>VZTI01002389.1:133372-213302 GCA_013397865.1 Struthidea cinerea | reverse complement strand
GGCGGCCATGGCCTGGAGGGGGACACGGGGGGTGTCAGGAGGGCAGCACCCAAGGGCGGGGGCTGACCCCCGCGATCCCAGAGCTACCGCAGCCCCGCGGGGCCGGCAGGGACCCCCGATCCCCACAGCCGGGCTCGCCGCCATCCCGGGGGAATCGCCCGGCAGGGATCCCCGATCCCGGATCCCGGATCCCCACGGCCGGGCTCGCCGCCATCCCGCGGGAATCGCCCGGCAGGGATCCCAGATCCCGGATCCCCACAGCCGGGCTCGCCGCCATCCCGCGGGAATCGCCCGGCAGGGATCCCCGATCCCGGATCCCCACAGCCGGGCTCGCCGCCATCCCGCGGGAATCGCCCGGCAGGGATCCCCGATCCCGGATCCCCACAGCCGGGCTCGCCGCCATCCCGCGGGAATCGCCCGGCAGGGATCCCCGATCCCGGATCCCCACAGCCGGGCTCGCCGCCATCCCGCGGGAATCGCCCGGCAGGGATCCCCGATCCCGGATCCCCACAGCCGGGCTCGCCGCCATCCCGCGGGAATCGCCCGGCAGGGATCCCCGATCCCGGATCCCCACAGCCGGGCTCGCCGCCATCCCGCGGGAATCGCCCGGCAGGGATCCCCGATCCCGGATCCCCACAGCCGGGCTCGCCGCCATCCCGCGGGAATCGCCCGGCAGGGATCCCCGATCCCGGATCCCCACAGCCGGGCTCGCCGCCATCCCGCGGGAATCGCCCGGCAGGGATCCCCGATCCCGGATCCCCACAGCCGGGCTCGCCGCCATCCCGCGGGAATCGCCCGGCAGGGATCCCCGATCCCGGATCCCCACAGCCGGGCTCGCCGCCATCCCGCGGGAATCGCCCGGCAGGGATCCCCGATCCCGGATCCCCACAGCCGGGCTCGCCGCCATCCCGCGGGAATCGCCCGGCAGGGATCCCCGATCCCGGATCCCCACAGCCGGGCTCGCCGCCATCCCGCGGGAATCGCCCGGCAGGGATCCCCGATCCCGGATCCCCACAGCCGGGCTCGCCGCCATCCCGCGGGAATCGCCCGGCAGGGATCCCCGATCCCGGATCCCCACAGCCGGGCTCGCCGCCATCCCGCGGGAATCGCCCGGCAGGGATCCCCGATCCCGGATCCCCACAGCCGGGCTCGCCGCCATCCCGCGGGAATCGCCCGGCAGGGATCCCCGATCCCGGATCCCCACAGCCGGGCTCGCCGCCATCCCGCGGGAATCGCCCGGCAGGGATCCCCGATCCCGGATCCCCACAGCCGGGCTCGCCGCCATCCCGCGGGAATCGCCCGGCAGGGATCCCCGATCCCGGATCCCCACAGCCGGGCTCGCCGCCATCCCGCGGGAATCGCCCGGCAGGGATCCCCGATCCCGGATCCCCACAGCCGGGCTCGCCGCCATCCCGCGGGAATCGCCCGGCAGGGATCCCCGATCCCGGATCCCCACAGCCGGGCTCGCCGCCATCCCGCGGGAATCGCCCACCTCCGGCCCGCCACCGCCGCCGCTCACGTGACGCGCTGCCCGCGTGACCGCCGGCCGGAAGTGCCCGCACTCAACATGGCGGGCCGGGGTCCGCTCCGGTTCGATTGGAGAGCTCGCGGGTGAGATCCCCGGGGAACTGTCCTTAAACACACAGGAGCCGGCAGCTGATTGAGGCCGCTTCAGTGCAAAAGCTCTCCATCGCCCTGTGTAAGGAATCAAGCCGGCAGCAGGGGCTTGTAGCCTGCGAAGAGCGCAGGGATAGGATCAGGAGAGCCAAGATGCGGATGGCAGCGGGACTCATGGCAGTGCGGAGGTGACCCGTGCCAGCCAGCGCGGCTTCACTGGAGGCAAGCGCTGTGTGACCAGTCTGGTGGCCTTCTGTGACAGGCAAGACTGACCAATGTCAGCTGCCCGGACTGCTGTAAATCCTTTGGCATGGTCCCACATGGCATCCTCATCTCCAGACTGGGGAGCTGGGGGAGGGCCTGCAGGAGCCCACAGGGGCTGGGGAAGGGGCCATGATGACTGTAGGGCAGTGATCTGCGGGGGTCTGGGGCTTTGGGGGAAGATGTAGAGGTCCCTCTAAGACACAGGGAGTGTGGCCATTCCCCAGCAGATGCCACTGCTGGTGGGAAAGGTGAAGCTGGGTGGGCTTTGGTGGCCCCAGGGGGAACACAAAGGGTGGGACGCTGAGCGGCCTGTAGGGGTGCCTGGGGCTGTGCCCTGGCAGCTGCCGTGGTGCCAAACTGCCACCCCCCTCTCCTGCTTCCAGGCTCAGCTCCGCTCTCATGGGGAGCAGTCAGTGTCGGGACTGCAGAGCGCGGTGGGGGCCCAGTGCCTGGGCCAGAATTTGGACCCCGATCGGGACCAAGGTGGTGACCGGGACTGGGACGAGAACCAGGAGCGTCACCATAACCTCACCCTGGTCAGGACACTGGGACGATGATGCTGATGGTGACCGCCCTGCCGTGGCGGGGCACTGGTGACACGATGAGGTCCCTGGTCACTGCCGCGAGGTCAGCGGTGCTGTTGGCAGGTGTTGGTGCTATTGCTGGTGACAGAGACTTTCAGAGCCAGCTGAAGGAGGGAGAAAGCCTCACTTCTGTTCAAGTTTCTCTGTAGATAAAGTACCCTTTTCATGGGAACTGCCCTCTAGAACTAGAGTTTTTAAATATCCCTGTTCCACTGCTGTTCCCAGCGGTGCTCTGAAGGTGGCAGTGCATAATACATGTCTCTGTTATTTCACCAGGCTGAGAGTTCTGTGCTTCAGGAGATTTGGGTGTTTTGGTTATTGCAGTCACTGTATCTCTGTATTTTCCCACATGACTCTGGCAGTTCTCATTTATAATTTTTCATTATATTAATAAACGTGGTAGCATTTTATCTTTACAGTCATACGCACTGTGGGCTATCTAGTTATTTCAATTGACTTTTTCCTAGTCTTGCTTTCTTATGTTTCTTGTACCTTTATTCTGGTTCATTTGGAAACAAATCACGTAGAACCCATATAAAGTTCTCTATCTCTAGCATGTGCTTTTTTTTTTATGTTTCAACTTTCCAGGAAACATGTTTCCAGAACCCTGACTGAATTAAACAAACAACACATCATGTTCCATAAAAAGAGCAAACCAGCTCAGGTGCTGATAGGAACTGCACATTTTGTTATTAAAAGGTGGTGCTTTAAAAGTGAGAGAAGATAGCTAGGGCTTTAGGAATGATGGAAAATTGGATTTCCTCTCTGTTGCTGCAGGTAGCTTGGCGTGACTTCATGTTTTTACATTCACTTGCAGAAACTGAGGTACATTGCAGGGCACCATGACCATTTTGCATTGAGAAACAGATGTTTATTCATACCTGTCATTCGTGTCTTTTTTAGCTAGAAATGCATGCAGTGTTCCAAATGTTGACACATTGTAGAATTCTGAGGTTTGGAAGTCTTAAACCCTGGGTTCTTTGGCAGGCAGCTTCAGCTTTCAGAGGCAAGAGCACACACATTGGTTCTCGAAATCATTAGCTTCTAGAGCAAGTTAGGTTTACAAAATGTGTCTGAAAGTCCCCTCCTACACCCACTTATAAATAATCTTCTGTCCATTCCCACTCATCGAAAGTGGCCACTGTCCTGCTACCTGCAAAACTAACCGTGAAGTCCTTGTTCTTTGTTAGAAATCTCCAACATCAATGACTCTGTCGTTTGTAGAATTGCAGCCTCACGTTGAAGATGGAAATCAGAGTTTAGATGACCAGTTACACAGCACAAACAGAACTATGAATCTGGTTGTCACTCCTTGCAGTTTTAAGACAGTAATACATTTTTTTTAAAGAAGCAAAACAGGGTTGGTTTATGGTAAACCATTCTTCTCCCTAGAAGTCCAAAGGTCAATCAGTAAGTGTGATTATCAGGTTAACAGTCACAGCTTCTCTGCCCTTGTGAGACCTCACCTGGAATTCTGCATCCAGGTCTGAGGCTCTTAGCACTTGAAGGGTGTGGCATCCAGAAGATGTTCTGAGGGCTGGAGCTCCTCTGCTCTGCAGACAGGCTGGGACAGCTGGGGGTGTTCAGCCTAGAGAAGAGAAAACTCTGGGGAGACCTTGTTGTTGCCTTCTAGTACTTGAAAGGGGGTTATAAAAAAACAAGGAGAGAAGCTTTTTATGTGGGTAAATAGTGACAGGACAACGAGCTACAGTGTTAAACTAAGAGAGGAGAGATTCAGATTAGATGTCAGGAACATATTCGTTACTCAGAGGTTGGTGAGGCACTGTCACAGGTTGCCCAGAGAGGTTGTGGCTGCCCCATCCCTCGAAGTGTTCGAGGCTTGGAGCCTTGAACCTGGGTGGGGATTGGACGGGGCTTGGACCAACCTCGTTGGGTGGGAGGTGTCCCTGCCCATGGCACGGGAGTGGAATAAGATGAGTTTTAAGGTTCCTTCCAACCCAAAGCACTCTGTGATTCTGTGAACAGATAACGTCTCTGTAGGAAATGTAAAATAGATGTAAATGCAAAAATGTAAAACGTAGATCACCTATTTAAGTTGGTATGGTCTTGAAATTGCTGGGAAAGAGGCAGATCTGCCTTGCAGACACCAAGAGTGGAGAGCAGCCTGCAGCCCCGGGGAGCACAGGGTGCCAGCCTGGTCTGTTTTCCAGCACTCAGCCGCCTGCAGCAGCTCCGTGTGATGCACTGACTCCCCAGCCAGCTTGCTCAGAGACCTTCTCCTGACACATTCATGCATCGCTCATATTGCCGAACTGTGACTATTTCAAGTGGCAACTTCTTTGTGGTACCTTTTGCTTGGTTTTGAAGACCTGTTTATCCAGATGGTTTGACGTGTGGAGTCACCTGGAGGCAAATCACAAGAAATTGAGACACTAGGAACAACTGCAGCTGAACATGAGGCAGGAGGAGAGGTGGTTCTTTGTGCAGGTGGATTGGTACTGTACTGAGAACTTTTCTGTGAGTGCCCAGGCTGTTGGGCTGATAGGTCAGGCATGCAGATCACTCTGTGTGTGCTATATTTACTCTGGCAGTGCCTCTGTCGCCAGGCCATACATAGCCACCCTCATTCAGGGCAAGCAGCCTCAACAAATCACTTCTCTGTGAAGCTGCTAAAGGATCTCATTTAAACCCGTACTACAAAGGTTTACGAAAATACAGCAGAATGCTCCATCTGTGTCTGGAGTCTTCATAGCCATAGTAAGTGATTGCATTTTCTCTATCTTTTAGAACAGAAAAGACTTCTGTTGTGAGTTTTTGGATTAAAAGCTTTTTCTCTGTTTTCTAATAATAGCACTGTAATTGAAAGTTCAGCGTTTATTTTAGCCTATGTTTTGCCTCAAGGCATAGTAGGATATACATACATATATATATGTGTATGTGAGTATACTCTATTATGGGCTTGCCAACATACAGTAATTTTGCATAAAAGGAATCCGGATTTGCCTAGACCATACAAAGATGAGGAAAACAAAGAAACAATATTACCTTGTTCATTACAAAACAATATTACGCCACTGATTGGAAAACAACCTTCCTACTACTTCAAGTTGCTGCTTTGGCATGCAGATCACTGGATTTTCTATGTATGAAAACACTGTTTTTTTAATTGAAAAATAATGTGTGTGTATTATGATTGCTGTACTCTCATATGGTCTTTTGTTTCCCACAGACATGAGTATCTTTTCTGTACTTGCTCTGCCGTTGCTTCTCTTAGGGATCAGTGGAATTATTTATATTTACCAGTCAGTCAGGTGGCTCTTGTCCAAGTCAGCGGTGCAGAACAAGGTAGTGGTGATCACGGATGCCATCTCTGGACTAGGCAAGGGTGAGTTTTCTCATTTCTTCTCAGTGTCAGAGAACAGAAACAGCCAGAGAGCGATCCTCTGGGTGATAGAACATGCACACATTGCCTTGTACCTATTCATAATTGGCTGGGCTCAGGAGAAGTTAATAAATATATTTATAAACAAACCCGTGATTTTTAAATGCATATTTTTAGGCTCAGCCACAGGAAGTGTTGGTAAACTTGAAGGAACTGCAGAGCTTTGTATTTATTTAATTCAGTAGAATGAGAGGATTTATCAGAACACTGGGTGCTATTTTTAGCATGTTGCTACTGTAAGATCTCATTACCCAGGCTGTCAGTGCAGGGTAGCTGCGTATAAACCGTGTGTCATCTTATTCTTTACGTGTTCCTTCTCAGCCCTCACAGACCCCAGCAGTTCCTGCTGCTTGTGAGCAGCAGTGCTCACCCCTCTGTCTGGGAGCTGGGCTCGATGGTCCCTGTGGCTCCCTTCCATCACAGGATGTTCTGTGACTGTGATCCCCCCTCTGGCTCCTCAACCCCCTTGGGTGAGGTGGGAATGAATAACCCCAGGGTCCTGCCTGTGCCCCTTCTGGCTGCTGCAAAAGTTAAGCCTGTTCTGGCCAGAAACAGGACAGTTATATTTCACGTTTATTTTTTGGAGAGGCATGGTTTAGAGTACTTCCACTGAGATTGGAGGTATTGCAGAATTATATGATGTCTGTGTTTCTAGACAAAAATCTCACTTGGAGCAGAAATATCATCAGTGCTGGATTTGTTTGGCTGTGGCTTCAGGCCAAATCTTGGAATCCTCCAAGAATAAAGAAAATTTATAATTTAACTTTTCTCCAGCTGTCTTTCTGCAGCACTGCATGACCCCTGGGGAATATTTGCCTAACTTCAGTTTCCTTATTAATATTTCTTCCTCTTTTTTCTTTTTTTTTTCCTGTGACTAGCTGTCACCTGTCTCTTGAGGCTAGAAAGGCAATTGTGTGTGTGTGGTGCCCCCACACTCCTTTTCATATAGATGAAAAATGAGGTGACTCAAAGCACTTTTATTTTATTATCCTAAATACGTCCATGACCAGTATCCCACAGGTTGACACCAGGATGTTATTTGCAGGCTTGAATGATTCCAAATAATGCAAAATTAGCTCTGCAGTCCGCTCATGCATTCATTCAAAGCTTTAAAATACCAGCTGTGTGGCCAGCTGCTGTGTATGTGGGCTCTGAGGAAACAGCCAAATTCTTTTCCTACATGCCAGAATTTCCGGGCTAAAGGCAACATTCATCAAAGTTCAAAAAGAGAAACAAATCTGTGATGATTGAAGATGTTTGCAATGGTTTATGGTTGTTATTGAAACCTGTTCCTGTTTCTTCTGAGTGCTATAACTTGGAAAAGTCCGGGGAAGTTCTAGAGGAGAACATCATTGGTTTCCCTTTTTCACCTTTATTGCTGTTCACATAGTAGTCTTTTTCTCATTTTTTTTTTTCACCAGATTGCCTCAACTGTTGTTTATAAGGAAAATGCTGCTATAATCGTTCTGGCAAATAATCTTCTGGGTGTTAAATTAAAAATCCTTCTATGCTAGGTAAAAAAAAAAAAGAAAATAGAAGGCATTCATAAAATTACTGTTGTAAATGATGAAAAAGATTGCTTAAATAATAATTCCTTAAGTCATTTTTGATAAATCCCCTTACTAAACAGTGGCATTGTGTTGTACCATTAACTATGCATTATACCATGACATTAAATTTAATTTATTTCTCCCCTATGTAGCATCACAATTCAATGCTTTCTTTTTTTCTCATGTTATTTCAAACTTAATGGACTTTAAAGCATGGATTCAACATCTTTAGCAAAACCAGCATCCCATTCCAAGCAAGAATCAATTTGTCACTATTGTAATTATTTCTTCTGGATGTGTTTCTTTCCTAGAATGTTCTCGTGTGTTTCACGCAGGAGGAGCAAGGCTCGTGTTGTGTGGCAGGACATGGGAGAAGTTAGAAGCCTTGTATGATGCCTTAATCAGCGTGACAGACCCCAGCACGGTGTGTATTCATGGCCTGGGATAAACCTGGGTACACAATGTCCTTTTAGATCCAGGGAAACAATGGAGAAGAAACCTGATTTCTATCAGTGGTGGCTTTGGTCACCCAGGTAATACAACAGATCAGAGAGACAGAGACCCCTCTGAAGGTCTTTGGAGCACGATGCCAAAATCCTGCTCTCTTGAGCTAATCCTGTAAAGCATCTGAGTGCTCCTGTGCTCTGAACAAGCCACCCAGCTAGAAATCCTCAGCAGAGGAATTTGCCTGATAATTTGGATGAAAGGGATCCAAGTGCTTCATTTAAAGACAGGAAATGCCAGCAGTTTTTCATATAATGAGTGTGCTCAAGGAGTGGGAGTTGGGTCTAAAGATCAAGTTAATTTTGAGCTTCTCCACTATATGGGGAAAAGTCCCAGGTGGAAGGGGATTGGGAGTAAAAAAATAACACTGGCTGGGTCACTCTGACAGCAGACATGCAGGACTGGCCCTTCTCCAGCTCTTTGGCAGGTGTTTTTGAGGCTCATGGGAGCGCTTCCCTTCTGTGACCAACATGCAGTTGACTAATTCCAGGGCACAGGTGTTCCTGAAGGCATCACATAAATTTTACAGCCATTGCTCATCAGACCAACAAATATTTGCTTTTTTTTTTTGCAGTGAGCTTCATTCATCTGCACAGATAACCCCAAAGGTGGTATGTTCATGTTAGACTGCACAGATTCAACTAGGAAAAGTTATTAAGTATGGCTAAGGGTTCTGCATTACATTGTTTAAGTAATAACAGTAAGAGAAAAAACTTGGAGTTCATTCCTCTGTCCTACAGCTGACAAAATCTGTTTTTGCAGAAATCATGCAAATGTAAACTCCATTTGGATAAGCTATAGCAAAACAAACCATTCCTACCTTCCATCTGTCCCCATGTTTACGTAGCTTATCTATCAGAGCACTGTACCCTTGTCTCTGTTGTCAGCAAAGGGTTGTTCCCACAAAGACCATTACTTGAACTGGTAGGAGTCACCCTTGTGTGTATTTTCTGTCTCCACGGATTACAAGAGAGGCAAAACTCACGAGGAGCTGGTCCAGCTTACCCTTCCCGTGGTGTTGTGCTTCATCTCACGTTCAGTGGCTGTGAGTACCCGTTATCACAGAACCACAGGATCAATCACAGAGTCACAGAACGGGTTGGATTGGATCTTAAACACCACCCAGTGCCACCCCCTGCCATGGGCAAGGACACCTTCCACTATCCCAGGCTGCTCCAAGCCCCATCCGACCTGGCCTTGGGCACTGCCAGGGCTGGGGCAGCCACAGCTTCTCTGGGCACCCTGTGCTGGGGCCTCCCCACCCTCACAGGGAGGAATTTCTTCCCAGTATTCCATCCATCCCTGCTCTCTGGCAGTGGGAAGCCTTTCGCCCTTGTCCTGTCACTCCAGGCCCTTGTCCCATGCCCCTCTCCAGCTTTCTTGGAGCCCCTTTAGGCACTGGAAGGAGCATTAAAGTCCCCCAGAGCCTTCTCCAGGCTGAACAACCCCATGTCTCATTGCTGAACTATCTTCTTTCTAGAGTGAGTTAATATAAAAATCTTGAATTTATGTGAGAATGATAAAAACACTTGGAGTATCAAGGTAAATTCATTTACCGGACAAGTGAGTAGGAATATACTTCGTACATAACAAGTGCCACTGAAATGAGTCTTTTGTTTATCAGACGTATGCACCAAAGCTCGTACTCCTGGATATCTCAGACATCAGCTGCATTGGAGATGTAGCTAAGGAAATCCTGAACTGCTATGGCTGTGTGGACATACTGATCAACAATGCAAGCATGAAGGTGAAGGGAGCAGTGCAGAGCATTTCACTGGAACTTGATAAAAAGATAATGGATGCCAACTATTTTGGACCTATAACGTTAACCAAAGGTATTTTAATTTTTTTTCTTTTTTTTTTTTTTTTGCTGTAACCACTTAACGCAGATTGACAATTAAATGGGTTAATACTGCAACCAACTCTGCATGTAGAATTCAGGTGAAGTCTAGAAGACACTTAATTTCCAGCTGTTGGATTTTGTGATACTTTTGCTTGCAGTGTTGAGACAACCTCCACTGAAGTTGTGCTGTTTGCACTTCGGCTGTCACTCCTTTTCCCTCGGCTCTTTTACTTATGTGGCTTTTTCTTCTATTTCTCTTTTTTGCAGCCATTCTTCCTAACATGATCTCGAGAAGAACTGGCCAAATTGTTCTAATTAACAGCATCCAAGGGAAAATAGGAATCCCATTTCGTGCAGCTTGTAAGTTACGCATAGCAAAAACATACATTCTAATGCACAAGTTGTGAGCAGTCCCTGACACTCATAACAGGTTATTAAAAGTGCTAATTTGCATCCAAATTCGGTATTACTACAGTATTTGGCTGAAACTTTTTTCAAATTGGAAGTCAATTAGAAATAGTTAAAATGCTGCCTTTGAAATGTAGCTGCTGCTTAGGGTACTTGAGAACAAGATGATAAAAAATGTGACAGCAAATTTTAAATATATATATATATATATATAGTATAGATAAAATCCATATCTAATCTATTGGTAGAAGCCATCATGAAGAATAGTGTGTAAATATAAAATAGGAGTAGATCAGAGCTTTGTGAAGGAAGCCCCATGCCCTTAATGCACTTAGGTGTGGGAGTTTAAAAGGAGATACAGTAATTGCTTTCTGCTTGGCTTTCCAGGAAATTTTCAAGGTCTTTCATCCAAAGCTCCTAAGGAAGCGAGGCTGTTCTGAATTATGATGGAAGGTCTTTGCATTAATAAAATACGAAATTAATGGACAGAAAATATAGGAGAGATGTAAACAGACGTTTTAAACTTGGGACAGATGTACACAGACATTTTTAACTTGACAGAAAGTCAGAGTGAGTGATGGGCTCTGAACTAAAAAGTCTGTGAGACCTCAGAGTTGTGACTTAGAGTTCCATGAAAGCAAATTGCAGTGACAGAAGATGTAAGGAAAGCAGCAGAGAAAATAAATTAAAACATGTCTTTATGCCCTTATAAATTTATGCATAAATCTATGCAGTGCCCACATCTTGAACACAGTGGGCTATCCTGGTCTCCCGTCTCACAAGAAGTATGAGAACTACAAAAAAGGCTCAAAAAGGAAACAACACATTGATGTGACATCCGGAATACTTTCCATCTAGGATACAGACAATTGTGTCAAGATGCATTGTGTGTGTATAAAACCATAAGAAGCAGAGAGAGTTTTTACAATGCCCCTACCAATATTTATGTCGCATGAAATGAACCTGCCAGGAGAAGGAATGTCAGAATGGATGCATGGAGAAGCATCTCTCCGTTCCCAGAGCCCACCTGCCATTGTCTAGATATGCACAGGTTGATTTTCACTGCAAACTGAGTCAAATAAAAGGTGATTGATTGAGCACTTTGCAGCTCTGCTGCGCTGAACACACAGTTCTGTTTGTTGGTCGAGTTTCACATACTGTCATCTTATTCATACTATTCTCAATAAAAAGGCACTAAAAGCACATTAAAAGGCCTTGACATTCAGTTACTTTAAAGTTCACTTTAACATTAAAAGTATCTCAAAATGCTTCTTCAGGGCGAAGTCCTAATCGGTTCACAAGGCGTGAGGAGTACTGCATTCCAGCAGTGGACATGTGTGTGACTGCATTTTATGGACGTGTTACAAACTGCAGAAACAGAAGGTGTGGGGACGCATCTCAGGGACAATTCCACCCTCCAAAGACACTTTTGAACTGTGGAGATAATAGAATTGTTATTCCCTAACCCAGGATATGCTACTTCTGACTGGGAAATGCACACATGCTGTTTGACCCATCCAAGAGACTGCATGCACAATTGTCCTGTACAGATAATTTCCTATTGCTTGTTTTAAGTGTGTCACATGATAATTTCACTGGGTGAAAGAATTCGCTGTTGTTTTACCTTTTGGCTGATCCTTCCATGCTCATTTTCCCAAACACTGATGCTTTATTATACACCTGCTTCCGTGCACCATACATCTAAACATGCACGTGTGGGCTTTTTTCTTTTAGATGCTGCATCCAAGCATGCTGCTGTAGGCTTTTTTGATTGTCTTCGAGCTGAAATGGAAGAATTTGATATTTCTGTCAGCACTGTGAATCCAACCTTCATCTGTTCATACCATCGCCAACCAGCACCAGGCAACTGGGAGGCGTCTATTTGGAAATGTGAGTTTGGGTGGATGAAGATGAGGAACAGAGAGCAGGAGGGAGGCTTTTCCAGGGTAAATGAAAGGAAAAATAATGGGAATGACAGAAAGGATGAACAGGCATGAGGAGCGAAAGAAAAGAGATATTGGAGAGGGAATATGAACCTGGTGAAAAGAGAAGGAACATGGAATGAGACAACATTGTGTGAGAAAATAAATACACCAGGGCATCAGGAATGGAGGTGGAGGAGGGCATGAAAGGTCCAAAGGGAGAGTTCCACTGCACTCAGGCTGCTCCTTCTCTTAGGGACTGTAAGGCTTTTACCTCAACATTATAAAAAGGTCTTGGCAACGTACTGATGTGGGGAATGGAGTGGGGAAGGGACTGAAAGTGCATAGAAGTTAAACTGATTGGACTGATGCATTGGTTGTGTATCTTTTTAACACCATTCCCCCAGAGTATCTGCCTGCCTGCCTGTCTGTCTGTGTGTCTGTAGCTCTCACTCCTCTCTCATTTACAGTCTTTTTCAGGAAGGTGTCCTACGGTGTGCACCCGGTGGAGGTGGCAGAGGAAGTCCTGCGCACAGTGAGCAGGAAGAAGCAGGAGGTGCTTATGGCCAATCCCATCCCCAGAGCAGCAGTTTACATTCGAACCTTCTTCCCTGAGCTGTTTTTTGCCATTGTTGCGTCAGGGATTAGGGAAAAGCCGAAGACAGAAGAGGAAAACTGATTTTGTTCAGTGATTTTCCTTGCTTTCGACCTGAAAAAAAACCAAAACATTTCTGGTTTAAATGTCAGTGATTTCTGCTGCTTGCTATGGGTAGAATAAAGCCACTATCATTGACACACACATTCAACTATAAAGCTTCTGTTCTTCTGGTTTTAGGGAATATGACGATATGCCATTGGAACCAAACTGCTCTTGATGCTACAAGTCCCATTGCTCATGAAACGTTCAGCACCAGCTCATTTGTATACCTCAGTTGTCGGTAGAATCACCAAACATGAGAGGAATTTTCAGGGCAAAGAAATATTGTGTCATCTTGCAGGGACATTAACCCTTTGCTGTATCTCTGATTCCGTCACTCTGGCTTCAAGAAACCTGACTCAGGGAGGGAGCTCACCGCTGGGATGAAGGGATCTGTTCCTGCAGTTCCTGCTGCAACTCCATCTGTTTTTTCTGTTGTAGCACTGGTGTTTTATTGTAGTGTGAGTGACTGTGCCTTAGCTGGGAAGCCAAACAATCACTTTGTTCCAAATGTTCTTGGTCCTCAGCAGAGCTCTGCTCCTTCAAACCGATGGGCATTTGCTGTGATCTCAGTTGTATTTGTTTCTGTACCTCAGCAACAGCCAAGCCCTCCACGTTTCCACAAGAGCAGTTTCATCAGAAAAGGATCAGGCACCACAGGACATCACAGCTGAGCATAAATCAACATTGTTAGTGACTGCCCCATCCCTGGAAGTGTTCATGGCCAGGTTGGATGGGGCTTGGAGCAACCTGGTCTAGTGGAATGTGTCTCTGCCCATGGCAGGGGGTTGGAATGAGATAAATGGTCTTTAAGGTCCCTTCCAACCCAAACCATTCTGTGATTTCCATGATTTCTATGATTGTCTTTCTCTGTTGTAAGAACAAGCGGATTACATGTTAAAATAAGCTGAGTAATCCTTCTGCTCCATTTTGCACGTCCTAGAGATCAGCAGAAATTCTTCACACAATTTCACTTCCGAACAGTGAGCAGTTCAAGGAGCCACAGTAAAAGGCAGGGAGAGTAAAAAAGGTAAAATAACACCTGTAACCTACCAAGAAAGTTTCGAAAAAGAGATGTATTTTAATCTGGAAAGCAGAAGAAAGTTGTATCTTAATGATTTTCAAATTCCTAAGATGTACTGCGGAGAAGGTAGGACGGAACTGTTCTCCATTGCTGCTGGAGCAGGACAATGTGCCAAAATTACTGCAAAGGAGATTTGCAGGGACAGCATTTTCTGCTAAGAATAGTTAAGCACAAAGGATAAATTGCCACAGAAATTTTCAAATGCCTGTCTTTGGAAGCTTTAAAGAAGAGATTAATGAAACATCTGTAAAAAAGCAATGTAGCTTTAGTTTATCCTGCCTAGACGAAAAGAAGGATTAGATGACCTTTTAAATGGGTCACACTTTTCTCTAATTCAGTGGGGTTTTCTCATCTTGAAGACAAGGTTTCTCCACTGGTATTTCAGAAGCAATATCTTTTTTTTTCCTCTGGGGAAATCTATTATTTAATCTGAAGTTTTCAATTCCATTTGCTGATCTCTGTTTCACTGTCTCACCTGTGGATATATGTTGCACATAAAAATATGGTGATAACAGAAAGAAATATTAAGATGAGTTCAGGATAACAGGAATTGCATCCCAGAGGTGCCTCTTTCCCTCATTAACTTGCAGTGGTAACCAGCATTATTGTAGATCTGTGTACTTGTGCCACAGGTGTGTGAAGTTTTCTGAGATGCCATATTCCTCAAGATTGATTGGATCCAATGAATCAGAATAAAAATGCTGCAGGTGTTTTTCCTCTGCTTTCAATTAATGTGGTTCCAGGACTTACTGGGAGTCAAAAATTAAAATAAGGGCCAGAATATGAAATCATGGCTTACAAATAGGGATAAGAAATCTTGCATTTCATCAGGTGAATTGATTACCAGATATCCAGCAGAAGACACACAGCTTCTTGAATGGTTAGCGTGAGAAAAAACAGGCAGCTTGAGATTTAAGAGCTGATCTGGATGGATTCTTGTTGCACGATTATTTAAAAAGCCCTTGCCCACATACAGCACTTTATGTGCATGCAAACCACTGTAAGAAACAATCCTGAGGAATCAGCACATGGCAGAGACTGTCAGCCTGTGTTAGTAAACTGCAGGCTGAGAAAAAAAAATGAGGCACTTCCTTAAACTGGATTTTTCAAAGGACTTGTAGGCACCAACCAAGCACGTTCCCGGATGAGGTGGAAATTCTTCCACGACATCCAGGAACAACATGAGATGGGTAAAAATTTATTGTAAAAGAGTTATTACAAGTGACAAAAAGCAGCAAGTCAGATGGAATCAGGAATAATTCCTCCATCAGTGAAGGTGCCAGAAACACACCCATCACAAAGAAATGCGTGAAGCAAGTGGAAGGAATCAAGATCTTGTGTTTTGGTCAAGGGAATGAGACTGCTTCTAACAGATAGGGCACCACACTCTCTAGCAACTGCTTTGTTCCCCTGCTGAACTGAAGGTGGCAGTTTCAGAGCACTGGAAAGGATGAAGACAGACTTTTCTAAAGATTAAAGAGGAAACCTTACTGCTATCTGCAGCTGCCCAGCAGGATGGTGCAGGGAATAGGGAGCCAGATTCTTCTTAGAGGTGCACAGTAGAAGAAAAAAGGTAATGGACACAAACTGGAACACAACATTCTGATCTGATATTAGGAGATACTTTTGCTACAATTGCAGCAGTGAAGCATTGGGACCCGTTGCCAACAAGGTCAGGAACTCTCATTTCTTGAATATATTCAGTATATACACAAAAACTCTCCTCTCTTGCCACTGATAGTTTTCTTTTGACTTAACGATGATTCTCTGTTATCAGCTCCACCTTATCACTGGCCATAACCTGACCTGTTATGGATCCGGCTGGCATAACAAGCTCAAACTATATTTATTGCCTGAATAAAAATATATAGGGATTTTTCCAAAGCCCAGAGCTGCTTAAAAACTAGAACAGTGGGGAACCTGTGTCAGTGCTGTTATCTGAACAGAGACACCTGAATCTTCTTTTCCAATACCAAGACTTCCTTGAAGCATCCGCAGAAATAGAATTTCTTTATTAAGAAAAATAAATAATACTACACATTGATACATTTTATTCATTAACACTGTTTCGTTTGGATCTAGTTTTATAATTTACAGGATGCCTTGAGATATGGCTCAGCTTTACAGGACTGAAATAGTGGCCAGGTGACGCAAGCTTCTTATTGCATGTGTGGGGTCATCTGCGGTGTTTTGGAAAGAGTTCATGTACACATTGCAAACTTTCTCTGGAGCCGTGTGGTCAGGAAAGTTGTATTGAATCCTAAAGCTCCTTTCCAGCTTTTTTCTTTTGTGCTTGAATTCCAAAATGGTTTTGGTGTACTTGTTAATAGTGGTGACAGCTGCAGCCATACAGCAAGCGAAAGAAGTCCATGCAAGGCTATAAACAAAAGAAAAAAATTATCAGAAATTAGCAGGACATTTTCATATTCAAATCCTTCAATTTTATGTTTGAAAACACTGCATACATATGATTGTGTTAGGGAGAGATGAACAGGCTGGGTGAGGAAGAAATACCCTTGGTTGATGACCATTTACAGACCTGACTTGCAGAGTTGACCTCTACATATTTGTTGTAATATTTACATTTAACAGACCTGTTTAATGAAACCCTACCTCCAGTTTCTCTATTTACTCTGCTTGGAGCTTAATATCAGAAAGGGGTTTTATAAAAAAAATGAGGAATGCATAAAGAGTTAAAAGGTGCAGTTACTAAGAGTATAAACCTCACAGGGGACACTGAGAAAAATGTGAGTTACCCAAAAGTGTTAAAAAGAACAGAGAAGGCACTGTTAAATAGCTGGCTGAAGCAGGTTCAGAGCATTGAAATGCATGTCACGAGTAAACAGAGAGAAAAGGACATCAACTCTGAAACCTTGAAAGTAAACCCCTAAGGAGACAGAACTAAAAAAATTATGTTGAGGTACAATTTCTTAAAAAAGTGTGACATTAAAAGCAGCCTGTAAAAATGTGGCTACATGAGCATGAATGGGAGTTCACAGTGCAGGAACTTGCTTGTCAGCAGCTTTCTTAATGTGGCGTGGTCACAATTATCAAATGAAATATGCTTTGGTGGAGAAATCAGCCTCAGAGACTCCTGTTTACCTCACCTCTTCCTCAGAGCTGTTTGTAACCACATCCTTGATGTGATTCAACAAACCATTTACATTTTCAAATAAATCCTTCCGATAAATTGGAATGGGCTGCCCAAGGAGGTGGTGGAGTCACTGTCCCTGGAGTTGTTTAACAAAGACTGAGCGTGGCACTCAGTGCTATGGTTTAGCTGATAAGGTGGTGTTAGGTCACAGGTTGGATCTGATGATCTCAAAGGTCTTTTCCAACCTAGTTTACTCTGTGGGTCTGTGAAATGTTCCAGATACAACAATCTGAAGCAAGTATGTGACAGGAAAATGTCAACCTGAATGACTAAAGCTGGAAGAGTTCCAAACAACTTAGGCAGGACGATTGTCCTGGGAGATGAGGATACTAAACCTGGCTCTGATGTGTCTGGAGAAGAACCTCTGCTTCATGCAGGGCCTCTGGACCTCTCTGAACTGTCTGAGGGATGGCAAACACAAAGCTTGCACGCTTATACATTCTGGGCAATAATCTAAGGCAGCTGAATTTCAAGAGCATCCCCTGGTCACTGAACTGCATCCTCAGAAGTGAAATAAAGTAAAGCCACTGCTTATAAATTAGGTATGCGTTCCTTGAACAGAGGGTGAAGTGACTGAAATGTAGTGGAAGAACCAGCTATTAACCAGTGAGTACCCATAGGACCAGCCATAATCCCACGTGTGAGGTCTCCAGTCTTCAGGACCAAGGTTTACAGTCATTTGAAATACAGTCGTGTACATCATGTGAGCAACCATGCCCAGAAGACCTGAAAAATACAGTATTATAATAACATCAGAAAATGTGAATTGAGGGCATCCTTCTTTGTAGTTGTCCCTTGAACTCCTGGAGAATATTTTGTGAAGTGTCTGAATTCTACAGAGCGCTCAAAAATATTGGACATTATCATCTAAGTGTATTTAATGTGTTGTGTGTTTGCCACTCTGGATGCCGGAGGGACCTGAGGGAGCCCTGGGACATGCAGCCCACAGATTTCAAAAGGCAACACGTTGGTTTTCAGAGGGTGAGAACTGCTTGGTTCTCATCCTCTGGAAACTTCTTAGCAGCGTAATCCCGAGTTATTACAGGAAAGTGTTGCTCAGTTGCATCGCACAGGACACATTTCCCACTTTCCTGTCGTTGAGTGGGAAGATTTTCAAAGCCATGCAGGTGGATGCCCTCTCCCATTGCTGTAAATGCAGCAGATTTATCAGTTATGAAGGTGAATGAAAATGTGGACAAACACTAGGAAGTACTGAAAATCTAGGTTGTGACAGAGGCTGATACTGAATAATTTAATTTGCACTGCTCCAATAGTGTCAAGAGTATGTTTGTACAAGAAATTGCATCTTCATTACAGATTAGGGCAACTAGATTTGGTTTATATCTGCAAATGATTCATACATAAATTTAACAGCTAAGACAAGTGTTCTTCCATTTTTTAGCATTTCAAGAAATTTTACTCGTGGAAGTAAACAGAATGTCCAGGATAAACTTGCTGCTTCCTGTCTAAGTCTGCTTGATACTGTACAGGCCCAAAGCAAAAAGAATATTTTCAGATGGAAGACTATTCTGGATGTAATTAATGGAGATACTTAACTGTACCTGCTAACACGGTGACCACTGCGGAGAAGGCGTTGATCTTTAGCCCATCAATGACAGAGCTGTAGTAGAATATTTCTACTGACATAAGAATGTTTCCAATCAGCAGCAAAACGATGTAGAGAAGCTCTGCTACAATAGACAGCCATAAAACCCCTGGAAAAACCAAATCAACAGCACTGATATTATGAGCAATCCTTTGGTATTTTCACCACTTCCTTCTTCATTTGTGTTGTTCATACGACATTGAACAGAAGCACAAAGGCTGCGGGGATGCTGGGATCATGATGATACCTCTGGAGGACTTCAGTGTCAATGGACACCCAAAATGATAATTATTGGAAGAGCAGTTGCAGGTTCCTGCTATGCATTTAGAAGCTGACAGTGCAAGGTGGGACAGTGTGGTTTTATACTCAGTAGCTACCCTAAAATCACCACAAGCCAAAGTTAATTTAAAAAGAAGAGCCAAAGTTAATAGGAAAAGAACTGTCCAGTTATCTGGCTGTTGCTGTCGTGGTTTTGAGTGCGAAGAGGAGCACACTGGAGCAGCAGACCCAGCTAACAAACGGGAGGCCATGCACTCACCCACGCTGCCTGTGGGTCTAGTCATTAAATAAAATCTTCCCCACAGACTTAACTTTCAACCAAACAGGATCTTGACTTTTTTGGACAGAGAATCCTTCACGAGTCCAGACAGTCCCCAGGTTTCGCTGAGATTAATTTCTCCAGTTATCTGCTAATTCCTCTCTTTTTGGATATCTGGTAATTACATCTTATGCAAGAAGGTAATCCTCCCGTTAAAGTCTCTCAGCCTGCTGTTTGACCTGTGGTGTGCTAATGTCCCACAGCCAAGAGCAGGAGGCCTTCTCGTGTCCAAATTCACTGCAGCAAGATCTGGCAAATGGCCTTCCCAAACTTTTTAAAAAATAAAAGTGTCCTGAGACACCTGGCTGTAGATTCAAACAGTGATTTCACGTGAAGACACACACAAACAATCATAACTTAAAAATCAAGACGTTGCTGAGACATGCCCTTGATTACTAAACACCACCTGGGACAGGAGACAACATTTGTGTGGTGCATAACCCCGACTGTTGGCTTTGACAGTGTCTGTGGGACTTCTCTGATTCACGGGCCATTGAGACATTAAATTCCTGGGCCAGGCTATGTGTGGGTGTTCTTGGACATGGTTTGTCTCTCCAGAAAATCTGTCTCGCTAAAAAATGGTGATTTTCATTAGGAACTCCAGATGCTGCATTGCCCAACAGTTTTGGCTGCTCCAGCTGTGAGAGTTTGCATCTTAACATTTTTGGTCAGTGAGCCACTGTAACAAATGCACCGAGCAACGGCGATCACCCCTGCGTGTGAGACCCAGGGGTGACAAATTCGGGAAGGGTGAGCCCGTTGCGTCCTGAGTTTGGATCACGTAGCAACCACAGGCACGTGCAGGACACAGACACAAACCTGTTCTCCTGAGCATGGCAGGAGCCTGTTTCCACACAGGATTTCACTGCCCAGGGAGAGATTTCTGGTTTTTAGGTGCCTAGATGCTCCTTGGCTGCCTCGATCTGGCCTGCCAGTGCCCGTGGCATTTGCTGACGCTGTCCAGAGCTCATGTCAGCACCGTGTCCACCAGTAGTTTTCCTTGTGAGGAACTCTCAAGGCAGGGCCCAGAATACACCCCTCATTTCTGAGGACCGTGGCTGTGTGACTACAGCCACATCTCATTTGTGGTTTTTTCTCGTGCCACAAAACTTTTATGCTATTAAGGCACTGTGACAAGCTGCAACGGGTAGAAGGAAGAGTAGCATTCAGAGGCTGAGTATTTCTCCTTCTCCAAGGGTCTGAAGTTGCATATCCAGGAAAATACTCCAGCCCCAGCATGCCAGAAAGAAAGATTTTTTTTTTTTTTTCTGGATCAGCCACTTGTAAAGTGATTGGTCTAATCAGATCAGTGATGGACTGATGTTTTTATACTGGGGATCAGGCAAGAGGAGGGCACTTAGCAGCATCTGCAGGAGTGTTTCATAAAAACATGAGTCCTTCTTTGGAAGGAGAGGATGGAAACGTCTCCTCACAGCTCTGTGTAAGGCACAGGGAGGGGGTTCAGAGTGCCACCGGGGCTGGTTTGGTGCACAGCACATCTCCCTCAGTCCCCTCAGCCTACAACGCTCCTGGCTGAAGGTTCACACGCTGCCCATCCCTCTGCCTTCTCAGCGTGGGGGGCAGGCCACAGAATTCCTGTCTGCAAATAGGGAGGTATGAGGAGAGAGAGGGCAAAAACTTACAGAGCTTGACTTCCAGTACCCATATTTAAAGTAATTTCAAAAGCCATTCATACTCAAGTGGTGTGTCTTCAGAAAGACATAGATTGATAGCATAAGTCATATGAATTTTGGTTTGCAGTTGGAAAACCAAATAAAGGACAAAAAAACTATTTGGAATTAAAGCAAGCATTTTTGAAATGAATTAATTTAATTTAATGCAGAATATTTATATTGGTAAGTGGGATCGGGAAAGTTTAGACTACAGAAATAAAATATGGTTATCTACCTCGATCAGAAGCTGGAGTCAGACTGATAAAGCTTCTACATTTCTCACCTAAAAAAAAAAAAAATAAATCAAATTCAGGATTATTTTGTATTCTGTACTGATCTAAAGAAATGGATTACTAGAAAGAAGAAAATGCAAAATCTATCATATAAACAGAAGGTGAGAGGATCAGGAGAAGCTCTTTTTGATGTATGCAAAGCCCCTGGTACATCAACCTTCTCCTCGGGCTTAGCTAGAGAGTCCTTGCAGACTTTTTGAAGGTAGAACCAGAGCCTGGAAGACTTAGAGAAAGGCTGTGAATTGATTTCCATGAGGTGGTAGCTGTGAAAGCTGGGGGAGGAGAATTCCCTTGCAGCACTGGCAGCCTGGAAGCAATTGTCCCTGTTAGGGCAGAGCTGCTCTCCTTACAGCAACACGGCTGCTGCTCACACAAATTCCCTCTAAGCTTCATTCCAATTTCTTTCTGTAAGCTTTGATTTTCAAACCCGTTCGACCTCCTGACCCCCACACAGATGCTGTGAGCAAAGCTCTCAGAATTACTTCTGCTCTGATCTGGAAATGCTGGGTGGTTTTTTCCAGCTCCGGACTGCACCAAGTCGGGAAACATGAGCTTCCATAGCAGATGCTCGAATTACACAACCCCAGTGCCCGTAGCATGGATAAAAGGTGTCTTTTGGACACGTAGTTTGCTCTGATCTTTGACATTTACCCCTTAAAGCTGCCAAGCTTACAAGACCTTCTGGTAGAACTGGACCTTCAGGACAGGTGACTGCAAAAATCTTTGTATTTTATAGCACAGGTAACAGCTGCTGAAGTTCTGCTCTGGTTGTCATTTGTAATCTGGCCAGGACAATAAGGGGAAAAACTTCGTGTTGATCTGGTTTTACAGTAAATGCTTGAATTCTTGAACCAGCACTACACAAAAATCCAAAATAGACTAGAAAGTTTCTGTAATGGCAAGCTAATTTCATTCTGCTAATATTTGCTATGGAGAGTGAGACCCAATTAAATGCCACCACTTAGGACCAGTAAGTCTCCATATCATGTTTTAGCAGGGTGAAAATAATCCTCTTCTGCTTTGATTTATGGAAGGTGAGATCACAGTAAGAAAGTAGAAATATTTGTGCTCAAGAGGAATTCCAGGAACTGATTTAGATCCCACAGATTTATTAGTGCAAATGATTTTAAAAAAGAAAAAAAAGTCAGTTTGTGCTTTTTATGTTGCCATAGGGGATCAGAAGCAATCATTTAAAGCAAGTATGTTCATTTTGAACTAACGGAATGAAAACACTGGAAAAATTAAACACAAGTAATTTAACTTGCTGTTATGGTTAGAAGAATAAAAACCAAATAATCTTCATCTGTACCACAACCTGTCACCCAAATCAGAAACACAACCTGTCATGCTGATGTTCTTTGCAGAATTTATTAGGAATTTTTTAGGAATTGACTAGATAGCACCCTCTAAGGTCTCCTTTGCCAGAGAAGAGCAACTTTTTAAGGACACAAACACCATAAAATACACATGTGATGGTGAAGCAGAGGGGAAGGGGACACCAAATGAGTAGGGACAACTGCGATTACTTTCTTAAGTGAATTCCCACGGGTTTACTCACCTTCTTCATTTATCATTTCTTCACAGGAATACCAAATCCCAGCATGAAAGTTTCTCTCCACAAACTTGTCATCTCCTGTCTCCCAGATGTACTGCACGGCCTGGCTGTTGTTGCCGTCGGGGCTGTTGAAGCGGATGCACAGATCCCCTTTGCTGTCTCCTTTGCAGAAGGGTTTGGCGACTTTCCTCGTCCCTTCACACCAGTGGCTGCTCGTGAACGCTGTGATAGAGAAGACTAAGGAGAGGAAACTGAGGGAAAATGCTGCTGAGGCTCTGTGCCGTCTGTCTGCCTCTGGGATGGAGGCTGGCATCCTCTAGAGCTGCGCTAGCAATTATTCTAGAGACTCCCTTTTACAAATTCATGCCTCTGTCTGCCCGATGAAACACCTGCCTGTATTTGCCATCCCATTCTTCATCCCTCTCGGAGAATTGTACTGGCTTAGGAGTTTAAGACAGAGAGCAGAGATCTGGGCATGGCCAGAAATCATGTGGCAGGGGAGATTAAGAATAAAGGACAGTGTTGCTTGGCAGCAATGTATTGTGAAAGAAATATGAGGAAGTGTGACAATAAATTGTAATTTGCCTCATGAATCACACACCGAACACAGAAGCATTGGCAGTACCCCAGCGTGCAGCCACTGAGGTTTTATTTATAGAAACAAAATATTTACCTTGGTCAGAGGTGGAGTCAGACTGATGGAATATCTCCATTCTTAGCTAAGGAATAAATGAAATCTCGCAGGTCCAAATGCTCCTGTAACACTGAACGCTGTTTAAATTGAACACAGTTGTGACTCTTACTATAAAGAAACTCGTCAGGAGCTAAAACTGGTTGGTCAGCTACAGCATTTCACAGCATGCAGCACTGCCCAAGACCACTAAAAGGTGACTGCATGTGTTCAGAGTTCCACCAGTGACAAATGAAAGTCATAAATTGCCTGACTTTGCTCTTGATGGTTTCCTGGGCACTGTCCAGTCCGCCTCCACGAACGCATAACACAAGTTTTGCCCAGGTTAGGTGAAACACTGGAGAAAACGCTAAATTATCCTTATTTTATATGTGCATCTTCTCACTCTGGGAAATAGCATTTCCTTTTCCTTCACCTAGGAAACATTTCCCACCCTGACGTGTTGTGTATATATTGTTTTTTCTGCCTGTAAGTTTTGCAGAGAACCAAAGGAGGAAGAGTGTTAGTAATTCACTGCTTCATTTTATGGCTGTAAAGCCAAAACATGTGCCCTGGGGGAGAATGTTACCACAGGACAGACTCTGAACTCACATATGTACCTTCTAATGAAAATAATTCAGATTTTCAAGACAACTGTCTACCCAAAGATGTCAGAGCTGGAGCAGCAGTTGGCTGGATGTGTCCCAGCATGAAACTCAAAGGAACAGGACAAATGCCTGCCTTAGGCTGGTACGAAGAGCTCAGCTTGCAGAGCTGGCCAGCAGCAGAGTGAAAGACCAAGCAGGTCTGGGCTACAAAGGCAGAGCACACCCCACAACCTGAAAGTCACAAGCAGCTTGAGCCAGGAGTTATGATTTCCTACGTCTTTGTCTCATTTTCACGCAGGTGCAGCGCTTGTGAGAGCAGGAGTGGGAGCAAGTGTGAGAACAGGAGGAGCGGCAGGGAGGAAGGGAGGGAAATCCTTCTAAGGGTTAACCACTTATCTGTGTTTCTGCTCCTATGAGTAACCTGCACATGGCTTTATTTGAACATATTTTGACGCCTGTGAAACCATTGATGCCTTCTGGTTGGCAGCTGCAGTCTGAGAGGTTTCATGGAGACAGTTTTCTCCTCATGCCCTAACAATGCTGGCACCACAACTTTCAAATCAAATTTTTCATGTAGGAATGATCTGTTTCATAGGGAAAATGTATTGCATGAGCATTTATTGGTTAGTTCTGTCCAACTGTGGAAAAAAGAAACAAAATAAGAGAGGAGCAAATAGATTAGCTGGAACTTCCTTCATTCAAAGCGTTATATGCAGTGAGTTTTGCTGGAATAAAGTGTGTAAACCGAATAAATGCAGGTAACACCAAGACAGCCACGATCCACCTGGCAACTGAAGCTTTGAAGAAAACACTGAACATCACTGAACTGCAGTAAAACTTTAACTGCTGGTAACATAAGTTTTTTCACGTATAGATTTTCCCTGATCCTGCACTGGTTGTGCATATTTGACCAAATATGATCGAAAAGCATAAAACCCAGTATTACTGAGCTGCTTTCTGACAGACAACCAGAGTCAGCAAGCTTCCTAGCTCTTCTGTGTCCAGAAAAAACAAAGTTTTTCTGCGTCCTGAGGCGTCGTTTATTGGTTTCGTGAGGTGTGTATAAATACATACGTGTGTTTTTGTGGAGCTGGATTGCATTCTGGAAAAATCACTGGCAAAATTCCTGTGGAGCTTCAAGGAACAGGAGCAGCCCTTTAATGTTTTAATAGTTTTCTGACTTCTTATTGGCTAATGGACAAGCTACAGTAAGCAGAGTTGCTGTGAAGTTTAGACTAAGCTCTCCCTGCCTTTAATCAGAAAAACCAAAACGGAGTTGGAGCCTAGCAAGGCAAAACACTTCAGGAGACTTCCTCACTTACTTGTAAAGAAGATTCATGGACAGTGGCATTCATAAAAGAAGACATTTTTAGACATTTTTCCTTCTCTTTTTTTTTTTTTTTGGATATAATTGATCTACAGTAGAGTGAAGTAGCAGCATATTGGGGACAAATCCACTCGAATGGGCATGGGGACACTGTTTGCTCTCTATTCCAGCATGGGACTCTGGTCCAGGATACCTCCAACATCTGCCAGCTCTGTCATGATATTGCTTCTTGTGAAACAGGTAAGCTAATTCAATAATTGATAATGGACAGTGAATTCCTAGCACACAGCATTTTAACTGTCACAAACAGCGTGTTTGTATCAAAAATCCTTCCGACATAACGATTTATTTTTATTACAAATTTGTCATGAGAAATAATGTCTGCAAAGCTGCAGAGTTTTATATTAAATCTCTCTCTGACTAGGTCAGGTATTACAATTTTGTTCTATTAATCCTCATTCATAAAGTGCATAAATTGTGTTTACAACCATTTACACAACCACTTTTCATACCAATATTGATCAGTATTGAATTATATTTGGTTTTCCGTTTTCCTGCCAGATAACGATACTATCGTGAATCATTTTTATTTTCTACTGTTTTTTCTCTGTTCTAAACCCAGCTTTGATCTGTTTCTGGCAGCACCTTTTAGCCTTTGACTCGTACGAAGGGTGAGCATTGACTCTCCAGTTTGTGACAACTGGGATTACTGGTTTCATTCTGCACCTCACCTTCATACAGAAAGCAAATAAATCTGCGTGAGGTTTCTGCCTTCATTTCTTATACAGATCCACGAAGCCATTTTGGGTTTTTTCCCTAAATCTATACAAAATTCTAAATGCTTACTTCTCTTTTCTATATTGTCTTATAATTTGGAAGGGGTTTAGGTATTTAATGACAAAATATCTCAGTGTAATTCACTTCAAGGAAATTTTCATATAGGTTTTTAGTAATAATTATCCATTTATTAATATCAATCTTGATTTGAATAAATTTTTAAAACAACTACTGATATTTGGTAAATTTCAGTTTAATGAATAAAATTCACACATTTATTTAGGGTACATTTCTATGCAGTGTATGGGCATTAGGGCAATAAACAGACTTACTATGAACCAAAAGTATTATGGTATTTCTAGCCACTTATTGTCATTTTCTTGGGTTTCTAAGAAAGTGGGTTTGCAGCTCTATGTGCTGTAGAGACCATATCTGTGTTCCTAGCATTTTTATAAAGAAGACGTTACCAGGAGACAAATCCTTTGTTTTTCTTTTTTTTTTTTTTAAGAAAAGATTCCTAATATTTTTGTATGATTCAAATCTAGAGCTTCTGTGCTTAGAGCTTCTATTTACAGAACTGAAACCACTCTCAGATGCGTGAGACACCTCGGCCAAAGCACTGGTTCCATCAATGCTAACAGAAAATCTCCCCAGTACTTCTGCGAGATCAAAACTTCGCTAGGCTAATCACAGTGATCTAATTTGTCATCGTGGTTCTTGCAACTTGTTCAAAGAAATATGTGCTGTGTTTCTTTACATTTTATTTCATAAGAAAGAAGCATTCAAAGGAATAACAGTCATAAATCACTGTATCTGTATTTTCTAGCAAAAACCTCTATAGATAGGAAAAATATCCATCAGACAAAACCTGGATCATGGCTGAAAGAATGAGTAAATATTTTTCAGCTTTTATTTTTAGTTTATGCCTAAATTGAGGGTTTTTTTCCCATCCATAAGAGCGTAGTCTGAATAAACAGAAATATTTCATTGCATTGCTAGCTTAGTATTAAAAATTAAAAGGGCGAAATCCTGACTATACTGTGGTCAGTTATGAAAAATGTAAATTTAAACCAGTCTGCAACCATATATAATCCACTTCCCAAATGAAAGTTCAGGCAGCATTTTCTTCTGCATCCAACGTATTTCTAAAGAGTGGTGTCTCCTTGGTGCAGTTTGTGGGTGCTGAGCAATCGAAATAAATACCCAGACACTTCCAGGGAATTTTGATTAAATTTCCTTATGGGTGAACTTCAGCGCGAGTGGGGGCGAGGCTTGAGGGCTGAGGCAGTTCCTTTGTCACCAAAAAAACTCCAGGCAACCTGAAATGGTGTCCAGCGTAGGGCAAAAGGCCATGGAATTTCGGAGCTGCTTTGTTGGACCCTGGAGTTTAATTTTCCTGAGTCAGAAGTCCTGGCTAAAAGCAGTGGCTGAATGGCAACTGAAACATGCAGCAGATCGAAAGCTGCATGTTTCCACTGGCTGAGATCACGGGAAATTTACCTGGAAGTTTGTGTTTCTACCGTGGAACTTGCACTGTATCTCACCCGAAACTTAGATCCTAACAAAACCTCCCTGGGATTTGTAATCATGACCCGTACCAGCTGCAGGGAGGTGTTTGCTGGGTCTTCTCAGAAAGTAGCCACAGGGCCAACACCCCATCCCTGAAGTGTCCAAGGCCAGGTTGGACGGGGCTTGGAGCAGCCTGGGACAGTGGAAGGTGTCCCTGCCTGTTAGATACAGAAAAACAAAAACTCTGCAGTGAGTGAAAGGTTCGATTTACAACCGTAGAAAAAACCCGGCCTGGCTTAATTAACAGTGATTTATGGCTCATAAGCAGGAGGGTTACAAACCTGCGTTTTCATAGTGATAAGCAGAAGCACATTTTGGGTGTTTATGGTGAAGGGTTTAAGTATAATAAGGTGACTTTATAGTTTAAGTTAAGAATTTAGATGTTACAATAGACGTGTACCTGTGCATACGTGACTTAAAAGGTTATCGGTCAAGAGATCACTGCATTGCAGTAAAAGAAGTTTTACAAAGATTGAGCATTAAATCAAAATAGATTGAGTTTTAACTACCCATTGGACTAAAATGTTATAAATTGTCATGTAAGACTGAATCTAGGGACAATAACCATTTTTACAACGTGTTGTTAGAAAACCACGTCTGAGAGAGACTGACGCCTTGTGTGTTATTTTAGCAATAAATTGTTAAAGTCACTTCTGTCCCACCTCTCTGTTGAAAAATCCGACGAGATAGCAAAGGGTGCCAGAAAGGCAAAAACAAGAACAAGATTCTACACCTGCCCATGGCAGGAGGTTGCAGCAAGATGGGCTTTGAGGTCCCTTCCAACCCAAACCATTCTGTGATTCTGTTGTTCTGTGAGTCACCTCCTCCCCCATGACAAAACCAGAAGAAGCCTCCACAACCTCAGCAGTGATGGCTGTGCTCCTCACATTGGCCTGGACCAGAGACCATCCTCTTCCTGGGAGAGCCTGTGCTGCTCTCTGAAGAACCACGGAGACAGGGATGTCAGGACACAGGGGCAAGCCTGCCTCTGACGTTTTGATGACTCCTTTTCACACAGTTAAACAGACACAGGACATCAAGGTCTCTCCCTTCATTTTCCCTTCCCTCCAAAGTCCATCGCTTCGTTCCCAGCCTACTCGGTTTGCCTTCTAGGGGCAGCTTAGAGGCATCATGCAAGATTCCCGTTCCTGTGAGCCAGGTCCCAGGGGGGATGGCATGAAGCTGGGTCAGGGGACGTTTGTGTTCGATATCAGGAAAAGGTTCTTCACTCTCATGACCAGTGACAGGACTCGAGGTGAACAGCAGGAGGCTGGGTCAGGGGAGGTTTAGGTTGGAGATCAGGAAAAGTTTTTCATCCAGAGGTTGTTTGAGCACTGATCAGGCTCCCCAGGGAACGGTCACAGAGCTCAGGAAGTGTTTGGACAATGCTCTCAGGGACAGGGTGGGATTGCTGGGGTGTCCTGTGCAGGGCCAGGGGTTGGACTTGAATGATCCTTGTGTATCCATTCCAACTCGGGACATTCTCTGGTTCTCACAGGACAGTAAACAATTCTCTAACACAGTTCATACAGAAAAGCCTTAACAGGATGTCCCACTGCGGAAAAGACTGAAATCTTCTCCCTGGGGCACCTGCATCGAACTCTTTCAAACCAAGAAGGGAACAAAAGCTGATTTTCCTCATTCCCAGGCACTGCCAGCGTTCTTCAGCCTTTCTCTATGTTTATGTCCTTTCCCCGGAGCGGAGGCCCCTGCACACTGAGTAGTCACCTACAAACAGCATGTTTGCCTTTTTTAGCCTATTTTTATTGGTAATCCCTGTGTCAGTGTCTGATGACCAATTCACAAGTTGCTGCCATTCAAGTCACCATTGTTTGCTGTTGAATATCTGTTTATTATTTCTTTGGAATCATAAACCTACGGTGATTTCTTAGCCTTTTAGATCAACCATTAAGCAGCACTTTTGGGGCAGCCACAGCTACTCTGTGAAATGTTTCATTTTGATTAGTAATTTAATTTTTTTTCTTATATGTCCTTCTAACTGTACTTAAAATTAATTTTTCAGGTCAGCTGACAGCTCTTAACTGTTTTTTGTCAGCTGACAGCTCTGATTTGATGCAGCCTTGATTTTCTTCCTCAGAAAGTTTTATGGTAGAAAACAGATTTATCTCACAAATATTTACATCAATAGTGACCAGGTATCAGCTCTCTGACCGTGCCTGCAGGTTTGAGGAAATGGACAATTCCACAAGGAAGTGATGTGGAACTGTCACTTAGGCCCAAGCTGCTCCTCACTCTTGTTGAGTGAACTTCTCCATGACTGTGCATCAGCCTCATCTCCAGGAATGGACCCAAGCAAGCTGCCAGGTAGCCACTGTCAGGTTTCCCTTGTATTTCCTTGGCTGTTCAATGCATTTGTTTATCAGAAATTGGAGTGTTCTGCCTTAAACCAAGCAGTCCTCTCTACAAATGCGTCATCTCCGTGTCTCTGCCTCTTCAGATGAGGTTCACTGACCCGGGAGTGTCTGAAGAATCTCCCCTGGCTCCCAGCATTTTGAGGCCTACATGGGGGGAAATGTCAAGATGCTTTTTATTTTGGAAACATGCATTCCTTTCTCATGGCTGCTGTAAATATTCTCTCCTTATCTTGCAAGCCCATCCATGGAAGAATGATTGTAGCCTTTCTACGCCCTCTAACTTATAGTGGGGTGTCTGGAAATTAGCTGAGAGACTAAAAGCAGAGAATTGAGCTGGCAACATTTTACACAGCAAAAACATGCATGAAACAGTGATCCTGTGAAAGAGCTAGCTCACAAGGACACTGTTCTTGTTTTGAAAGGAAATAAATATTATTTTCTTTATTAAAAAAACCCCAACGAACCGTAGGTTTAAAGGAACAAAGGTGAAGTTCACAGCCATGTATTGTTCTGGTTCTATATCTTGGCACATCACCACACTCAGACAACATCAGGACAACCACAGATGCCTTAAAGGCAGTTTCAAAGAAAGGGTGTAGTCCAAACAAAAAGAAATTTACTTTTCCCAGAGAACAGAAAGGCATCTTTTAGTAGAAAGATTGTTTTAGAAAACTTACATTCTGTTTGCTCTCCAAAATTTGCTCATTACAATCAACCAGTAACGTTTTCAACCAGTAACGAATTTTTCATTTTTGGTGACTTCTAGTAACAGTGATCTTTGACTGCTGGCCTGCCTCTGGCCTCTCAAAGCCCTGGTTTCAGGAGACCAGGGGGCTTATTGCACAGAGAGTGCTTAGGTTGGTGTTCTTTTCTATGGATAAATGATGATCAAATCATCATGCTAATACTGAGCTGTAAGCAGCATCTCCCATTATCCTTTCTGTACTGCTTTGCTCCTAATCGGGCATTTCTTCACCAGCCCAAATCACCAAGCACTTTTGCATTTAATTGTTCTGGTTTTAGCCATTGCTAAACGTGGGATAGTGGAAGATGTCCCTGCCCATGATGATCTTTCATCTTCCTTCGAACCCAAAGCTTTCTGTGTTTCTGTGATTCTATGACTCCTGGAGAAGCAAGAGTTCTGTCTTTAGCACCCTTTTTACCTACCATTCCCCTCCCCTCCCCTCCCCTCCCCTCATTTCTTATAATGGAAAGAAACTTGCCATTAAGGTCTAAAAAGTTCTGACTGATTTTTCTCATGTACAGCATTTTCACTCCCAGGCCAAAGGTTCTCTGCTGGAGAAAACCACTACTGGATGGAACAAATATAAACAGGACTGCTTGAAAATGCTGCAGGAATCATCTGTAGATGGTGGTAAGGAACGAAACAATGAAGAGATGCATTGAGTAACACTGATGAATATGCAAATGTTGTCTTGCTTGCTCTGCACAAGTGTACGTCTGTTCCTAAGTTCTAAATGCAGAACAATTCACCTGACACAAATATTAGCCCGAAATCCCTTGTTTATTCTCCTGTCTCTGTGGCTTTTGGATTCTTAGATGAAGAGCAGCATACCTGCAGTGTCTTTTCCTGCATCCCTGCCTCCCACCTTTGATGGGGTGCTCAAAGTTTTATGCTGTTTGGCAAAAGGGAACTTCACAATCTGTCATTTTTTCACTCCTAAACGTATAAACTCTGCTCAGCTAGGTGTCTGTCTTCTGGAAAGGGTGTCATGGGTTTGGTTTGAGTAGTTGGAGAAGTCCAGGGTGTAGCTGGGAGAGAGATGACTGCTGTTCACCAAGGAGAGATGAGAAGGGAATCTGTGCTCCCTGCTTTGTACTCACTGGCTGTCGGCAGGCATTGAAAGCACCCTCACCAAATCTGTTGGTGACTCCAAAGTGGGAGGTGTCAGAAGTCAGAGCTATTTGTGGAAAATAAGGAAGGAGAAAACACAGAAAGCCAGAGAAAAGAAGTTTCCATAAGTTACTATGTGACTACAGTCAAGGAGGCAAGGAGACACTGACGAGGACTGCAGAGGGGACAAATGATTTTGTGGAAAGCAGGGAAAGCAAAGCACAGAACTAATGCTGACAGGAAAGAAGGAAGAACAGTAGTGAGCATCTGGAAGTCAATAGCCTGGTGTTCAGAAAACAGTAGCATGATGCAGAAGCAGACTGTATTTTTCCAGGAAAGCAGAGAATGATGGCTTTGGTGGCAATCAGAACTAAGCCAGATGATCCCAGCAAGATATTGGAGAGCAGTAGTTTGTGGTAGGTGATCAAGAGAACTACAGGGACTCAGAACTTCAGCTTTCATAAAATTGAAAAACAAAAAAAGATATTTTTCTCCTGGCAGCCTCCCCAATCCACAGTTGAGCAAACCTTGATCAGAAATTGGGGAAAGGAACAATACAGATGCAGCTATAAATGTTAACAGCTACACGGGTCATAACACAGATGCTCAGACTCAAAGGCACAGCAGAGTAAGTGAGAATGCACATCCTGTGCTCTGTATTTCAGCAGAAGCACCCCAGGAAGATGCTGGTGAGATAGCACAGAGCTATCTTTCTTGCTCCCCGTGTTCTTCTTCCCACACAAGTTTCTCAAAGTATTGCTAAGCACTGTGGAAAATAAAGCAGGATAAACTCTTCTGCAAAACCATTTAGGATGAGCAAAACCATTCAAGTTAAGAGAGAATAACTTTGACTTTATCCTAAAAGCCAGACAGAAATTACCCAAGACATTAGGGCAGCCATTAATGCATTTTATTTTATGTTGCTGTCACCTCACTGCACCATTTCAATTTGGCATTATCAAAAGTTTTCTCTTAACCTTAAGTCCTGTGAGTGATGAGATAGCTGTGAAGATTAAAACTGAGTTAGTCTGTTACCAGAGATATAACCTCTGGTATTGTCTCTGGGAATAAGAGATGTTGCCCAAAGACTAAGAGGAGTCACTGTGAGAAATGACGGAGGCGGTCTGAGCTGAGAACTGGTGTCACAGGGGTCGGGAAAGGTGGAATATCTTCCATTTACCAGCCTGTTGCATGTACCAGAACCAGTGAGGGATGACATGGCTGGGATCTGACTCTTACATTTAGGCCACAGAGGCCTCAGGATCACACAATCATAAAATCACAGAATCATAGAACACCCTGAGCTGGAAGGGACCCCCAGGACCACCCAGTCCACTCCTGGCCCTGCACAGACCCCCCAACAACTCCACCCTGGGCATCCCTGGCAGCGCTGTCCAAACGCTCCTGGAGCTCTGGCAGCCTCGGGGCCGGGACCATTCCCTGGGGAGCCTGGGCAGTGCCCAGCACCCTCTGGGGGAAGAACCTTTCCCTGCTCCCCAGCCTGAGCCTGCCCTGGCACTGCTCCAGCCATTCCTTGGGTTCTGTCCCTGGTCACAGGGAGCAGAGATCGGAGCTGGCCCTGCTCTGTCCCTTGAGAGGAAGCTGCAGACTCTGGTGAGGTCTGACCTCAGTCTCCTCGTGATTTTAAGCAATAAACGTATCTCACAGTGCAGAGTGTAAAGCCTGCAGGGGATGGGTGGGCTCAGGGAGGAAGGGCAGCACCCGTTTCTGCTCTGTGCATGGAGCTTTGCACAGTAAACACACAGCGTTTATCTGCCGTGTCTTGTTACCCTGGAGCAGCTTGCAGGTCACCTGGAGCAGTACAGAATGGTTTCCATGACTGTCCATTGCCTGGACAGCTTTTTGTAAAACTTCTATTTGCTTGTCTCCCCAGGAGTCCATTGCAATGGGACATTTGATCAGTTCGTTTGCTGGCCGTACTCACCCCCAGGAAACGTCTCTGTTCCTTGCCCTTCATATTTGCCATGGCTGGAAAATGGTAATGTGAAAGTGCTACCTTGTCTTGGATTGTGTGCCAGGAATTCAGCTGAGGACAGGTGGTGCTTGTCTATCTTGCCCCAGTGTCCTCTGAAGTGGATGAGTGAGAAAGACTCTCACCTCTTTCCACCGCTTCTAAACTGAGGCACAAAATCATTTTTGATGTTTATTTGCTCTTTTTCTCCACCCGTGCTTGCCACAGCTCCATATTGTCTGCTGTAAAGCAACATTTGCCAGGTCGTGTAACCATCCTGCCAGGGCTTTCTTCGTAGTAATAAATTCAGGGTTCAGCTTCTGAGCTTCAGCTTCTGGGGTCCCCAGTGATCCCAGACACAAAGCTCTCTCCCAGAAAACTAGAAGAGCCAAACTCAGCGGCATTCCAGGCAGTCAGCCCTCCAGTGGGGTATCACACACCACCAGCAAGTGGTGTGGTGAACAAACCAGCCTTCCAAGCAGCCTCTTCCTGCAGGGAATGCAGCAGGGAGGCTCTCAGGAAGGGGCAGAGGGTAAAAAACATCTTCAGGAGCAAAACTGTTGAAGACCAAACAACATTCCCTTTCTCCTTAAAGAAAGGAAAGGGCACTGCCACAGAGCAGCATTTCTGCATCCTGCTAAACAGCCTCTCTTAGCTGCTTTTCTAATACCACTTGGAGGGACCTGAGTCCTGCCTGAGTCCTTTAATTTATGGGAGACTACTACCAGCTGCTCCTCCCAGCTGTCTCCAGGCCAAGCCACACATGGTTTGTTCTTTAAGATCGTTTGTTCTTTTTTTATGCTGATAAGCAGTAAGGGATCAAGCTTCTCTCTAGTCTCCCCAACTGCTTCCCAACCATTTAGAGCAAACCCAGCTCTCTGTAATGAACAAAAGCATCTTGCCTCCATGGAATGGAGTCTCTTCTTTCCTGTCTGAACTTCTACAAAAGCAAGATTTCTGGTAGCATTTCATGGGTGGTTTAAGGTTTTTCTCAGTGTCTGGTATTCATACAGAGCTCCTGCTCCCTCACAACAAACTGTGCTCCCAAAGCAATTCTCTGAGTTCCAGTTACCCCGAGCAAAACAGGATATTCTGGTTGTTGCTGCCACCCTTAAACACTTTCAACTCAAAAACGATCGAAAAAGCTCAGGTCTGATTAGAAATAAATGGATGGCAGCTGTTAAGGACAACATCAAACAAACATCAACCAGGGTCCCCATACCATTCCTCTGATGCTAATTCCTAATTAGCATAAATTAGGAGGATGCAATGAAAACCAGGAAAACCTCATCAGTTCACCCCACCTGCTGAAGGGGCCCCAGAGCACAGAAATGAAACACCAGCCTGCAACATCAGGTGTTACAGAGAAAGATCATTCCCCAATCAAATCCTCGTGCACTTTTGACGGCACAACCTGGTCAATGAATTACCCATTCATGAGCTTAATGAGGAAAAATGAATAAAGTGAGATGTAGGCTTTTCTTTTGGATGGACTAATGTGAGTTTTCTTGTAAAAAACAGGTACATTCTGAGAATTTATTTCTGCTAGATTACATTCCGACTTTGTCCCATGTAAATATGAAAAAATACATTGACAAAGATGAAAGAAAAGTGGGTTTCATTCTTTTTTTGAGTATGAGTGGTGTAGACTCTATTGCAGAGGTATAAGGCAGAAATCTTTCAAACGTGTATGAAAAATGAAATCTCTATTTTGACCTTTCAAACTAAAACTCTGTTTACTTTCAGGAAGTGTAGGACATGTATACAGAGTCTGCTTGGATGAAGGGATTTGGCAAACAAAGGAAAATTCCACAGACATTTGGCGGGATAGTTCAGAATGTTCTGAGAAAAATCATTTCCAAAAAAATGTAAGTATGTTTTATATTACGGTTAATACTTTAATCTTCTTAAACCTTTCTTGAGTAACTGACAAAACATTTCCATTTAATACCTGCAAAGGATCTTCAGATTTCGTTTGAATTACCAAATGGAAAGCTGTTATTTTATTTATAAAAGGCAGAAGAGAAAATATTGAAGAAGGGGATTCCTGCTTTAGATGCCACAAGTTATTTTCTGTTTGGAGTCCAGTGTGCACGTGTGCTGATTTTCTCCTAATAAAATAGAAAAAAACTGCAACTTGTCAAGCGGGCATCCCAGCATCTCCCCAAATCGCTTTAGTCTATCAAAGTCAGGCAACTTCCCTTCTGATCCTTTCAGCATTTAATGAGCCTTTTAGCATTTAATGAGCTGTTAATTGGTTATTTCAAAGTTAGCTGGTCAGAGACTGGAGGATTCACCCTAATCTAATGCCATCCTTCCTGTATTTCTCATATTGCATCAGCCCAGGGGCTGGACTTTGTCAGCCAAACTTCTTTTGCCATGGAGTTCAGCTTAGCAGATGTCAAAATTAGGTCTCCTAGGTAAGCACTGTTACCACTATTTTTTACCTTTTAATACTGACTGAGTGCTGTTTCTTACTTGATCAAGTAACACTGCTTTACTGATTAGTTATGAAACATTATTAGCTCAGTACCTCTATGTATTACTATGATTTTACTAAGCTCTTTAAATAGTAAGAACATAAATTTCCAAAATTTCAAATGTAATAAATATCCATAAGTTCCGAGTGTTTTCTAGGGTTTGTTGACCATTCTGGATAGCAAATTTGTTTCTGCAAGACACATTATTTCATTTTGTGTGACAGCAGACAGTTTCTTTGAAAGCCTTAACTAGCTTTCCTACCAACACTAAATGTGGTTTTGTACCTGTTTGTTTTATTTCATGGAACCCCCCAAGATGTTAGAAATAACCCAGAGCTGGTATCTGCACACATCAGAGGAATCTGCTTGGTTTCATGGGCTTTGGAGTTGCAAAACTGAAATAGCCGAGGTGGTAACTCGAGCTTTTTACAGGGTTCTTGCCTGCTGGAATGTTTGCATGGAACAGAGTGACAGATGGCTGGGAATCTCCTGCCTCCACACTGCTTTCCCCGGGCCCTTTCACCCTCTTCAAGAGAGACATGGTTCACTAGCATAAAATTATTAGAGAAAACTACTGGCAGGAAGACTGTGCTAAAGTCCCTGGTGCTGAGTAGTGGAACAGTGAAAACAGCAGACTCACTGAGGAAAAGACAGAGGTGCCAAGAAAATCTCTGTAGGCCGAGTATGGATTATGAAAGTCACGTATCCTGTATCTCACGTTCGCTCCTCAGAGATGCTTTCCTTGGGCCAGAAGTGTGACTAGATGAGAGGTAGACATAAGCAGCTAAAACAGAAAAAACTTAGGAAAAAGAAGTGTTAAATTAGGCAAATTGAAAGGAAATCTGTGCAGGGCCAGGAGTTGGACTTCAACAATCGTTGTGGGTTTCTTTCAACTCAGGATGTTCTATGATCATCTATGAAAGTGCGAGTGGTTCCCTTCCTCCTCTGAGGTCTTATTTGTCATTCAGAGACATTCAAGACACCTCTAATTTAATATTTCTTTTTCTTTGAGCTCAAGACGGAAGTCAGTCTGTTTCAATACCTCCAGACAGAGCTGACTCTCAAATTTGTACAGACACAGCTGATCAGTATCTCTGTCTCCAGACCACACACACACAGCAGTGCACTTGTGTGTGCGGGTTCAGCGAGTGGATCTCTGCAGCTGTGAGCCCACCAGCATCCATTTGGTGCATGGAATCATGGCAATGATTAGCTGTGATTTGGACTACAAATGGTGTTTGTGGAGAAGTCTGGGAGTAGTCTGTGAGTGCCTTTGCATTTAAAAAGAAACTAAGACTGGGTGCAAGCGTCTTTGTCAGACCCTGACTTCAAAAGGCAGCACAGAGAGCAGGGATCGGAATCCTCCCCTGGCTCCTTGCAACTCAAAGAAGGTGAACCCCAAAGTTTCTGAGCTGTGTTTCTGCTCTGTCCCCCTGCCTACATAACATATTTTTCTTCTTTGTTCCCAGGAAGAAGAACATAAACTACTTACCACACTACAGCTGTTGTACACTATAGGATACTACTTTTCTCTCATCTCCCTGGTATTAGCTCTGCTTATCCTTTCTTTACTCAGGTCAGTATAAATTCACATGCATTTTAAAAGTACAGAGCCCTGCTCTCATATTTTTCTTTTCATGAAATTGAAGTTATTATTTAGTTTCCAATATTCCAGTACCTTCCAGCCTTCCAGTACCTGAAGGGGCTACAAAAAAGCTGGGGATGAGCTTTGGACAAGGGCATGGAGTGATAGGACAAGGGGGAATGGCTTTAAGCTGAAGATGGTAGGTTTAGATTAGATATTAGGAAAAATTCTTTCCTGTGAGGTCCTGGCACAGGTCATGCAGAGAAACTGCCCTGTTCCTGGACGTGTTTAAGGCCAGGTTGGATGGGGTTGGAGCAACCTGGTCTAGTGGAAGGTGTCCCTGCCCAAGGCAGGCAGGATAGAATGAGATGGGCGTTAAGATCCTTTCCAACCCAAACCATTCTGCTGATTCCACGTAAATAGCTTGTGTTTTTCTAATGAGCAATAAAATGCAATTTCCAAGCAAGATCCATTGATGGCAACAATATGAATACAACAGTTGCTTTGCTGGGTTTTTGTTGATTTTTAAAAATTTTATTTCTGAAAATTAGGTATTTTCCAGAGGATTCATACGTTACTTTTTTCTCCCACAGAAAACTTCACTGCACAAGAAACTACATCCATATGAATTTATTTGCATCTTTTATCTTGCGTGCCGCAGCAGTTCTTATAAAGGACACTGTCTACTACAAGATTTACTCGAAAAGACCAAATGATGAAACTGGATGGATATTATACCTCAGCCCAGAGGTAATGTGTTAGTTCATAGCTGATAGGAAATGTGTACTTCTAGTGGTTGTAAGAGTTACAGTTTTGGAAGTTTGCCCTACAGCATCAAGTTTTGAGGTGTTTGTTAGTTGAGCTTTGGATGCTGAAATTTTGTTGATAAAATTTGGGGTAATCAAGATAAAATCCTGATTGTAATAGATTTATTTTATGTGAAGGCTCACATAGGAAGAACATATTAATTGATTGTAATGTTTAGAAACAGCCACTTAAGCAAGACAACTCTCACCTCATAGCTTTTAGAAAGAAATCTCTGCATTTATTTGGCACTTTAACAACATCTCCTTTGTGACAGCTGTGAATAAATAATTCTTGTTTGATGTTGTAGGAATAGAGCTTGCTCATGTCAACAAGGAAGATTATCTGCAAGATGTTAATGATGACTATTATTTTAATAGCTCTTCAGTAAAAATTCTCACATGCAGACCACGACATCTATATTTACAATGATTCCTGGTCTCTCGTTCCCACAGATTGTAATCATTTGCAGGACTGCCCAGTTTTTCATGCATTACTTTGTTGGGGCAAATTACTTCTGGCTATTAGTAGAAGGAATTTACCTGCACACATTATTGATAACTGTGGTACTCTCTGAAAGACGACTGCTGCAGACATACATTGTGATAGGATGGGGTAAGTCTGTACCTGTTTCCAAGTACTGATTCTGTGGTGCTTTGCTGACTCAGTGGAGGATATTTTGTAAAGAAGAAAAAAAAATCTGACTTCTGTTTTATTCGTTAGTTTTGAAGCCAGCAATTATAAATGAAGATAAGTCAGCAGTGGCACATTGGCTGCAGTTCCGTTTGACCTGCAGGAAATCAGGGGATTGTTTCATAAGAAAACAGATGCCTGGTGAAGAAGACAAAATTTCCTTACATTTGGCTCTATATTGCATCACTGAATATTATGGTGCCGCCAGCAACTTCATTTCCTTCCCTTGTAATAGAGCACCTCTACAGCAAAAGTGCCAAAACATTCGCAATTTTCATTTAGATGTTCCCCCTCTCAGCTCCCCTGAAAGTTCTAAGGTGTGCTTTAAGTTAGGGGACAATCTGAAACACTGCATGAGTCAGGCCTTAGAACTCAGGCATTATCCATGAAATAAAGCCAATTTAAAGGTAGTTACTTTTGGGGGTCCTTCTCACCATGCATGCCGTGATTTCCCTGTTCCCCTTTAAAGGACCCTTGTGCTGCATTGGCTCTATGAGCACACGGGTTGCTGGTGCACCAGGACCACTGTCTTTCATGCTGGTTAGTGTTGTTTCTTTCTTTCATCTTGCTTCCTACCTCTCTAAATCCCTTTGTTGCTTTGTTCACCAGCTTGTTGAAATAGGGATTAGTCGTTTCATTCCTTGTTCAGACTGCAATGGACAAGTCTGTTAGGAAATTTGCTCCCTAACATAAGAGTATTAATAAAAATGATAATTTGCCTGTTGGGCCTCTTCCATTGGTTGCACACCTGCATCATATTCAACAATTTTCTAAAGGCTTTCCCCACTAATTAGCTTAATTTTTTAAATTTATATTTATTACAATCACTGCTGAGATGGGACATCTGGCACCTGTCTCACAGACATTTGTAGTACCACTGCTGCTGAGCCAGCAGGGCTGAACCAGGGCTCACACTGACACTTCCTCAGCTGCTGCACAGGAACTGCCTTTGACAGCATCACCTCATCATCTTGGGTGTCACCTTCCCTCATGAGACCACCTCATATTCTCCTGGATCTATAGTTCTGTTCCCAAGTGCTTCATGCCCCAGCTGTTCCTGCAGACCCTCTTGTTGCACCAATACCATCTCCCACCCAAATGAGACCCCTTTTATCTCTTTCCCCCTTTTACCTACTCAGAAATCTATTCTCTTGGAAAGTATTTTGTTTCTGGCCCTTTCTCTGTGTTGCCGCACTCCGGCTTTCTCCATGACCTTAGCTAGTGTCTCAGGATCCTGAATAGTCCCTGTTGTGGTCCCAATGACCCACACCTCCTTTAACTTCTGCCACATCCACCAGAAAACCTGTGTGTTATTGGGCTGAGAATCCAGTGGAACACCTGCTTGTTGTAGCTCATGATTTGAGACTTGTGCTTGCACGCTCGTATTGGAATAGTGCAGTAATCCTTTATTTTAGGGGGTTTTTTTTCAGCCTGCAGTCTGTGATCTCCAGGAAGGGGTGGGGGACAACAATAAGGGGATGGGGATTCTCTTGAAGGGGTCCAGGACAGCAATCCTTTGTCAGCTGTTTTAATTAACGAGGCAGCATTCCAGGCCTTCACTGAAAACTCCTTTCAGGTTCAACAGCTGCTGCCTAAGGCACTCCGTGAGGCCCCGTGTGCCAATTACTTTGAATTCTGAGGATCAGAGATCTAGACGATTTCAGCAGATCAGCAGTGTGCCTGTGTGTGAATGTATTTGTCAGTCTGAAAACGCACGATTCAACTACACCCTGAAACGTCATTTTGTATTTGAGCCACAAATGGGGAAAGCCAGGATGAAGTGGATTTTTGTTCAGTTCTAAACAGAAGACCAAAAAGCACAAATCTTTGCGCCACACACTTCTACAAGCTTGGCTGTGATTGACTCTTCTTTCCTTTCCAGTTGTTCCAATCCTGTTTGTGGGCCCTTGGGGAATAAGCAGATCCAAACTGGAGAACACCGGGTAGGTTACTAAATAAAATGTGCTTGGAACACTGGATTTCTGCTTGCTTAGCTGAAAGCCCTGGGCAGTACTTGACACAAGAACTGACCAGCAAATTATAAGATTATCCAGCACCTATTGATACTTGTTATATTTTCAAGGTTCCCTTTAGTACTTTTACATCAAACTACTTCTAGGAATTCTCAGATTTACTTTTGCATAAAGCAAGGAGTAGAATGAACTTTCACTGTTCCTGAAGTGAAAGCTGTTGCACCCAGTGTTCATCCATTCACGAGAAGCAAATTGTGTGCATCAGCATCTTCGTGGAGAGCATCCTGTCAGTAAGAAAAGGAGACCAGTGCTTTCCTTGGAGACCATCTACACTTTGAATTTAATTAGAATTCACTGCCACTCTGTTAAAAAAAAATAAATTGTGATGGAGGCTAATGACAAAACCTGATAGTCACTGAAAGCTGGTGTTTGGTGAGGGCATCAGTGACAGTAACATGCACTAGGTAAGCATCAGCTCCTGGTCTTCAGTGATGCTGTTGGTGACATCACATAAACTCTGTGGTTTAGGTATGGTATCTTGTGTTCTCCTCTTATTTTTTGTGGTTTCTTGGGAACTTTATTTGGAATGCCAATGTGGCTAATAAGCAACATCCAATTCATAATTATGGTCTTACAGAGTTAGATGTCATATAAATTGTAAATGACAAGCCAGGATCCTACAGAACCTCAGGCTAATTAGCAAGAGGAGACATATGCACAGGACAAATTAGAAGGTTAAAGCAGGAGAAAAAGAGACAGCTTCAAGGAAACTGTGCATCTCTTTTAGCAGATCAAGAAGCATGGTCACAATTCCTGGTTTACTCATTTCCAGTCTCCAGTTTCAGATAGATGATTTAAGTAGGATGAATTTCATGATGAATATTTGGTGTCATGTACAGTTGTTTTGTGGATTTGAAAACTGAGTTTTCCAGATAGTTCTGAACTTTATTGTCCAGGGAAACCTTTATCAACATTCATGTGGAAAGATCTTCAGAATAAATGCAATTAGAGTTGTTGGTGAAACTCTGCCTAGTTTTATTCCATTTCTTTTGGGGGCCACCTGAAAAAGTTGAACTTCATCGAGTTCCTTTTGAAACAGATATACAAGTTATGTGAGCATTCTTTTTTTATTTCCATGAAAATAATTGTACTTTAAATTATTCTCCAGGTGCTGGGGAACAAATGAACACATGGGAATCTGGTGGATCATCCGAGGACCAATGCTGTTTTCCATTGCAGTAAGAATTGTATAACCTGTATTTTTTTTTCCCTCCTTGGTCTTTGTAATTAGTGCCATTTTTGTCCTTCAAAATTTTGGAATAAATAAGATACAGTTTCCTACTACAGAAATATCAAGGGGGACGTAAAGTGACAGAATGGATAAAGTTTTGCTCAAAAAATGAGGAAGCAGAGTTCTGTATTAAGAAATTGAAATGTAATTTTGTACTGGAAGATCGTGTATCAAATTATATGTCAGGATGAATAAGGCAATGCTAAGTTACTCAACTTTGCATATTTAGTACGTGACAATAACCTGCTTGTATTCCAGCCTCATCACAACTGCCTTCCAGTTATTTGGTGGCAGGTTTTGCAAGTGTTTAATATCAATTATACATTTATTTAGTAGTTAACTGATTAGAGTTATTGAAATTTATTTTAAGTAAACCACCTGTATTTTCCTTCAAGGTTAACTTTGGCATCTTCTTAAAAATCCTCAGAATGCTGATTTCCAAACTGAAAGCCCAGCAAATGACCTTTCATGACTACAAATACAGGTATGTAATAAATGACACAGAAGTCCTGGCCCCTTTTTAAAACTTTTGTCGCATCAAAAACTTGCCCTTAAAGATTTACCACCAGGTGTAATGGATACTGAGAAAATGACAGAGGAAAACAGACTCCACAGACATTTCCTCACCTGAGAGGCAAAGGCAGGTCAGCACCTGTGTGCTGAGTTTTGTGGGCATTTCCACAGCGCCTTTTCAGTGCAGTGAGAGCTCTGCTCTCAGGTATCTTCTCTCACACCTCTGGCCTCTGCTGCTGTGACACATTTTTCCCTTCATCACCAAAATTCGGGAAGAAAAAGAAAAACCCTCCAGCACTATGTTTGTAGCCTGCTGGAGAATCAGGCATCACTTTATTCTGGCTGGGGTGTGCCATGGAAAACATTCCATTTCCACATGCCTTTTAACTAGACTTTCCACAGGTTTATACACACGTTATTCTCTAAATCACAAAACTGCTACTACCATTCCAAAGTCAGAATATTGAGGGCATGTTTTGGAATAATTTCTTTGTCTCTGAGTTTTTGATTTTGGCACCAAGGATGTTTAAAAAAATGCAATAATCAAATATTTTCTTTTTAAGATTGGCAAGATCTACACTTGTGCTGATTCCATTGTTGGGGATCCACGAATTTGTATTTACCTTCATCACGGATGAACAGGTGGAAGGACTTTCAAGACATATAAGACTTTTCATTCAGCTGACAATGAGCTCATTCCATGTAAGCACCGTTTTGCAAGCATTGTTTTTAGGGCTCATAGATCCATGTGCATATGCTGCTCACCACAGTTACAGTGAATTCTGATTTAATATTACGCCCCAACCTACAATGTCTCTAAATACACTATTGCAGTAACAAGATAAACCACTCACAAACTGCATAGTCAAATATGATAGTCCCAAACATCAGAAAAAAGGAGTCTAACATTTTCAGAAACAGAGTGTCCTCTGTTCCCTGGTAATAGTTAACAGTTCATCACAAACCCCTGATAACAGGGTTAAAATGGTCCACTTAAAACACTCCAGCCAAAATAATAACTATGAGAATGTCCGTCTCATCCAAGGTTTGGGCACCATTTCTGTTCTGTTTTCACATCTGTTTGTTCACCTTAACTGCAGAGTGACCCTGTGGACTCCTAGGTGTGCCCTCACAAAAGTGCTGTACACCTGTGCCAATTTTTAGAGCTAGGAGAAAATTTGTCAGAGCCCTCGCATGGATGGAACAGACAAATGGACCAGCATCTGCAGGTGGAAAAGAAGCTTCTCACCCATACAGGCAGGAGTGTTTTGCAGATGTTCACCTTCAGTCACCCTGCCTTAGTCCTGTGTGAGTCCTGAGGTGAGGAAGGGAGTGTGGCTGTGGCAACTCTTTGCCCTCAGAGCTCAGCTGCAAGACTGAGGGGGTACAGGAGCCACTCTCCGGTAAAACAGCCAGCTCTAAGGAGTCCAGATTCCAGAGTGAGTTGTCACTGGACCTCAGTGGTGATTCTCAGATGGCCACTCATGCACGGGGTGTGCTTCCCAGTAACTATTTGCTCTCCAGTTTGCTAAGCCAAAAAACTGGACATTGGCACAAAGCCTTGTCTGAGTTCTGCAGCCCTGCTAAGTAATGAACTTTTCAGACAATACTAATGAACCTGCTCAGCAAAGTTGTCCTTTACCCATATCTTCCTGCCTTGATCTTCCTGGGGCAACAGGACTGCAATTTCCAGATCTTTATTTGCTGCAAAACCCAGCAATCTCGCTGGCTCCAAGTGGCTGCTCCTCAGTAATTCACTGCTGTGACACGCTCTGCCCAGGCATGAAGCCACCGGAGCATTGCTGCCCTTTCCCCACGATTTATGATGATCCTTGGTTTTCACCTTTGCATAAATGCACCTGTGCTCTGGTGTATGGATGCATCAGTGTTTTGACACTGTTATTGGGGCTATGCTTTAACATTTCCACTGCAGCTTGAGGGGAAAAATGTCCTGAGTGGCAGCAGAGAATTCCTGCAGAGCCACAACCCCAAGGAGCCTGCTGACATGGTGTTCACAGGATCACGGGATTATTTGGGTTGGAAGGGACCGTAATGCTGGAGTATAAGTTCCTTGGTTAGACATATCCTTACTTGGAGAGGCTGCAGTGGCTAGATGTTATTTTAAAAGCACAGAATCATTTTAAGTGAAGATTTTATTTACTGGCTTGTGCAAAGAAATCTGATCTATAAACCAGCTTACTCACCCTTGCTAAAGAACACAAACTTCATTCCTTTTAGAGAAACATGCATGCGCTTGGCAGCATGTCATGCTTTAGAAGCAAAGATCCACTAAAAAATACCCAAAGACCTTAGCCAATGTTTATTGCAGATTCTCTTTTTTAGCTGCAGCATTATTTATGAAGGGATTAGCCAAAAAGCACATAAACTGTACACAATTACATTTGTTTAGTCTGTAAATCTTCTCAGTAGTTTTAAAAGGCAGTTAAACTGTTTTGTTAAAGAAAAACAATTATCCCTGGGATCTCAGCTGAAGGTTTAACTCAAACATTATCAAGGAGCACAAAATTAAATTCTAAGTAGGAGTTCTGCTGTAGGTATGATGCTGCTTTGCTTTAGAAAGTGGAGCAATCTGAACATCTTGGCTCTCTTGTGCATGGAAACTGTTACCCTCAGGAAAAACCATCAGTTTCTAGTGGAGAGAACCCAGTTATTTGATGAGTAATTTATCATGTTGCCATTGTCAATAGAACTGAAGAACGACTGTGAGGCTTGCATGTGCACCTGTCCTTTCCTATTGGTGTTTCTGCTGATGAACAATTCTTCTGAATTTCTGATTCTTCGTTCTCACTGGCACTGGGATAATTCTGAAAATGTGTTTGAGAAGTCACAACGCATCGGAAAGGTTTCCAAGTGTGAAAATCAATTTGTTGGGAGGAAAATGAGTAAGCACTAAAGAAACCAGGGTATAAAGTGAACATCAAATATAAATAATCAGCGAAGTCTTCCACCTTCTGGTGTGATTTTACAGTGCTTCTGCTTGTCACTGCGTGCTCTGATCCTGCAGCAGCAGTGAATGAGATTCACAGAGGTTTTTACAAGCTGAAATCAGCCCAGGGATGTTCAAACAGGCAGCTCCTCATCTGGTGAGTCTCTGCCTTTCTCACACTGGCTGTCACCAGGCTTAGCAGGAACAGGACTCAGCACTGCTGTGTAGTTTAAATCCTGTTTCTGCTTCCGGTGCCTGTGAGGCCACATTTAGAGTTCATACCCACAACAAAAAAATCCCCAAACCACCCAGCAGAGTCATGAACTTTCTACCCCCCCAAAAAAGAGAACTGCCTTCAGGAGCAGGAGAAGTTCTGCATAAAAAGTTGCTTTTTAAGCTAGCAAATTTGTATTTAATATATTGTAATATATTTAAATATTTAAAATATTAGATGATAATACATGATATATTTATGCAATGTAATTATTATGTTACAATTTGTACTTAATATCAACTATTATTAACTCTAGTGAACTCTGTCTTCCTACCATAACCCAGATGAAGCATGAAAAAGGATAGAAATAAAATACACATTTTTTGTATTTTAAAAAGCAATTCTGTTTGCTATTTCTCCTGTCCCCATTTCCTCTGGTGTGGCAGATAAACTGCTTCTTTTCATATTTACTGCACATATGCTTAAGGAATTAATGACTCCAAATATTTCAGGACTGCTAGAAAATTAACAGCAGGCTCAGAATGCTATTGGTTCATGCTAGGTGTAATGAAAAATGTTGAAGCTTCTGTTCATGTGAATTTCTTTTTAAACTTTTGTCTGAGAAAAGCAGAAGCATTTCTGGAAAAGTATCAGTGTGAGAACGACTGAATGCTGTCAGCTGAGCTGCACCTTTGTAGCTGTGGTATAAACATTGTCCTGGGACTCAGAGTATTTATTCTCTTAATCAGAACTTGTGTCACAGATGCCTTTAGACACACCAAAAAAGGGCATTTCCTGAAGCAGTGGGAATAAATCTGCATGTCTGTGCCAGCCTGTGGGGCTGAGATGCAGCCTGTAAGCTGCTTTAGTCTGACATCAAACACAGACAGAGGCAAATGGAAAGAGTAATTTTGGGGTTGTTTTAAAACAAGTTGTGTCTTGTTTTAAAAACAAAGGGTTTTTTAAGGTGTTTATCCGAATTAATTTCAAAGGAAAAACAGCAATTCAAAATATACTCAATATAGCTGAACTTTGAACTAACACTAATCGCTTAATATCAAAATAATTTTAAGAAGCACCCAAATGACATCTGTCTCAGGAGACTCATTCACAAACCCAAACAAGCATACAGATAATATGAAAAACCAAGCTGCATTTGTTTTTTATTTTACCACATTTGGAAATAGCAGCAGCCACAGTATAACAAGCAATAGTTTGGAAAAAAAATACTATGTGGTAGCAAAATGAGGATAATACTGGGTTTTTTAGTCTGTTCTTCAGCATCCGCACAAAATGTGCCCTGCACTTGCCAAGGAACTGCACAAAAACAAGTGACTGGGTACTCATTAATAACAAAATGCAGGCAACTGGTTTCCTTATTGAAAATTAAGGAGCACTGTTTATATTTATGGTTTTAACTCTAATGTCATCTTTAAATTAAAGCTTCAGGTGTTTCCTGCACACTGACTTTTTCCTCTCACTCCCTTTCTCTTGCAGGGTTTTTTGGTAGCAATTCTCTATTGCTTTGCTAATGGAGAGGTAAGACACAATGCTGTGAGAGAAGTTTTTAGTTCATTAGTAAAGTATCTTAATGGCACCAAGGATGAACACACTGAGCTGCTCTGCTGATTGAGAGCGTGTATGCATTCTTCTGAGCTGGTAAAATTGTTTTGTGTGAAGAGAACAGCAAGAACTACCACAGGTTTGGACACAAAGTATTTCCATTGAAGCCTGAGCGGTGTCTGAAATACCACTAGAGGCTTGTCGTCACCCACCTAAAACCCAGTCCTTTAATCAGCTGAAACCCCAGACTTTCTGCAGTAATTTCAGAACTGCTTAAATGAAAAAGAGAGCTGGCACCTGTCTGCAGGAGAGCAGTGCTTGTCTGACGAAGGGCACAGAATTGCCAGCAGCTCTCAGCAGCAATTCAAAGTTGCTCTTTTGGCCTTCTGCCACCTGGTCCAGCTGAACTCTCAGGCCAAAGTGCTGCTGCTTAGTGAGGCCTTAGGTTTTAACTTTTATATTTTTCAAGTTCTGTACTATTTAGTGTGTAGCTCTGAGGTTTCTTGTGGCCTGTTAATTTCTGCTCTCTCGTGCCGGGCCGACATAACAAAGCTTCTCCGGGCCTGCTCTCCAAGGACACCCAGACCGTCCTAGGCCCAAAATGTGTAAACCAAAGACTCTAAAGGGGGGGCAAGCTTGGGGAAATGACATCATTAACTGAAGCTTTAATTGGAGAATTAACCCTGATTTGCAAATGAACCAAACCTATAAAAGTGTGAAGAGCTCGTGCCCTGCCGTCCATCTTGGGGTCCATCTCTTCAGCAGCCTCTGGCCCCCCAGGGGTACCTTTGAAGGCCTTTCAAATAAATACCGACCTTTATTCCCTTATTCTGTCTAGTCTCTGTTTCTAGGAGGACAGATAAGGCATCCTTAGAGCCAGGGGGAGCCCCACTCCTCCACAGGGGGCTAGAGCCTGTCCTCCTCTGCAGTGCTGGCTCCTGGGGTGCAGGCAGGGGGACGCTCGGTGCTCAGGATTTCCGTCAGGCTGCCAGATAAAAAGGCTTTAACGAAACAAGCCAGCTACACCAGCACAACACTTGGGCAAAGCTGCATGGTCCTCATTTCCACAGCCCCTGGGCCTTCCTCCTCCTCCTCCTCACCCCAACAGACTGTAAACAGGGGAGTCACTTGAGCTCTCACACACATCAGGTTTGCAGAGGAAAAGCTTTCCTAGGTCAGAGTGAAGAGGTTGGACTCTTGAGACTGATTTAGCAAACAAGGCTGTTCCTACCCTACAAGGACCCCACCACGTGCAAGGTGAACCCCAAAGGGGCAGGAAGCTCAGCACTTCACAGTTCCTCTCACTTTACAACTAGTATTTGTGTTAGTGAACTACAGGGTGCATTAGCATGACCGGACCGTTTTCTCCTCCCCTCAGGTGAAAGCAGAGCTCCAGAAGCAGTGGTCCCGTTTCCTGTTGGCAGACCCCTTTGGCTGCAAACTCTGCTTTCTTGGGGAAAACATAAAATACCTCAGGAAATGCTCACAGAAACGGAAAAAACAGCACCTGAGCAGCAAACGCCACTTCTGCCTGGAGGTGAGCAAGCCCTGGGACGTGCAGCTGCAGCAGGTGCTGAGGAGGCAGAGGACAGACCCCAGCCCAGGACCCCCACAGATGAGCATGTCCGACAGCAGCGAGGGAGAGGTCACCACCGGAGAGACAACCGAGGAAGTCTTTGAGGAAAGCGAAATTTAGCGAGCTGCCCACTGGGACATCGCCTCCCAACAGCCAGGGTTTGGAAAAATCCCTCAGCTCCAGGCTGTTCAGAGCCCTGGGATGTGCAGTGCAAGGACGAAGCAGCTGATATCCCAGACGTTCCAGTTTTCTTGATCTGAGAAGAACGTTTTCTGGATGTTGCTGACCTGCGTGGCTGGGTAGAAGAGGTCTGGATGGATCATTTTTGCTCTGAGCTGACATTTTGGCTTTCGTGACGTACCCGAGGCAGCAGGATGGACTCTGGAAATAAGCAGGCTCTGGGGACACGTTGTGTCCCAGCAGCTTCGTCCACGTGTGACTGCCCTTCGAGCCACGTAATGAGAAGTTGTTAGTTTCTCACAGGAGTGGTTCATAAATAGAGACGTGTGTGGAAACTCCTTTCTTCACAGACTGAAATCATAACCCATCTCAAGAAAACCACCCCAATTTTAGACCAAACCAGATCAAACATATATATAAATATATATAAAACCCAAAAAAAACCAAACCTGGGAAGAACCAATCTTTTGCTTATGTTTTTGAGCATCTTCACCTAAAGTTTAGTGCTGGAAATGTCATTGTGAGATGAAAACCCAAAATACTTCCATGGAATGTGCCCAAATGAAATGGTCTGTTACAATTTTTGCTACCTTATTTTTTTTCTGTTATTTTTTTGACACAAGCCACTGTGACTTCTGCTTTGCCCTACATGTGTCCTTAGTGACGAGGCAGCTCAGTGCTAAGTGCTGCCTCCACCTTCCTCCCAGGGGACCCAAAGTGGATGAAGACACAGGATTGTGACAGCACCAAAAGAATATTGTGAAATCCTTCTTCCACCATTTGACAAGAGCCATGGTGAAGTTTCATTTCTCACAAACAAACTCATCCAGAGACCTATGAAATGCAATCGAGTTCGTTAATATTCTATGATCCAGCTTGTATAACTTACCAATGCTTTTATGATTATTTATCAGGATACAAAGGTTCAGCCTTTGGCAGTTATGATATACTCTTTTGTTGCAAAGAACAGATCAATTCATTGACCAGCAGTAGTTCAAGAACTTACTTCTGGCACTTTAAAGTATTTATTTTACAGTTCTATCTGCGTTAACCTATTTAATCAATACAAAGTTGTATATTTCAGTAATATATTAATAAACTGTAAATGTTTGATCCATTTTAAAATAATATATCTGCAGTTTTTAAAGGTTTTTTTTATTAGAATGTGCATTCTGCTTGTATAGAATTTTACTGCAATGGATTTCCTCAGCAACCACTGGGAACACCAGAGACACCACACATGCACACATTGTGTCTTCCTCAATTTAAAACAGACTGATTTCTCCCAGAGCTGTTGTTGAAGACATTAAAGAGCTTGAAGTGATTTAGAATGTGTTTTACTTAGGTGTTAAAAATGTCAGAATTGTAAGATTTTACGGTATCTCAGTGAAATAGTTTACTTTTTAATTGCATTTTAAAGAGTTTCATATGGTCAAGAAACCAGTTTTCTGTTCTCCTAACAGCAGTCCCTCTAGCTGCATTTTCTCCTCTCTGAGTTTGGGCTTTTTGCCTCTTTCAGTTTATAAAAATCAACTGTTGTTACATAAGCAGGCCCTGTTGGCCTGAGGTCTGACAAAAACAACCATCACATGGATTTCTTCAGAAAGCACGTTTCTAAGCTGGTAACAGCAGGTTTCATCACAAGAATACAGCATTATTTCTTTTACAGAATCATTACAAGTTCCTTATTTCTAAACAAATTATTTCTAGAAGACAGCAGCGAACCTCACAACTCCCGTACAGTTAAGAGCCAGTGGTAGGAACAGCTGACTGTCCTCCTGGGAACCTGAAGGTCTGCAGCCAGGAATCCTCCTGGGATTTTCTCTCCAACCTTTGTGGAGCCCCTGGAAGGACGCTGCAGCCCGATGAGCTGATAAAACCAGCTGTAGCAGCGACTGGACACACAGAAACAGTCGGAAGGACAAGAAAAGGGATCTTGTTCTGACAAAACAAGAGTGGAGGAGACTGACCTAAACTGGTGTTCGTTTACAAGTGGTGTTTTATGTAAATTATGTATCTAATCTGCACATCGACTAATTGTCAGGCAACAGAAAGTTTAACACTCCCCCAGGGTTTTATGCTTGTGCAGGCCTGGGAACAGGTCTTTTCTCCTCATCAGCTGGTTGCTCACCTTTACTCCCCAGATTCCCGTTGCCCTATGAGAAAGTCTGGAGTGAGATAAAGGCTTCTTCCCTCTGGATGAGGGAGCCCATCCTCCTCCCACAGGCCTGGGAGTCTGGACTCTGCTGAGTCAATCCATTCAGCAAGACAAGGTGGTGTATTAATGCTTAGGACATCAGGGACAACCCACGCCAAAACCTGACTCCCACAGCTTTGGAGTTGTCTTTGCCAAGGATTTTGCTTTCTGTCAAAACTTGCATGACAAAAAAAAAAAAAAAAAAAAAATTCCATTCCAAGCCCAGAATAGCCTGTGGGGTTCAGGAGAGCTTTGCCATTAGATGTGGTGTGATAACTGATCTGATATGCACAAATAAGGTTTATTCCATCTCAGTAATCTGTTGTGAGACATGCTGTAAATCTTTTGTATTTTACTACACCTTCCAGACACAGTGGCTCCTCCTACAGCCAGAGATGTCAACTCTATGCTAATTATTCATGGGTACTTACATTCTTTGTTAAATATATTGCTTCTACATGCCAGAGTCTGTGCCTCAGAGGCTCAAACAGTAAAGCACAAACATGCCATTCTGGAAAGCTCTGTCAGTTATGCCTTGGAATCGATAATACTGGTCCTACCTTTCAGGATACAGCTTCTTCTTTTCATTTGATTCTGGAATTTTCTTCCCTTTTCCCATCAGTCTCAGCTCTCATTAAGGAAAATTCTGTGATCTGTAAAATTCTTCATGAGGTTATTTTGCTGACATCATCTTTTCCAGCTCCCATAGCAACCACACTTCTGGATTTTTAACTATTTTTTTCCACCTGCCATTTCAAATCTCACCAACTCTCTGCTGTGCTAGACGTCATCTCGTGTTTAGGTATCTCTGCAGTCATTCCTGGAGCCACACACAACTACAGTGAGGAGCAGCTGCTTGTGAGCTTCGTCACTGCAATTAGCTCCAGGAAATTGAAGTTCAGCTGCAACATAATGAGCCCTCAAAGGCTCCAAGGCTGTTTCCTTGTGTATCATGTTCATCACATTGGCTTAGCGAAGAGGATGCAAAACACCACCCAGAAGAACTAAGGAAAGGAACAAAAATGAACCAGGAAGAATTCTTCAGCTTTTTCCTTTCTCCTTTTGTCTTTCAGGGGAGGAAAGGGGTGGACTTATTAAACTTTATTTGAGAAAGATATCACAGAAGATCAATTATCAATCACTGACTAAACTGTCTATCTATCTCTAGGGAGGCAAAAAATCTGTTGAGTGCCGTTTAACACCGACACTCCTGGGGAAGAGAGTCCCTGAACAGAGGATCAAAGCTAGGATTCAGCCTAGCAGTCTGGGGCTGAATCACAACGTATTTCATGCAATTCATGACAAAGCTTTCTTCTCCCACCCCTCCCTGTGAAAGTGGTGCTTACTAGCCACTGTCACGCCAGGACACTTGACTGGAAACTTTGGCCTAACCCAGAGTTTTACTTTTCAGACTTGGGAGGCAAGAAATGAATTTGTTTCAGCAACAGAGGGAAAGCATAAAACAACAAAGGTCAAAAAGGCCCTGAGCACAGATCTGCCTGTAATGTGTGTAAGCACCACAGCACCCAGGCTGTTACCTGTGCTCTTACACACAGCTGCACACAATTTGCAGGCATTTCCACGATAATGTGAGCCCACCTGAAAGATCCCTGAGAACTGCGAGCAGTGCTAGGAGGGTGTCTGGACTTAACCCCCACATCTCCACATTCCATCCCAGTGCCATTCAGCAGTCTTCCTCCCCTTTACACAGACTTGCAGGAAGTGAAAGGGCAGTGGGAAGAGCCCCTGAAGCCTGTGAGCAGAGCTGACTGGCACTCCAGGACTCAGCTTAAAGACATCCAAGAAGCTGATGCATAAATCCAGTCCCAGTCTCTTCAAGCAAAGAACCAGAGACAAATGACACGATCTTAAAACATTTGCTAAATCTAAAAAAAAAGAAAAAAGAAATCATAGCTCTGTAAATAAAAAGACTGTAACTTATGCTGTAGCTCTGGGAGACCTGAGTGTTTGGTTTTGTACTTTGTAAAACAGGAAGTCAAAATCAAATCAGAGCTGGAGGTTTTCATCCTCTGCTTTCAGGGACTTGTGAAAACAGTGCAAACAGCCTGCAGCACGGAGCACTGAGGTTGGACTGTTTGTCCCTACAATAAACACTTCACTAGTGCATGTTTGTAATTTTTTCATTTGTATAAGGACCGAGACAGTAACTTCCCCAAGTAAGAAATACGACATGAGCATTTCTGTGGTTCGAGTCAAGCCAGAAGAGCACGGCTGCCGAAAGTTCCCTTGAGTGTGAGGTTAGTTCAAAGTAAGCTGTGCAAATAGCATCCCCTGGGCCCTCTGACCCTCAGTTCAGAAATTGCCACTGTGTTCACTGAAACCACATGACAGACACGGTGGTGGTGTAGCAAACCAGGAAAGATTACAAGATCTGAGTTAAACCAGCTGCTGTAACTTTGCACGTAGCTTTACTTTTACTTTGCACGTAGCTTTACTTTTACTTTGCACATAGCTTTACTTTAAAGGGCCTCATGCAGAACATAGGTCGCACTGACCTCTGAAGGTTTAAAAAAACTTCCAGCCCATTCACCTTGTGGAATAAGTTTAACTTTTTCAGCTGACTCACAGCAGTATTTCAATGGCCTTGTGTGAACCCTTCCATGAACGCTGCAAACCACCATGAGCACCTGTGACTTCTGCAGGCTGGCTGTCTGTCCATCCTAAGCCCTGCAGGGCAGAGCTGTCTCTCCGTGTGTACAGTGGCCAACACAGATGAAGACAGCTCCAACAGATCATTGTCAGGCCCAAGAGCACCCATGGGACTCACCTGCCTTAGGGCTGGCCCACGAGTCCAGGAGCACTGCTTAAGTTCAGGCCTGAATCTGAAACAGCGTTCTGGGATTTTTTTAATAGATAATTTAAAATAATTTTTTTAAGCCACTTAGGACAAGATGCAAAGACACTGCTGTGAAAACCAAGCTTCCACCTGGGAACTTTTTCAACGTCTCATCTTCGGTGTCTTCTCCTTTCCAAGGAGAGTGTGCAGACCTCTGCCAGCACTTCCCACCTCCATGCACAAGCACACTGAGTGCAGGGGGCTGCAGAAACCAATTCTAACGTGAGTTCAAAACTGGAAAAATTCTCAGCAGGGCTCTCCACCGAGGTTTATGAGATGTATAGATGTGCTACCTCCAGGAGTCACACCCTGCTGGAAGATGGACTCGTGTTCTGCACGACTGTGACCCCTGGGTGCTCTGCGCCCCCTTCCACGGGCAGGTGTTGGGTTAGACAGGATTTTGGCAGGCCTGATTTCGACTTTGTCAGAAAACCTGTCAGCATGCATGTTAACTCAAATATCAAAAGGAGAACAATTTATTAACAGCATTTTACAGCAGCGTTTTCAACTGAGCTTCAAGCTGCACGTGAAGCTTGAAAGTAAAGGACTGACTGGGTGGGGAAGACCTCCAGATCACTTAAAACATGAAAACACACCCATTCCACGGCAGCTGCTGCCAGCCTGCTCACGGTCAGCTTGCTTGCTTAAGAACCACTTAACCACAGGTGATTCTTAAATTGAATTCTGGAATAAAAATAAAAAATTGTAGGAACCACACGTGTCTGAAAATCGTGTGAAGATCTGAAAAGGGTAAGCACAAGAAGATTGCACCCCAGTGAGGTGGCTGCAAATTCAAGCTGCACTAAGCTCATATCAACAAAGTCCATGTGCATGTGGCACCCCACAGGGTGTCTTTGGTCAAACTGCACTCGCAGGGTGTGGGGCTGTGGGAGAAGAAAAAGCAACTGGGTAAAGACAATTCCATGCTCAATGTGTCTCTGTACAGTTTATTTTACAGGAGATGAGATGAGCACTATGGCGTATATAAACTTGCAGAACAATATAGGAAAATACAGTTTAACCATATGAAATTGTTTTACAGTAAGACAGAAAAATTACATATAGGAAATGCCTTCAACACTGAAGGACAAGATCCACAGCTGACATCAAGTAGCTTCCACTGAACCCTGCCAGTTTACTCGAGCTGAAGATCTGCCCCTTAAATCTTTTCTTCATTCAACTTAAGTTCAGTAAGTGATTCCTTCATCTATCCTTAGGGAACAAAAGCCATCCTATAATTTCCACAATGATCCAGGATTTACTAGTAACCCAGACAGAGGCTGTATGATAAATAAACTATTTAAGGGGTCTAGTCAGCCAAAATTTATGGGAAGTTATAAAATTTTGGTTAAGCATCTTTAAAAACAAGTCATTAGTACTGGCAAAAGACAACTTTCCTAGAAATTTAGAAGTATTTAGGAAAACTTACACAAAAAAAGGACCAAATAAGCAACTTTATTTTGGTAGAAAACTCTGGTTTAGTGTATGACTGGTGATCTGGCCTGCCTGTGAATCCCTGCTGCTACGGAGTCTGCACAACTGCCCAGTGGAACTCTCACACTGTCTTGCGTTGCAGAAAACAAGGAAATCATCTAAGGAGAAGAAAGTATTTGTCCATCACTAGTACCTGCTGTTTTCATAACGGGTAGAGGCTGCTGTCCCTAACGAGTGCTCTTGACCTGACAGAGTATGGACATCCAAATCCCTTAGGCTATTCTGATAACCTCAGCCATTTCATCAAAAAACCCCAAAGGAACAACGGATTTCAGGTCAACCACTCCCAAATTCTGGGATGGACATGACTATGATTATTATGTTAGCAGATATGAGATCCCTGAAATCACATTCAGCTTTTGAGTTGCAGGACCAGAACATTTCTTCTCAGCAACTGCTGTAAAAAAAAAAGTTGTGGGGTTTTATTACTATTATTATTATTATTAATTTTACAGAATAAAGTGTAGCAACTCTTCTATGCAAAATTATCACTGCATACTATTTTTATGCAGAATTCCCTGCTTATTCTACTGAGACCCCTGCACTGAAGGGTCCAAAGATTAGCTTCAATGCAGTTGCTTTTAGGTCTAATTTTTTCTATTCCATTTTCAGCACTGAGAACTTAGCATGCCTGAGCTGGACAGTAAATTATCAGAGACAAAGGCAGGTCTCCTGGAGATGTGGGTGTCCTAAAAGGGTGCACAGTTCAGAGGAAGGAAGGGGGCTGAGAATCCTGCGCAGCTCTGTACACAATGGCTGCTCCTGAGATTTGGCAATTTGTAGGGTGAAACTGTGTATTTTTCATGTATTTTTTTTTTTGTAGCTGATACTATTTAAAGAGGCACTTCAAGTGGATCTACTAGCAGAATTTTAATAGGGTTGTGATACAAGCCATTACTCAGTTACTTGTTAAATCAGTAGCCCTAAAAGACTGCATATATTCAAAATTATAGTCCTGCCCACTCACTGAACCTGGACAGAGCAGCTGGAAAGCTTTTGTTCTGAATATCCACTGAGTTTGTCTCTTACGACACACCTGAAATAGTTCAACTTAATGTAAGTTGAGGGAATTAAATTTGAATGTCTCAAATCTACATGTATTTTTTTTTCTGCAATTATTATGTGGTTAATCTAAGACTTATTTTTGAAAGATTTTATATCCACATACAGTTCTTAGATTCAGATGCATCATTAGGCACAAAAGGTTTCTGCCTTGAGGAATGCATGGGATTAGAAATTTAAGTTGAATTGTGCTATGTGTTGGTCCCTTCAGAAAAAATGTCCAGGAAGAAAAAAGAAACTGTGGCTAGCACAAAAAGGAGTTATTACACTTCCAAACCCGGTGGCTGATAGGAAAAATACAAAATAAAAACCAAAATAACCTCTCCAAAAAAGCTCTTAAAACTCTCAGAAAACACCCAAAAGCATGAAGTTTGGTCAGCACGTCGAAATAACAGATATGTTCTATGAAATTTCAAAATTAAAGAAAAAGTCCTGAAAAGTGTTGTATTTCACTGATGAAGGGCTGGCTACAGTAACAACAGAGAGGGAAAAATAAGAGCTGAAAGACGCACCACTCCTATGAATAAAATCTACTGTAAGACAAAGTAACGGGGTGTTGTTTATACAGCAATGCTTCTCAGGAAAAGACAGGGATTTGCTGCCAGGAAAGACTTCATTCCCCCTGTGCAACAGCAGGGCTGTGTGCCCCAGGCTCCTGAAGCACAGCAGGCTCAGCACACCTGACCTGGTGCGGGGCAGCCGAACGCCAGGCCCCATTCTCCAGTCCCCAGGGCAGCACTGGCACCTACTGGTGTTCCACGAGAGCTCTGTATCAGCAACAGACACAAGGGAACAGCTCACCACTGATTTTCAAGTGCTGAGCAGAATTGGGAGAATGATGGGCCACTTACTCATCACTGCTCATCACCCATCAGAGTCTGACAGAGATGCCACAGAAGAAAAGCTCTTCCTGCCCGATGTGTCTGTTTTTAATCTGAATTTACCCGTCACTCTCGCCCACCTGGTTAAGGCAGATGTGGCCAGCAGGCTCCTCTGGTGCACACAGGATGCCCGTGGGCCATTCCCCACCCCTGTGCCAGGATGGGAGGAATGTCCACGCAGCAAGAACTCCTCAGAGCCAACGCTTCAGCAGCCTCTGCCACATCACTCTCCTACTTCAACACACGCTGGGTAGCAAAAAGCCTTCAGGCTTTCCAGAAAGGTCTGTGAACTGAAAAGCTCATTGTTTTGGAAACTGCTTTTTTTGACACTGTCTTTTGAAGACGTAGTTCTTGCCAAATGAGAGGAATATCAGGGTGACCAGGATGGCCCCCAGGGCTCCGGACTCTGCCTGCCGCCTCTGGGAACAGACACAGCAGGCTGCGCTGGTGGACAAGAGCACACGAGATACTATGAAATAGTAAATCTGTTTTCAGTTCAGAAGGAAACAATCAAATAATCACATCAAGAAGTCACATCTACTCGTTCCAGGGGGACCTTCAAAGTGCTTGTCTGGATTTCTTAAGGTGCTTGGTAGTGAAGGACCCTCCTGGGTAAGCAGCACCCTTTCTCTCCCTGTGTGTGACTGAAGAAATAAACGGGCAGAGCTACCTTGTCACTGAATTATGGATTTAAGTTTTTACAGCTGCCTCAGTAGGTGACCTGGTGGTCCATACTCCAGAGGTGTGTTCTGACTGCAGCCAGACACAAGAACACTACTGGAGCTGCTGGGAGCTGCACAGAGAGCAACTACACCTCATACATGAAGTGTTTCTCATTTCTCAGTAGTTACTTCATCCATGTACTTGAGTACAAGTAAGGAAAAAAGGGGCTTGTGCATTTCTGTTTGTTAGCCTGATTTTCAAAGACTCTCACCTCTTAGCTCCCTGTTGTATTCCAAGAAATCTCTGAGTGCTGAGCACTTCCAAAGAACAGGTGAAGAATGCACATTTGTATGTAACAAGCCTAACTTGCAGCGAGTATTTAAATAATGACATTAAAAACAGGGACAATTTTAAGGAGGTTCTGACAAAGCCTGAGAAACTATGACTGCTACGAGCATACAGAAGCTTCCTGTGAATGCCTCACAGAAAATTCCTGTTAGGGGAAAAAAAAACCCAACCCAATCAAAGAAAAAAAAGCTGCACAAAGGGAAAAAGAAGCAGTGCACAAGTTTGCCTGTTAGGCACTCAAGGAAGTGTGATTTCAGTGTTTACCTGTGCAACATAAGGGGGCACAGCTGCCCCCCAGCAGCTCAGAAAGGGCTGCACAGGAGGGAAGGGAGTCTAGAAACATAACAGGGATATCTGTATGATTTTCACTGCTGTTACAGTGTTTTAAAATTAAAAAAAAAATAAAATTAAAGCTATCTTCTAAAATTCCAGTGTCCAATAATGAACTAACGTCCCTATGAGGGAGCAACCAAAGTCTTTCAAAAGATGTCCAACCCATAGAAGCGATGAACAAGTGTGAGTTACAGAGATGACTGAATCTGGAGCAGGTTGGAAATCTGAGAACTAAGCCTTTTTTGGATATTGCTCCAAGAAAGGAACTGGAATCTTGCCGCTAATGGGAGAAGAGCGCATTTGGCCCATGTGGTGAAGGACTCCCTGCTTTCAGCTCATAAACTGCAACAGGAATCAGCCAACAGCACTGGATCCAAAATGAGTTCTGATAGGAAATAAACTGAGAGAATACCTTAGAGAGAAAGAATTTCAACTGGGCCAGAAGATGGCTTTGAAGACACAGGCAGGAAGGTATGGATGATGAATAAAAAGCTCTCACTCTGTAGGGCAGCTGAGGGCACAGCTGGCAAGCACCTCACCAGCTCTGGCACTGGTGTCAGGACACCCAACAGACCTGAAGCCACAGGAATTCAGGAAGCCCTTTTGCTAAGACAAGGGCCAAAAGGTTCTGGCTGAAATGGAGATTGCCAGAGAGCCCCCCAGCATAGCACAGGTGTGTGACAGCATCGCTCACACCGAGAGGGAGCTCCACAGGTGTGGCAGCACTCCCAAAACACAGGTGGCTCCAACAGATCTGGGCAAGCAGAGCTACCTGCTAAGGCCCAGAGGAAAACTCCCACTTGTTCTATGTCTGCCAGTGAAAGCGAGCTGTGTTAACTGAGAACTGACCTGCTCTGTGACCCCAGAGCACATGAAGATGGGAGACAGCCCCGCCAATCTGTACCCACAGTGACTAAACCTGCAAAAACTCACACCAAGCGTGTGAGCTGCCAGATGAGATGAGACGATGCCTAAGCTCAGTACCTACGGAGGTAAGAGACTAACTTTGGTATTCTATCAGTCAGTTACACTGCAGCATCATTGTGCAGCCTCCACACATGCTGAGATTTTAATAAAACACCAAGCTTGACCTTGCTCTGGAGAAGCAGCTGTTTAGGAGGAGCATGAAGAGATACTGGGCTCCACTGCATTTCTGAAACTCAGTGGAAGACAAACAGAGCAATGCTGGAACTCCCAAAGTCACCTTCTTAGGAGCAAACGTGAGAGCAGGAATCCAGGCTTTCCTTTACACTTGCCACTACCCTCTTTGAAGGTGCTGCCTGTTAGAAGCACTGCAACTCCAGCATGCCCTGACCTGTAAGAAAGACATCACACTGTCCAGGATCCATCAGTCAGAGAAGGGAACGAGCCAGGTGACACTGATCTGCAGTGTTGTCTCAAGAAGGAATATCATCTTTTGAAAGAAATAAGCTGGAAACTGTTTACAAGCAACAGCAAAACTCCCACTGAATACAGATGGAAGTGTTGTTGTGGACAAAGCATCTCACCTGCCGTGCAGCAGAACCCAGAGTCTGCTGGGGCTGGGAGAGATCAGCAGCCAGGTACCTGTGCTCTCCTCTGCTTACTGAGGTGAAAACAGACTCCACCAAGAGAATTACTGTTCTGGGCAAATCACATCCCTAAAACATTTTAAATGGACCAAGAACTAGAACCAGGAAAACTTTGCGGAAATAAAACTGAAAGTAAAAAAAACCAAAACCCCCCAAACAAACAAAAACAACAAAAAAACCCCCCAACTAAGAATTTAGAGCAGCAGAAATACACCTTAGTAGAGGAACCAAAACACATTACAGTCCCCAGGGAAACCTGTGCTAATGGACAGTATTCCAGTCCAAAATAGATAATATAACAAACATCTTTAAAGAAAGAGGAAAAATAAAGTGTAATTGCTAACAGATTATTTCAGGTATTTATTAAGGAGAATACTGAATAAAGTGCACAACTAGCTTTGTTTTGCAATCAAAACAAGAATGTGCTGAGGCATTGTCAAGATTGCTCATTTCAATTTACAAAACAGCCTAGAACAGGGGGCAACCTGAAATGCAGCTTACACGTGTTCACGTTATTTTGGCCACTGAAGTTTTGAAAATTCAACTGCACTTGTGGCTTAAAAAATAAAAAAGTGCCTGTCCTCTGAAGTGCAAGGTAAGAGTTAGGAAAAGTCTACACTGGTATGCCCAAAAATTAGTAAGACAGCAAGGGAATCAGTAGAGAGACTGAAAAGGAGAGACCACCAATGGCCTGCTTGAGGGAAGAAGGGAAGGAGAAGAGGATTCCAGGGAGGCTCTAACTAAGCTCAAGGACACTCAGGCAAACCAAACACTTCAACTGGTGTTGCAATGGTCTCTGCAGGAACTGAGGTGAGGCTCACATCACAGTGTGCTCTTCCAACACCAAGAATAAAACAGTAGTCCAAACTCCCAAGTGTGCAGGGGAAGTGCAGCACAGGAGGTGCCGCACCAGGAGTGGTGATCCTGAGCATGCAGTAGTCATGACACTACAACTTCCAACATGCAGAAGGTTTCTAAAGGTTAATGAAGCAGCAGAGGAGTGGGTTGTGAAGGCATTTGCAAGGCAGGAACGAACCTGAACTGGTAAAGAGATGGTTAAAAAAAAGGGAGCAATAGAAAAATGCAAGAGAATTCAGTTTGAAATAGTAAACCAGAAAAATGACCACTGCAGCAATGTTAAAAACAGGCTTCAGATAAGACTTTTCTGTGTCTCAGTTTGTATCTGTGAAGAGGAATATTGACTCCCAGTGATCAAATCACAGCACTTGGAGGATGGTGAACAAAACCCTGGAATAGCAGTAGAACAAAGGAAGGATGCAGTTCTGGGGCTGGGGAGAAAAAGACAGCAACAGTGAGACAAAATGGAGCATAACTGTGGATCAAATGAAATAGCATGGTTTGGGAAACTGTAGCTAAGACGTCTCACAGTAAACACTGAGTAAAGGCCACAGTGGTGAGAATCAAGGTTTCTCCTGGATCTAAAGCAAGAATCTGAAGAATCTTTGCATTGTATGAAATGCTGAAAAAATACATTAGCAGCGACACTGAATAATCAATCAGAAAAAACAGCAGAAGAAAATAAATACCTTTTCAAAACCAGTCTCCAAACTACAGAACACTATTTGCTAAGAGCAGTGTTGAATTTTTGGTGGTTTGCAGTAAGGGTAACATAGAAAAAACCTCAGGTTAAGACTGATGGTACAGAAGTGCTGGGCACCTACACCTACACTGAATGCACTCTAGCGTCACATATTCATGGCACCTTTGAAAATCAGGCTCCAAAAAGATAAAAGCCAAAATTTAGCTGGACAAACTCGGTAATTAAAAATACCTAAAGTCTGTGATATTCACCTGAAGAAACCAACAAAGGAAATTTAAACCTGAATCCCAAGTAAACTGTTACAGGACTGTCTTTAAGGAGATTCTGTGGAAAAACACCTTGCATGAGCAGGAAAGATTTTTAACATCTCATTTATTCCTTGGAATATAACCTCCTTCTGTCATTGAGGGCACTCTGACAGCTAATGAGGTAGGTATAGTACAACCAAGTCTTTCCTGATATAAAATTGTGATGGTAACACTTTCAAACTTATCGATTGGCCTACAACAAAAATAATGAAAATGGGTTTATGCATCCCTGAGAGGGAGTATAAAACAGGAAGAACAGGAATCTTCTCCATGGATTTTGGGAGAAGGGCCATCACTTTACTGCCGTGGTGAAGACAGTGTTATATGAAATCAATGTATTCACACAACATTGCTGCAAGATACGCTTATTTTATAGATGGGGGAGCCAGGAGAGTTAATTGACTTGCCTGTGGCCATGAAAGCAGTCAGGGACAGACCTGGGATTCATGATCAGGACTTCCTTGCCTCCTGCATCATTTTCAGTTATCTACTTGCTGGCCAGAGGCTCACTGCATGGTTGTTGTAACATACTGTATAGAGATAGTCATGCAAGGGGTGGAGCACAAAGTCACTGAAGAACAGAGCACTTTCTGTACCAGAAAGCAGATTTCTCCTGGAAGCTGCGTGCAGTTGGGAACCTCTGGTGGGAAGCACACATCTGTTTTTTTCACCCTGGAATGTCTGGTGCTTAAGGCTTAGCACAACGAGGACCATTGTAATGACTAAATGGAACAGAGAGAGCCCATACAGGCATAAATTACAAGGTGTCTGGTAGTGAAACAACCTTTCCCCTATGCTCTTTTGACCCTTAAAAACAAACGTTAGCCTGCTTAATTCAGTGGACTCATCACATCCAACTATAGATCAGTCTATATTTCCATGTCCACAGGTCGGATATCTCCAGTTTTGTGTTCTTTTACCCACAGTTCCCTGTCTTTGGCAGGATCCACTTTCCGAAGCAACTGATCCACAAGTTCTACTGTCTGAAACGAAGAAAACAAGAATTCAAATGTCAAGGGCACATTTCAAGCAGAGAGTCATTGCTCTGCCATGCAGAGCAGCTGAGGGCATGCCTACACTGCATCAGCAGACAAGTGAGAGCTGCATGTACACGAGCCTTGATGGACAACAGACAGGTCTGAATGTGCAGCCTGGTGGTCAGCAGAAAGGAGGGAGACTTAACATGAAGCAGAGAAAGGCTTCCTGTGCCAGGCAGCAGCCAGGCAGCCTCTGACTCCTGTCCTGCACCTTACACCAAATAAATCTGTACTGAGGCCAGCATGCATCCCCCGTATTTTAATATCTGATAAATAGCCAGTTTTTAATAAGGAAAATATATCTACTCCCTTTTCCAACAGTGAAACAATTCAGCACCTTCCTTGCACAAACAGAAGACCTCAAGGAATAGTGCATCATGCTGGGAGAGCTAATAATGGCTCATGCTGGCCAAATGGACTGCAGTTGGTTGTGTCTCCCCCAGCAAAGAGCTGTGACCCAGCAGTATGAAATGAGACCAGGATCAGAGAGTCCTGGAGGAGCAGGACTGCAGGGAGACAGCACAGCACTGCTGCAGACTAACAAGCTGCCTGCAGACACCTCTCCCATGTCCTTTGACAAAAGCCAGTCAGAGCAGGTCAGGAGGGACCGTTCTCCTCAGCTGAAGGGCAGTGAGGACCACGGAGATCAAACAAAAAGCACACTCACACTTTGGTTGAACATGTCTGTCTCGTGCCGCAGCTGTGTGTACTGGCACAGATGCTGCCGAATCATCTCCACCCTTTCAACTTCTAGTCTCTCAAGCTCCTGGACATGAAGAAAAACAAGTCCATATTTTTACTGGAACCTGAGCTTGGAGGCCCAGAGAAAGGATGACACACAAAAGGCTGCCAGTAGGTGCGATACTGCCCCAGGGTCATGCTTTGGAGCTGGGCTCTGTGGCTGCACATTCCTCTGTTCTGCAAAGAATAAGAAACAGCAAGCAACAGCAGTCATCTCAGCCTGAGCCTAGCCACAGAAAAGAAGGTCAAACCTTTCCAAAAGGTTCCACAACTGAGACAACCAAGGCAGAGACTGGAGCCACTGCCTTCCGAGATGCTGCAAGCAAGAGGGAATCTGTTTCCTGCAAGAAGTTTTGTGTGCTTTACTGCTAGCTACAGAGATTACAGTGATTCCCTGGGGCAGCAGAAAGCACATCGGGGTGTGTGGGGCTCAGACCACCCCCCATTCCAACCAGATACCTGTCAGAGCACAGCTCACCAGATGATGAGCTAGGACAAGTTTCCACCTCACCAGATGATGAGCTAGGACAAGTTTCCACCTTGCTCAGCTGGCAGTAAGCAGAACCCAGCAACATTTTAGTTGGACAGGCAGGTGATTTCTGTTTTTCCTCCTGATATTTTCTGCCTCCCTTTTCTTCTGGACTCTGATATTATACCCCAAAATCTGTAGTTAGTCCTTCTGGTGTGACCTCACCTTGAGTACTGTGCGCCACAATATAAAAAAGACATTAGGCTGTTAAGAGTGTCCAAATCAGGGCCACAAAAATAGTAAAGGGTCTGGAAGGGAAGCCTTATGGCAGGCAGCTGAGGTCACTTGGTTTGTTCAGCCTGGAGGAGAGACTCATTGTGGTCTTCAACATCCTCATGAGGGACAGCAGAGAGGAAGCACTGATCTCTTCACTCCCGTGATCAGTGTCAGAACCCAAGGGAACGGCTGGAGCTGAGGTGGGGGAGGTTTAGGTTGGGTATTAGGAAAAGGTTCTTCACCCAGAGGGTACTCAGGCACTGGAACAGGGAAGTGGCACGGGTCCAAGCCTGTCTGAGTTCAAGAAGCATCTAGATAACACACTAAGGCCCATGGTGGGATTGTTGGGGTGTCCTGTGCAGGGCCAGGAGTTGGACTCAGTGATCCTGATGAGTCCCTTCCAACTCAGGCTATTCTGTGATTCCATGATGTGAGCAGCAGCAGCAGCAGCAGCAGCACGCTGTGGAAGTCTGCCTTTACAGACACCACTGCAACGGCCTTTGCTGCTCCACACAAAGTTTGGCATTCACACACACATCACTGGGGCCAAACCTTGTGAAACCTGTCCTCAGCAGGCATTTCTGGTGCCCACTCACTGAGCATCAAGGCGGAGTGCAACCAAAGCTCATCCAAGCAGGCAGGCTGCTACCCGGCCTTCCCTGTGCTGTCTGCAACTCGTACACATCTCTTGGGAAACATTCTTCATTCCAGCACAAAAAATCTCACATGGCAGATTATCGGCCTGGGGAGGAAGATGAGCAAAGGAGCTTGTGGAATGGATAGGGCTGAAACAGACTGAGCTCCTCCTGCTGCTGCCAGCTGAGGTACTGCCCTTACAGAAATAAATGGCTGCTCTTTCTTAGGGCACAGCTGTGCAAGACCAGAACGCCAAACCCAGCGTGCCACCTGCAGAACAGCCACGTTATCTGCACCAGAAACTTCAGGGAGGACGGCTTACAAGGAAGCAAAAACCTTCAGACCTCGACCCTCTCAACTTGGCATTATTCCTTATGAACTGATCTGTGTCTGAGCTGATCAGACACAGGCTGCTTTCAGTTTCATATTCATGTGGACCAAGACTTGCCTGCAAATGTTCATCAGCCTGAGCTCCACCACTGACAAACCTGTGGTGCAGCTGCAGGCTCTGGCTGCCCTCTTGAGCCAAGTGCAAGTTGGGCTTCTCCAGGGGCAAGTATGCAGAGCACATGTTCAGTGGATGGAGGTGATCCTCCCCCTCTGGCCTGGTGAGATCCCACCTGGAGCACTGCAGCCAGGTCTGGGGGTGGCAGCACAAGAAGGATGTGCAGCTTCTGGACTGAGTCCAGAGGAGGCCACGGAGATGCTCCAAGGCCGCTTGTAGCAAGTCAGGCTGAGACAACAGGGGCTGTTAAGTCTGCAGAAGAGATGGCTCTGGGGAGACTCCAAAAAAAATTGTGAAATCGTGGAATAGAAAAATTCATTAACGCATGAATGGATTTAGTGATTTATTGGGTGTTTTTCTTGTACTTCATCCTTCCTAAGGACAATTCGAGTGTTCTGGCTCCTGAGCAGCCCTGAACAGGTTTAATGCCTTCTGCAAAGAAACAATTATTTCTTCTTATCCCCCGATGATGAGTTTTTCTTAGGACTGAGAATGGGAAATACAACGTGAGATTTATCACCCCATTTTCCCCACTGCTTTGCACTGAACTAGCTGTGAATGATGAACACTGTAGGCTATTACAACTTTGCGAGGGTAGTTTTAGTTGCTACATACCAGAGTGGTGGTCACCATCTCCTCAAACCACTTGGACTGCGCTTGATTGTAAAGATCCACGCAGCGCATCAGGTCATCCCCTGGAGGAGTCAAGACAGCAACACATCAGTCTTCTCTAGAAGCTTCTCCAGAGCTTAGAAGGAAAGTGCAGGTCAGGTTTTGTACACAGACCCCAAGGATTTGAAGATCAACCCTGGTGCAGCTCACAGCAGTTCTGTTGCATGGTATTTGTCACACATACCAACATTTCAACTAAATGCATGCTCTTGATGCATGGCAAAAAAAGGCAGGTGATTGGAGTGAGAATGAATCAGGGGAAAAGACAAGATTCTGAAAGAAAAATGTGAGCATTAAGTAGTATTTTACAAAATGCCCAGAAATACAAAAAGGCAAGTTACTTCATTAAAAAAAAAAAAAAACCAACATAGATGGGAAGTTATATTTGAAAAATAAAGGAATTAAAATGGGAAATCAATAATGATGAGTTAGGGAAGTGCAGGGTAGCACTCTGTGGGTGAGACTGCAGTCTAAGAGGTCTCTGTCTTAAGGAGAAGTGATGCATCAGGCTCCAGCTGTTGGATGAAGGGATGCTTATTTGCAGCCTCAGGCATTCTCCATCTCTGGAGATGCCCAATACCAGCTGAGCTCCAGCTCCTTCTGTGTTCAGGGCAGTAACACAAGAAGCTGCAGTTCTTTCCATTTTTTCCTTTGTTGCAGGACTCTGCACTGATGGAGAGGGAAAGGTGGGTGGCAAATCTGGAAAACAATTCTCAGAGATTGCTGCTCTCCAGCTAGGAAATCCTCTTTGTTCTTTAAATGAGGCTCAGTTTCTCTTTCCCTCTCTGATCTTCAGCTCTCCCTTGCTTGTTCAATAAAAATCTATTATAAACAATTTCTAAGGACCCAAGGAACAAAGAAAGACTGTGAATTTTCAGGTGAATAAAGACCATGTCTCATGGAGCCTCCTGTTGTTAAATCATAACTTTTCTTTCTCCTCAAATGATTGCCTGTACCCATGGTCACACTGCCAATGACTCTTCCCAGTCTCCTTAAAACCCAGACACCTATCCTGAAGTTTTAAAAACCTCAGAACTCTGAAGGACCACTCTGCCAAGGAGCAGCCCTTGTTGAAGGGAGGAAACATGGAAGCCCTAGTTAAAACTTATTTTCAGCAAAGGTACTAACTGAGCTGCACATATCAGCTTTGCAGAGCTCAGAAAAGTTCCTGATGGATCCTGTAGATGTGGCTTGAGCCTCTGTAAAGTATTCACAGGTCACAGCAAGTTGCTGTATCCTCAGTACAGTATAGCACACACTACTATATCCTCAGTATTCCCAGAAGAGAAATTATTTTAGTCACTGAGTAGCAGTGGAGAAGAAACAAAAAAAATCACTTTCAAGGAAAGAGACAGTAATAGTAAGTGTAATAGGCACCCACAAAGCTGTGGGTGAGTGTGATTTAGGAAAGAACCAAGGAAGGAACTATGATTTATGGAAGAAACACCCTCAGCTAAGCTTCCCTGAATCTGACTTCGGAAGTTCCATAAACATTCAGCAATCTAAGGACACTTTCATCAAACAGGAACATAACTCACCCTACTTTTGTTGTTCTCACCTCAGTTATCAATAATTTGTGACATCTGAGTTGGAAAAACCAGGCTTGTTTCTTCTGAGGGTTTAACATCACACAGATTTGTAGCATGGTTCACTCTGACTTTGTAGCTACAATACTAAAAACCAAGAGCCACGTGGGTGGCTGGGCAGGTGCACTCCCCCTTGTGCTGACAGACACAGGTACTCACCCGCCTGAGTGGACTTCCGCCTCGCCTTCTTGATCTCCTCTTCTGTCTTGTTGCTGAGTTTCACCTCCAGCTGCTGTGTTTTCATTTCCAGATCCTTCTGTCTCTCTGTCAAGGCTTTCCGGGCCTGGGAGTAATTAAAGAAGAGTCAGTTGTTACAGAGAAAAAGAACTGGCAGCTGCTTTCAGCCATCCAGGACTCCTTCTCACAAGCGTTTCTCAGGAAGAAGTCAGCGACTTTGCGTGAAACTGGGTCCTAACTGGGATCTGGGTTCTTACAACACCACGTGGCATTCACAGAGGTGTCCTATGACCACAGAGAAGTCACCACCAACAAATCACAAATGCATCTGAACTCTTCACAGAGTCTTAGAAAGGCAAAGGACTAACAGCATCATCAGGCTCTCCTGTTTCTTAATAGCTTTCTCATTATTTCTGGAAGAAAGGAGAGCTGGAGCCTCTTTCAAACGTCTTAAACAGCATCATTACCAAGCCACCTCTTCCATTCACTTTTCTTAAGATCTGAATTGCTGAAGTAATTTCAAGTATCTTACAAAATTTGTCTTTAAGTATGTTCTAGACTCAATGCACACCTATCAGAAACTTTAACAACAGAAACTTACTTCAGAAAAACTTATTCAGGTTCATGCCAACAGTAGAAATCAAGAACCTGAGGCCTGGTTACAACTGATTAATTGAATTACTTTACTTAAAAGTTCTTCAAGCTGTTAAAACCTGATTTATCAGTACAAACATATATTATCCAGGCAAATTAGTACAGTACCTTAACAAATAAACATCGTTACACCCAGGCTGATAAATATATAAAAACAACTTGTTTTGCATGGATTTGTTACAAAACATGTCACATCTATTCTTCACACTGTACTACTGTTTCAAGCTAAATTGGCATGATTATATTTTCTTAGCACCTTGCAGTTTTCTACAGTCACACCAGCCTAAACGCTACAGCACTCTGGAAGCATTCCTGGAATTTTTTCCACGTGCAGTTCCGAGGCCCCGGCTGGGTCCTGGAGGTCTCAACAGGGAGCTGCAGGAGAGCAATCCATGAGGGGCCGAGTGCTGTGCAGGCACTGCAGTCACGGCTCTTCCTTGCTCTGATTCCTTCTTTATTCATAATCCATTCTTCCCAGTATTGCTACTGAGCTTCTTTCCGGTTATGAGTGTGAAGAACTTCGTGTTTTGCAGAAAAATGCCTTCCTTGCATGCACACAGCCTAATTAATGACCTTGTGTATCCTGCAACAGTCCTGTCCCTGGGCAAACTCCTGCTGATCTCTAACGAAAGCACAAACAACTTCGGGGATGACTGGGTATGGTATTTTCCTTTCCAATTTACACCCAAAAGCAAACCTCACGAGGACACAGTTTGGCAGCTGAGGCACAAGCATCCCCATTTCTGCCAGCTGCAGCTGGGAGATCACATTCTTTGGGCCTAGCTCCCTGCACCACAACCTCAGCTACCTCCTGGTTCATGTTCCATCAGCCCATTACTGGGTGCTGCTGCTGCTTGGATTTTTTCAGTGAGGATGTTTCTTGTGAAGGGTTTGTGACTTGCCAGACCAGGGTCGAGCTGCCCTCCTTGGCCATCTGCTTTTGGCCACTGACCCTGCTGCCATCCTAAGGCAAGGTGTTTTAAACTTGGAGGACAATGGAGGCACACGAATAAGAAGTATCTGCATCAAATGTATCAGAAATTTATTGCCCCAACTTGGGAAGGGGAAGATGAAACAAAAAAACCAGTTCAGCAGTAAGATCTCAGCTAAACAGCAAAAACTATGCCTGGGGCCGGGCAGAGCCCAGCTAACAGTGAAAGCCCTCAGCAGGAACAGCTGTGGTCCTTCGGGACAGAACAGAAACCCTTCACGGGGCAGCTGCTCCTCTACTCAAACCAGCAGTGTCTCAGAAACCCTCCAGTTTGCTCCCTGCTCCCACCTTCTCAACGGCTGTGTAGCGGCTGGCCAGGTGCTTCCGCAAGTCCGCGATGTGGTGGTCACACTTCTTCATGTCTTTCTTGAAGTTCTCTCTGAAGTTGAGCAGGGGTTTCTCTACCTCGCTCTGAAGCTGGGGAAGAAAACAAAGGAAGAAATTGCAGTAATGAGGAGCCAGGCAGCAATTCCTGGCTCTTCACAGAACCACAGAATTGTTAAGCTGGAAAAGACTTCCAAGATCATCAAGTCCAACTGCCAACCCAGCCCCACCACCATGCTCACCACTAAACCATGTCCTCAAGTGCCATAGCCACATTTTTCCAGGGATGGTGACTCCACCACTGCCCTGGGCAGGCTGTTGCAATGCTTTAAAACCATGTCTGTGAATTTTTTTTCCTAGTATCTAATCTTAACCTCCCCTGGTGCAATCTGAGACCATCTCCTTCTGAGAAGAGCTAGAGACAAAGAGAAAACAATTCACACATTGCAGCCAAAGGCAATGCCAGACTTCTCTTGCCCAAGAATGCTCTGAATTAAGCTACCACAAAACTCAGGAGAGCTCTGTTTAGGGAATATTAACTGAAGGCAGCAAAAGGACAGAAATCTCGTCTTCCCCTCTCTCTGACAGTTATCTCTGTTTTTACACAGAGGATCAAACTACAGGAAATATTCAGAGCACTACCAGCACTCCAATTCTGGCCTAATTGATGGCAACTCGCTTAAAACCCCCCAAAGTACCCAACTAAAGCCACTAACCTGAACTGCAGTGGGGTGACTCTGTGGGCTGTGGTGTCACGGCTGCATTTCTAGCATGGTGAAGTGAGAGCCAAGAAGGCCACATTTCATTTATTTCTGTCAAGTGTAAGGGAGCCTAAAGAGAAGCCTGATTATTCAGCTGAAGCTCTTCTAAACAGTGGCAAGAAACCTCTGGAATGAACTGAGGAGAAATCCATCAAGAGCAGGCACATGACTGATCTTGACAGCTGCTAATACTCAACTCTGATAGAGTTTGCATCATTTTGGCCTTCTCATGCAGAGTTTTGACATCTAAAAAATGACCTCTGGAGGGGTACAGGTATTTCACCTCCCCAGAAGCTGCTCTCTATTGTCACTCCTGTGGGGATACTGCACTCCACCAAGGCAGGCAAGCTGGGTCTGTAATCAGTTAACACAGCCTACAGTGGAGCAGTAGAAAATAGTCCCTGAAAACAAGTATTTGCAGCCTTTCTCCAGCATTACTTTAATGGAGAAGGACACTTTATTTAAGCTCAGTACAGTCTTTTATCGGAGGGAGGCAACAAAATCAGCCCAGGCTCTACAGCACATATCCCAGAAAGGTGAAACAAGCCTGAAGCAGAGTCTGTTTAGGCAGGTGCAGACTGGCACCTTGGTGATCTAACTACAGCTGTGTGAAGGTCAGAGGCAAGGGTAACAGAACCAAATTCTTCTTTGCAGGGCCAGGCAAAGTCACAACAGACAACTGAGTTCTGGGAGGTTCAGGTTTAATGTAATTCAGAAAACCAAAATCAAAAGGAATCACTGAATGGTGGCTGGGCACTGCAGAAGGCTGACCAGAGAGATTGTGAAATCTCTGTCCTTAGAGACACTCAAGGCTCACCAGGCAGAGGTGTAGCTGACTTGATCCCCTGTGGGTGATAGTCCTGCTCTGACTGGGAGCTGTCCGTGCTTTCATTAAAGATCATCAATATGTTTAAAATTAAAATAAAAATCAATATGTATTATGTTAATAAAAGGAAGACAAAAGTAGAAACTCCCAAGCAGGTACAAGAACACAGAATCATAAAGTCATTATGGTTGGAAAAAAACCTCCAAGACCATCCAGTCCAATTGCTAACCCAGGCCTGCCAGGTGCACCACTAAACCATGCCCTTGAGTGCCACATCCACACGTTTTTTGCACACAAACAGTGGGAAGGATTCAGAGGATGCCGCAGGAGTTTCTGTGCGGAGTTTAAGGAGAAGGAAAATAATGGAAAAGCCCCTCTACCTGGCCTGCCTACACGCACACATCACTCCAGGGTGCATTTTTTCCTCTTGGAAAACAATACAGGAGGACAATGGGGAGCAAAAAGTATTTCACTAATTACAGCCCTGATGTCGAAGTTTGAGGCAGAGCAGCAGGTTTCCAAGGCAGCAGCTGGTTGCCTGAGTAACCTCTGCTGAATTGCTTACAAATGGTGCAGAGCTATAATTTTCCTCCAGAACATGGCTGTTGTGCTGAGATATCTGCCACTGTATTGAACTTGAACACCCACAGAGGTTAACATAATGTGACAGGATTCAAGAGCATGTCACATGCAGTGGAAAAAACCCAGATAAATACCATAATTTGAAGAAGAAACCTCCTTGGGCATCACCTGGGAGAAAGCCCCAAAATAACATGATGTTCCCAGTACACTTTTCAGAAAGGCTAATGATACAAAGAAGCCAGAATCCTGGTTCTCTTCCTTCCAGACAGATAGAGTAGATTCTTGTTGAGAAGCCAAATATTACTTTTCCTCTCTTCCTTTTGCAGAAGTAAAGTGTACAGGCACTAGTTAAACTTACTGGCTGGAACGTAGAGCCCAGGTGAAGAACCTCTAGAATCAGTTTTACTTCTTTTTTATGAAAAATTAAAGTTAGATGTGCTTTAATTTACACATCAGGTAGACTAAAACTGATTTTGGGAAGAAGATTGGACAGAGTTTCAGTAAGTTTGTTCACCAACTTACTAATTCTTCTAAATTTGTACCATAGGCATGTGTATTTCCCCCACTAACATGCACTGAAGGGAGAGGCTCACCAATTCAGGGCAAAAATCTTTGGAAAAGCAAGAACTATTTACCTTAGATGAAAATTTGAGATGAACCTCTGCTTCATCAGCTAGACTCTTCTTGAGCTGAGCCCAAGCTTCTCCCAGTGTGCTGGAAGAACAGAAGGACAATGATCAGTGCCCCGTCTCTCGCCCATCCTCCCTCGTGGGATCTGTCAGACAAACCTGACACAACACTTTGTACCACATCTTGATCAGCAAAATCATGGAAAAGGGTGACAGAAATCTGAGAAAACAACCAACCTTTGTGACCAGGGCAGAATTCTGTTGGCGCTGTATGCGGCAGATCTTTGAAAACAAAGTTCATGACGATCTCCACGTACAGAGACACCAGAGCCTCCATCAGCAAGATCCTTCAGTGTCTTATCCTTACCAAAACAAAGTTTCCACCAATGCAGTTTTTCCATTGCCTCTTCTACTTTACACCCCACTACAGAGAACAGATCTTCACTTTAGGTGAAAAGCCTCAGAGAAGCTTTTCAGCACTTGAAAATTTCTCCGTTGTCTTTTTCTTTTGGACAGATTATTTCCAAGACAATGGCAGCTGAGGCACACCCCTCCAGACCCTCCACAACAGCCTGGACTCCTCTGAAAGCATCATAACCAAACCTGTACTGTCCCCAGGTACAGTACAACTCCAGGTGCTAAACTGGTATCAGATTATTTTGTATCAGACACTCTTTCTTCTGCATATTTCAATATGATTGCCTTTTTAGACAACAGCATGAAGCTGTTGATGAATAAGCTTGTGATTCACTACAGCCAGATCCTTCTCCCACAAACTGTTATGTAACTGAATCTTTCACATCCTGTGAAAGTATAAAACGCGGTGCTTTGTCCTCATTAAAATGCATCTTATTTTCTTTCAGTTAATTTCTCCATTTTAACACAAGAATTCTGAATTGCAACCTTTTCTTCAATTTATATATACCAACCCTCCCAGCTCTGTCACATCTCTGATTACAGGAAATCCATTATTTCTTCTAGCATAGGTCATTCATTACAAAAACATTTGAAAACCCCCTGGACTTAGGAAAAATCCTTTGGGATCTCATTCCATAGCTACTTTCTGCAGTTTAGTTTTTTTAAATAGTGGGTTTTTCTTACCTAGTTTTTTGCACACTGGGCTTTATTTAGGCCACCATTTCTCTTGTCTGCCTACGAGAATCTCCCATTGCAAAAGGCAATACTAAATTAAGAGCTATGATGCCTGACCTACTCTCTTACTCCATCACTGAAGGAATTTAGGTTGGCTTGACATTTTTCTTTATGCGTCTACAACAACTGCTCACCACCTTAGTTTTCCACTAAGTGCAAGTTTGATTTGGTTTATTCTACCACTGTGCAAAGGTTAAATAAAGCTGAGTGATCTACAGTTCCTGGCTCCTTCTATCTCTTCCCTGTCCCCTTTTCAACGATAATGAGATCTGACTCTTCTTGATAGCCTGAAAAATCACCTGTCATCTGCAATTTCAAACTAATGATCTGCCACCTCTGACACTGCTCCAAGGACTTGAGCCCTCAAATATGGTGTTCATCAGCTAAACAACTTAGATACACCCATGAAGTGCTCCCAACATTTCTTCTTCCCTAGACTCACCCACCCTGAGGTCCTCTCCCACTGCCCAGTTCTTAGTGACACTCAGGCTTGAGCACTCATTCCCTCTCTTTTCACCTACTCTCCCCTAGTTTCCTTCCACTTCATTTTATCACTCATTCCCTCATTCTCCTATTGGGGGTAGCAGAAAGTGGAAGGAAGATGTAGAGGAAAGTGGTTTTAGCTTGGCTAGGGTCAGCTGAGCATCCACCCCTAAGGAGAAAGGAGGACAGAAACCATTGTCACTGTGGGTGCTTAGAGCAGTAACAGCCCAGTTAGCCTCCTGCAATTTCTGTCCTTGCCCCCTGGAAGCTGAGCAAAACACCTCATGGAGCTTCAGTGCTGGCAGAAAAACACTGTGTCAAAGCTATAGGACAGTCATTTCCAACTTTGGCTTTCAGTGCTCAGAGGGTTTGTGTTGAAACAGACACAAGTTCTGATCCCTCAGGAATGGTGCCTTGTCACTATTACCGAAGAACTGCAATCTGGTCTGACCTGCATTGCCTCATGTCTTCTTAATAACTTCCAAAGCGTAAAAATGTTGTAAATAAGGGGCAGTCTGCTGCTTTTCTTGAAGGGCCAGAACCCTGATGAGAAGAGACTTCCTCATCCTTCCTCTTGTCTGTGCTGCTCTGATTGTACTGGCACTGACGTTACACATCTGCTCTCAGAAGTATATATATTCTACATATTCTTCCATTTTCAAAGCAGTTTAGTGTCGCAGGGGGTCCGATGCTGGTCAGCCCTGGTATGCCACGACCTTCCTAGAGAGAGCGTCCTGCAGAGACCTGCTCTTCCAGGGGCGAGGTCGGGCCTCCCTGGGCAGCGGGTGGTTTCAGCAAGTGCAGCGATTTCTCAGCTACAAGTGATTCCAGCTCTGGTGATTCAGCTCTTTGTGAAATCACCCAAGGCAAACTCGGGGACAGAGAGACAGCAGCCTTGTTTGGCTGTTCCACAGAGGCAGCTTTTACTGTCCAGCAGCCCCTGGGAAGGAAAAGCCAGGGACAAACCATCCCTGGATCAGGGGCAGAAACAGGGGCCTTTTACAGGAAAGGCAGGGGGTGGGGTAGAAGCCAATTATCCACCTGGGTACAGGCCATTACCATTTAGAAACAAGGCATGCTGGGGGTGGTTCACTTTGTCACCAGAGGAAGGTTGCTTCTCTCTGGGGAAAGTCTTTTTGCCCTCAGGGCTCTCTCCTTCAAGGGAGTGCAGAGGGCTCTTGTGCCAAGGGCTCACAGCCCTCCACAGTTTATTACATATGCATGCTAATCCTGGAAGGAACTAGTCCTGGCTACAAGGACAGCATACAAACCTGATTGGAAAGGCAGCATTGTATACACATATTCCTAAAAAACTTCTCATTAACAACTTAAAAACCAAACAACCAACCAACCAACTCCGAAGCAATTCCATCTTCCCCAACACACCCGGGGTGCTGATCTAAATAAACCTCTACTCAATGGGAGAGCTGGGGAAAATTACATGTACCTGCGTGGGAGAAATGCCTTTTATGTTAAAATTTGTCTTCTGTGAAAGTCACAGAGACACACTTACCCTTCTTCCTGAGCAGCCAAGGAATTCTGAGACAGTTTGGACAGGTTCTTAGCATATTCCTCCTCAATCTTTATCCTACACTCACATACACACAGAGAGAAAATAAAAAGACAGCAGTAAGTAAGCTTTAAGGCAGAAACCCACACACATAATTTGAAGAAATTCTCTGCATTTTAACAGATTTTGCCACAGGAATTTTCCTTTCAGTCTCCAGGGCTTGGCAGCACCGGTTTGATGAGCCGTCTTCTCCCCCCATATGCTAAAAATGCAGTGGCAAGAGCAGGGCTATATGCAGGATGGCATGTGCGACAAAATTAGATGAAGAAGCTACAGTTCTGGAGAGCAAATAACAAGGACAGAGTGTTTCTGCTGTGCAGCACGGGCTGTCTGCAAAGCCAGAAGCACGTGGTTCACTCTGCTGTGAAATGTGAGGCTGCACATCCTTGAGGCAAAGATGAAGGAATGCGGCGATCCAGGAAAAACGCAAATGAGATCCGGGGTGCTGGACTGCACCTTTCTTGGGGACACCAAATGCTTCCTGCTCTCTGTCACAGGTGACAAAGCGAAGGTGATGTGGCAGAGATGTGGCAGGGGCTTCTGTCACCAGCGTGTGGCTGGTGCAACCCCATCCCCTCATTCACCCCACTCATTGCCCTGTCCTTGCCTTCACCACACCAGGAACAGGAGCTGAGCTTGCCAGTGGCGAGGGAAGGGAATGACTGCAGGGAGAAGAAGGAGTGCAGCTGTGGGGTGTAGGTGCTAAAAAGCTAAAAGCAGAGAAATTCTTCAGCCTTTTCTCAATATTCTGTGAGCAGACTGTCTTTCCCATGTAAACTACTTTAAACAAGGTCACAGTTCCATAAACTTCTTGCACCTGCAGGCTGTTTTGCAAGATTGTTATGGCTTTGACTTTGAAAATATTTTGGAATAGGTATTTTAGCACTTGGCCAATCCTCTCAAGGGGTGGATGGCCGAGGAACCAATTACCTATTGCCACTCAACACACTTGTGCGATCTATCCTATAAAAGTAGTCAGAAAATTATTAAAGAAGAAGCTTCGGCTTCCACTGTACATGAGCCTGGACTCTGTCGTTTTCTTTGCACGCCTCGGACGTAGCAGCGACAGTGGGGTAAAGGGACAAGGTGCTACTGCCCAGCAGGGAGGAACGAGCAGCTGCTGGTGCACAGGTGATGGGCATCATGCCTGAAACCCATCTCCGCCTTCCCCAAGTTCTCCTCCCGGTGAAACAACGTCAAGGTGCACGTGCTCCCAGGCAGAGCAAACAGCTGTCTGCTCGCTGGTTTTCAACGCAGCTTGCTCGACAGAGCATTTCTGAGAGAGCTGTGTGGCCCCAGGTAGAACAAATCCTGATTCTGTGCCAACTGTGCACAAGCAGGGGCAAAACCTGCTTTGAAGTGTCTGTCCACAAAGATGGCAGAAGGTGGGGTATTGCTGGCATGCCCATTTGCAGTAACTAGTCGAGCAAGTGCACTTTTGTGGGGCACATTTCAGCTAAAAGGGGTCCCCTGAGACAGCTGAGAGAGATCTGATGCTCTGGGCTGCTGAAAATATCCTGGTGGATGTGTGGGAGGGGAAGTGCCACTCTGCTGTTACGCTCGCAGGAGTTCAGGGGAGGGAGCAGGTCTGGGTCCCACAGCTCCACAGCAAAGCCATTGATTGGGATGTCACTTCCAGCAATTGATTGGGATGCAGCTGGCTGAGGCCCAAGATGACACCCAGCTTGGTGTGACACAGTTCTACAGACCTTACCCAGGAGCTGGGGGTCCTCTTCTTCCCCCTCCCGTGAGGACAAAACCAGCCAGCCCCCCATGCCTGCTCTGACAAGGCCAGCAAACACAGCTGTCCAGCATCCACTGGATGGTTACACTGGGTTAGGACCTCACTGTACAAAGGGCTTTATCCAGGCACATTTCACCCAACACACTTTAAAGACCTACTTCAGGATGAGACTAATCTTGTCTCAGAAGTGACAGTTTCTGTGGACTGGAAAGAGAGAACAGGTCAACAATAATACAGGTGCAAATGTCTCTCCTCAGAGCCAAGGCTCACTGCTTTGGGCTCAGTTACCAGCCAAAGCTCTAGTCTACAGCCTTCATAGTGAACTACCTTCCTGCTGAAATTTGGCCCTGGGAGGGGTGAAACTGGATGAGCTTTAAGGTCCTTTCCAACCCAAACCATTCTGTGATTCCACGATTCTCACGATTTCACGATCACACATCAGACACGCTACGTCTGCTGCCATCAGTGCCTGTCCTCGATGTGGCACCAGGCCAGCAAAGCCACTGGCTGTGATGGAAGTGCTCCTCACTGGTTCCAGCTTTGGCCTAGGCCCCATGATTTTTTCAGGGATTTCAATTGTTTCTTGTACTGCAAGTGGATGGCACTACGAAAAGGGCAGACTGCCTGGCAAGGAGGAATACCAGTAAAAAATAACAATAAAAAGGTGAAATGTCTACAGCTGAAAAACCCCAAGTATAAGAAAGAAATTATTCTACCCCAGCCTGGCTTCCTGTCACCATCTGTGGCCAAAAAGGGCTAAAAACCAAGAAAAACCTCAAAGAGGGGCAAAAATCTGCCTCTTGGCCCTGCCTGATACAAACACACTGCAAACTCTGGATCGTGGTGACTGTGAAACACAAACATGCCAGAACTCCTGAGTCCTGACTCCATTTCCAGAAATCCTGTTTGGAAGTAATTCCACCTTCCTAACAAAAAAAGCTTCAAATTCTTGTTTCCACTAGCTTGTTTGAAAACCTTCAGGATTTCACTCCCTGTATAGTCAGAAGCATTACAGATCTTAAGTGCATTTTGAGCCATACTGTTCTGACTTTATTAGTTCTAGTTGATCTTTGGGTGTTTATTTCCTGCTCCCTTTTACTTCTTTTTTTTTTT
>VZTI01002389.1:70270-125869 GCA_013397865.1 Struthidea cinerea | reverse complement strand
AAAAAAAAAAAAAAAGATTATGGTAAACAGGACTTAACAGAACTCACAGCTTTTTACACCAAGTCCCAGCAGGGGGCATGAAAATTTTCAAAACTCTAGAAATATTACTAAAAATTACATATGACTACATAGGTAATCCTGTGATCTTTCCTTCCTTTCATTACTACAGATTTCTTATACTTAAAAAAGAGCTCCTGGATTGGTATTTCCTACCACTTGTAAAACCTCTCAGGATTTCCCAGCAGGAGGGGAGCACCAGGCTGGCACTGAGCAGTAGTGGCATGACGGCGTGGCGTTCCCCCCTCCCGATCCTCCCTCTGAAATGCTCCTTTTCTTGCTTCTAAAAGCAAAGGCAGCTGAAAAAAAAGCACTCTGCTTCAGCAGCTTAGTCCCACTGATGAGCTGACTGATGCTGAAGTCAGCCAAAGCACCTCGTGATGATGTCCTGACGTCTGACAGCATTAAACAGCTCCATCAGTCCCGTGGAGAATGACTCTCCCTCCATGCAAAGGACCACTGCCCTCACCAATTTTGAGAGACCACGCTTGGCTCACATCCCTGAGAACTGGCTAGGCTCCATGCAAGCTCCAAATCTGAACCTGTGGCAGTGTGAGTATCTTCACTGTGCTGACTTGCCAGCAAGGCCTAACAAAAGCTTGCAGAAGGTGACTATTAGAGCTGTAATTGCCAGTCAGAAACAAAACAAATTAAAACACGTCTCTCAGATAATGATGGAATCACAGAACACAAAGGGAAAACAAGGTGGGATGACCTGCATTACAGTTCTCACAAGCTCCACTGGGACAGCTGAGGTGATAATCAGCCTCACCATGATATTAAGTTCTTATACAGCCTCTTTGTCAAAATAATGGCTGTTGTCAGCTTGCAACAAAGCAAAATTATTAACAAGACACCTTGGGGCAAAACCCCAAGGAAGAGCTGAGCAAACCTGCCAGAGGACAGCAGCTCGTCTTTCCGGCTGCCACGAGTGGCACCAGAAAACCAGTCTGAGAGCCACTGGATCACAGAGGACAGAAGGTACAGTCACAGAAGGAAACAAACATGATGACAACAAAGCTTGGTGGAGGACACACACACACGCAGGGGATCAGAGAAGCAGCACAAATTGATGCGTTTCTCTTGATAGCTGTGTGCCAAACTCGGTGGATTAAAATGCTTTAGCCTGTGTACTGATCATGAGCAAATGCAATTATACTCTCAACAGCTGAATATCCTAGCTCCTATATCCCATGATTACATTGGCAGTCACAGCAAAATGAGCTGTTTACATTGTAGGTGACTCTTCGTTATGTCTGAGACACAAAAGGGTGACAGAAAAGACCCAGGGAGCCAGGTGAATGCACTGGATTTGCACAAGAGTAACAAACTTTGTTGGGTTGGACATGCACATTAATCTCCTGGATTTCAGAGCCTCTACAGGCTTTGAAGTCACTGCCACCACTCACCAGTAAATGAGACATTGCCAAGCAACATGAATAAAACAAGAATAATTTGATCAAAGCGTAGATAATCAACGGCATGTTTATTACATCAGACACAATATAAATAAATGAGCAGAGAGCGGGCGAGCTTACTGAGCCATGATAAAGCGAATAAGCAGGGCAACATTTTTGCTTATTTCTTCAACTTATAAATGCACTTTTTTTTTCCTGATTTCTACACATTCACAGCACCTTAAACATAGAACAGATGTGCCAGATTGCCTCACTTCAGTATCTTCTTTACCGCTTCAGCTGAGACCCAAAAAGTACAACATCCAACTCCATTAAGTGAGTTCACGTGGCAAATTGAACCATTTGGGTAAAACAGCCAAATGCAAAGGCTGGGGAACATCTCAGAAGAGCTTAGGCACAGCCACAGGCTTGGGCAGCTCGAACTCTCCCCAGACAGGGAAGCCCAGAAATGCCTAGGCTATTCTGGGTAGCTTCAACACCATGAGTTTGCCTGGGGTTTTAGTGCTGGCAGGGCAAGAAGCTGGTAAGAACAGACAACTCAAGTCCTCACTGTTAACAAATCCACTGATTCCTTCCTATTTCAAAGGGAAGACTCTGCCAAAACTGTGCAGGAGCCCTCTTTACTTGGTCTAACTGTAGAAAGGTTCAGAGATTATTCAGGCCCCTGCCAAACCAGGGCTTTTCTGACAGTACCTACCATGCAGTTGGCCCCAGAGCAGAGGGGGAAACTGTGCTGAACCTGCAGCCTCATCTTGTGCTCCTCACAGCCCTGTGTTTGGCACACTGTGTCAGACACAGAGCACAGCTGCAGGAAATCCCAAGTTCCTGTGCACAGGCTGCCCATCTTCCCATCTGCAGCACGTGTTCATCGATGTGTCCAACACCGCAATCCAAACACCACCCTGCGCTGGTTTTCCAAGTCCTGCACTGTCCTGACAAGGCACTAGAGAATTTTTAAGAAAGAAACCCACACCCAGAAATACCTTATAATCAGGCAGCTTTCTTGCTCTTCCAAGTACGACATAGCTCTGTTCCTCAGGTGATACCCCCCTGCACATTCTCCATTTAACTCTCCCTTACCTATTGCAAATGATCTCCAGCTTCCACAGTCAACTCATGGCCAGAGACTTCAGGAATCAGCCAGCAAACCACCCAGCCTTAAAACAGTGAGTGCACCTTGAAACTCATTGTAAAACCAGCACAGACCACACATCTGCAGTTTCATAACAGCCTATGATACACCCAGCTGGAGTTTCTCTTCCAAAGAAAATGGAAGACCATGTCAGTAACATTCACTGACCAAAGAGAAAACACCAGATTATTCCTGTTGGGTGCACGCAGATGGGAGATACTCCAGCTCCACCTGCCTTCAGGGTTTCCAGAAGCTGTGCTACTTAATGCTTCTTGGATGCAGAGGAGGCAGATGCATCCTGAGGAAGATGCTCCCACTCCTCTGCTGAAGGCGATGACGCAGCAGCAGCTTGGCTGGACGTCACCTGATGTCTGCAGCTTGTGTGCCACAGGATTTCAGTTTGAAGGGAGGTTTCCTGGACCAAGAGCCTCAAAGTGAATGACAGAATTCCCCTCTGCAAGAAGAGGTTCTGCCTGAGCACAGCTACAGACCAAGGAAAAGCATCTGACAGCAAGCTAAGGACATGCCCTGCAGCTCTGCTAACTAGAACATCCCCACGTCAGCTTGAGTGGCACAGAGCAAATAGAACCTCCTAGGAGACAGCAAAAACACTCACACTGCTTTACAGTTTACACTCCATATGAGATTTATTTTTCACAATGCTGCCTTGATGGAGGCAATGGCTTGGAGCAAACAGCTGTTAAAATTAGCTTATTTTTGTCTATCTGATTCATCCTACTTGAAAGCTTTGGGCTTCTGCTGGAGAAACGCACACCCAGTGACCCTGACATAACACACGGCTTCTTGCTTTGCAGATGTTACCTGATGGTACACGGGCCAGCAAATATGGAAAACCACCCTCAGAGGGCAGCCCGAGTCCCCAGCCCCACAAGCAGCAGGGACTGCAGAAAAACAAGCACTCCTGCTCTCGTGCTGTGCCATGCAGCCCAGTGCAACCCACCCTGTGACCATGTCTAGTCCCTCTGGGCATGATGTTCAGCCCATGGTTTACTTCAACCCCCCAACCTGAGCAGGCAGGGGCTCTGCATTCAGGGGCTGGGACATGTCTCCTGCCCCAGCCAACGCAGCCCTGGAACAGCTGATTCTTCTAGACATCTGCAGAAATGTCCGAACCTAGAGATTTACACTTACTTCAAAGCATACCACTCTCAATACACCAATTAACCGTACTAACATCGGTAACAAATGACTTTAATAATTAAAATCACTGATTGAAGTGTTTGTTTTTTTTTTTTTCAAAAACTGTTTAAGATTTCCCCCTCCCGCCCCAGAACACTGTACCTGCATGGCAGTGGCTGGCCCACATCGCAGTCAGAGACACCTGTGTGTGCTCCTTTCCAACCCTGCTCCCTGTCACCAGCAACCCAGCCCAGTAACGAATAAATCCGCAGGCTGCAAGTGACAATGCAGACAACAATCTCCTCCTCGTAGTAACATTAAGGATGTATCATATTAAATTATTCCTTTTGTTCTCAGGGACTTGATACCCTGCCAATACTTGCAGCTGCAAGCATGGTTATTGCCTCTCCTTTATCGCTGTAATTAATTTATCTGCTCATTTCTTCTGATTTCCATTAAAATAAAACTTTCTATTACTAGACACTTTCATTCATCTGTTTTGATTTCCTTTCTGTTTTTAATCATGTGTCCTGCACTGAAAAGCCCGTAAGTGCTAATTGTGTTCCAGAGGAGGCCACCAAGCACACAAAACATACTAATGTAAACTGCAACTCTGTAAACTGAGATACATCATACAACTGAGAACATTTTCATTCATACCACAGAATCACAGAATGGTCTGGGTTGGAAGGGACCTCAAAGCTCATCTCTTTCCACCCCTCTGCCACGTGCAGGGAGACCTTCGACTACCCCAGGTTGCTCTAAGCCCTGTCCAACCTGGCCTTGGACACTTCCAGGGATGGGGCAGCCACAGCTCCTCTGGGAACCCTGTGCCAGGGCCTCCCCACCCTCACAGGCAAGAATTTCTTCCAAATATCTAATCTAAATCTCCTTTCTTTCAATTTAAAACCACCGTCCCTTCTCCTGTCACTACATCTTGTTGTAGAAAGTCTCTTCATTGAGTCAGATAAATTATAAAGACTAAAAGTAAAGGTAAGATTAACTTCACACTGAAATATAAAACCTTTGCCTATACTTTCCATCAGAAATCTTCACTTGGACACTCTGGCACAAGAAACCTTCTTGACACCTCAAATACAGATGGAGAAAAAAAAGATCCTGCCCCGGCAGAGCAATGATCCAGGTCTGCTGTCTGTCTTCCTCTAACTCTTCAGCACTTCTCCCAATACGGACGCTGTTGTGGGGGGAAGATGATCAGCTGAGGAAGTTTTTTCAGGACACCTGGCTCACGGTCCGAGGTACCTCTTAAGGCACCGCGTCCCCTCCTGCTCATCCTGGAACCACCATTACTCCACGGAAAACCACGCAGGGCAGAGACCCCAAAGCCTCCCTGGGTTTAGCAGCGTTTGAACACCAAAACGCCGCGCGTGGAGGATGCTCCGGCGCGGGGTGCTCGGCACGGAACGCCCGCGGTCCCCCGCCCCGGTGCCCCCGCACTCACCGTCAGGCTGCTCTCCTTGCTCTGTCGCCGCGGCGCCGCCGGGGACCCCGGGCTCTGCGGAGGGAAGCGGAGCGCATCATCGCGGCCGCTCTCGGAGCCCAGCATGGCTGCGCGGGGCGGGGAGAGGCGGGTCCCATGGCACGGCTCGGCTCGGCTCGGCTCGGGAGGCAGGGATGGAGGGAGGGGGAGCTGCGGGAGGCCCCGGTTCGCTGCTCCGCCTCTCTCGCCTCCGCCGCACCGAGCCGGGGCCGGGGCCGGGGCGTGCTGCGCCGGGGGAGGGTGGCACCCGCTGGCGGGGGTGGGACGAGTGTCCTGCCACGCCGTGGGGTGGTGGTGTCACACCCCCCTGAGGACAGCGACAGGAGTCTTGGTGTCCCACGGGGTGGCACTTTGCCCCGCTGGGTACGAGAAGAGGGACGGGGATGGTGCCATCCACTGCTGGGGACAGCGATGGTGGCAGCGTCCTGCTATCAGACCGTTCCTGCCTGTCTGTGGAAGGGTGGCATCATGTCCCCCTGGGGTCAGGGGCACAAATGCGTCCCACAGTCCCCCCAGGCTGGCAGTGCCCCCTGTACCTGTCGCAGGGTCGCTGGTGGGGCTCAGATGCTGCGACAGCTGATCTGCAGTGTGTGAATCGCTCTTGGCACCATCACTGGGCTGTGCCAGGGACTCCCACTCCAAATCCCACTGCCCGGGCACCCAGTGCTCATCCTGGGACTCAACACCCAGCAGCAGCAGCCTCGTGCCGAGCACCACACACGTGCAGTTCCACGGCTGTTCTGCTGTCCCCTTGGTGGCAGCTGTGACAACCTGAACGGGCAGCATTTAGCTGCTCTCTAGGAAGCCATAAACAAAGTCTGGCCCTGTGCCCAGCACAGCATAGCTCTGCGTTGTTCTCAGCTGTGGCTTTTCCCCCCACCCCCTGACCTGTTTCCAAGAAATGTGGCTGAGCTCGCTGGAGAGATCTTGCCAGCATTTGTTTGCTTGGTGGCTGCTGCCCAGGTCTAAGAAAGCATCCTGGCCAATGCCTCGGAGCTGCTCCACAGTGGGAGACAGCCTGTGCCAGGAACAGACAAGGAGGTAGTCAGAGTAAAGCAGCTCAGGATGGCCCAAGACACACAAGGAGATAGACAGTCAGGCCAAAAAGACTTTGAGGGTGTGCAGAACAGCTTCTTGCAACCACGAGTTTATGGTCAGATGCTTTCCTTACTAAGGACTCTTCTGCAAAAGCTGCCACAGCTCCCAGGAAAAGCAGCTCCCCAAACGGGCGTAGACACAAGCTGTTCTGAGAATTAATGCCACCAGCAGCCAGTTAGAGATTCAGAACTAGTTCAAAGCAGGTTCAAAGCAGGGGTGAAGCCAGGACTTCAATTTGGAAAAACCTGTAATAAAGGAGCAATGGAAAGAAAGTATCATGGAGGCGATGAAGGCAATGAGCAAAGTCATGAAAGGTATTTCTGACAGGCTCACGGTTGAGTCAACTGAGCAAAGCCGTGCATTGCACTGGAAGGCTCAGAGAGCCTGGAGAAGAGAAGGCTCCAGGAAAAAAAGCTTAGTGCAAACTTTCAGTACCTGAAGTCGGCCTACAAAAGGCTGAAGAGAGACTTTGGACAAGGGCCTGGAGTGAGAGAAGATGGGGGAATGGCTTCCCACTGCCAGAGGGCAGGGATGGATGGGATATTAGGAAGGAATTGTTCCCTGTGAGGGTGGGGAGGCCCTGGCACAGGGTGCCCAGAGCAGCTGTGGCTGCCCCAGCCCTGGCAGTGTCCAAGGCCAAGTTGGACGGGGCTTGGAGCAGCCTGGGACAGAGGAAGGTGTCCCTGCCCATGGCAAGGGGTGGGACAGGATGGTCTGTAGAGTCTCTTCCAGCTGAAACCGTTCTGTGACTCCATGACTCCTCAGGTATCTCAGATGTGAATTTGACTAAAAAGTTGTCTATGAATTTGAGTAAGACTCAGCACTGTAAAAACAGAAGGTGGCAAATGTTGCTACAAAGGAAGTTCTGCAGAAGTCAGTTAATCTGACGTGTTCCAAGCCAACTACAAAAACATGCGAGTCAGATACCTTGAGAAATTAATTTTTTTTTTTTGGCACAAGGATTCACGTGGGTTTTTTGGAAGGAAGTCACAGCATACAAGTTTATTTGGGTTCTCTGAGGGAGTCACAGCAGATGTGTGGACAGGGGTGTCTGGTAATGCACTACATAAGATTCTAAAATGCTTTTGACCTAGTTTAGGTGCTCACTGTCTCCAGCCTGGGCAAATTGCTCAGAGAAACAGCAGCACAGGGAGTTAGTACAAGATGTTTGATGTAGAAGAAATAGGGAATGCAAAGTGCTGCACTGTATCATGAGAAATGCCATGAATCTAAACCAGAAATACTGACCTAGGTGAAACAGACCACCTGAGGGAAAGGCTGAAGGGAACTACTTAGGCAGCATGCGAGAAAGAGGGTTGAGGCAAAGCGGGACAAGTTGTCAGAGAACACAGAATTTAAACCAAGAAACAGAGAATGTCAGAGAGACACTGAGAGCACCAGACAAGGCAGGTTCACATGGCAGCAGCACACCAATCAAACACGCATTTCCCCAGGGGCGTTTAAGGAGTTGCACTGCAAAAGGACTCACCACTTTCACACAGAAATGAAACAGAAAACTCAGGTCTGGGACCACTGGGGGAAACGCCAGAGGATGGGGAAGCACATCCCAAATGGAGTGTGATCCACCAGCTGTGGCAGTCACATCTGATGATGTTTTGGCAGGGAGCAAAGAGTTTCATGGGAGGAGCTGGAAGAGGGCCCTGTGCTGCATCTGCAGACCTGTGGGGAAGACTTTCCCAGGGATATGACGTGTTGCAAGAAAAAGTGCAGAGATATTTATTGGAAATTTGGACAAAGGCGGGGGAGGCCAACTGTCCACAGGTCAGCATCCTGTAGGTTAACTCGGGGTGATGTGCTGGGTGAGGCTCTGAGGAGGGGCTGTGAAAGGCCAGGCCAGAGTGGATGAAGTCATTGAGAAAAAAGCTTCGGACGAATTCTTTGTGAATAGTGTCTTTGGGAGGGAAAGCTGGAGCTGCAGGAAAACACAATGAGATACAGACATGGGCGGATGTGCAAGTGTAAAGAGAGGACTGTGCTGGACACAGGCCCAGGCTTCAGGCTGGAGTGGCAGGAAAATTCATAGGGTTGTTAATAGTGACTGAAGTGGCCTGGTGGATTTTTCAGAAAGGAGTAACAGGACAAAAAAAAATCCAAAGGATCTTGGCCTTTTTTTACTGTTTGACCAGCTGGACACAAAGACTAACTATTCTACATGCAACAAATCTGTCTGATCTGAGAGTTTCTAAAAGAAAACGACTTCTTGACTTCCTGGTCTGGGTGGATTCCTGAACTACTTAAATAGAAACCCATTTATTCTTAGATTCTGCTGTTCGGCTTTTTCCCAAGAACTTACCTGGGGGTCCCCACTGGTTTTTCGGAGGCTCATGTGCCCTGAGTCGAGCTGGTGTACTGGGGACCCAGAGATGTAGTAGCCATTCACTGCAAGAACAGATGGAGAGTTAGCAGGCTTGCTGCTGATAACAAATGAAAAACTGCACAAACTTAAAAACTAATCCCATAACTGAATATGCAGATATAGATCACGGTGTTTTAAGACTTAGTTTTATTTCTCAGTACCCTACTCTGATCTGCTTGGTAACAGATTAAACATTTTTCCTGAGTGGAGTCTGTTTTGCACATGACTATAATCAGTGAGTGATTTCTCCCTGCCCTTATCCCAGCCCACGAGCCTTTTGTTGTAGTCTTCTCCCCCATTCACCTGAGGAGGAGAGTGATGGAGTGGCTTGCTGGGCACCTGGCATCCCTAAAATACTGGTCTAAGGGAGTTGAGTTTTCATGTCAAGAAGGCAAGCCTTGCAAGATGTCTATGGTTCATGCATAGAACTATAAATTGCCTTTTTTTTTAATAAACTGAGCAAGGAATAATGCTCAAAGTAGTGTTAAAACAAGATACTCAACTACATTATAAATCCTTTGGTCACAATGAAATGCACAATCTTCATGCAGACTACCAACTCAGCTCTGCCAATGAAGAGGGACATCCATCTGAAAATTCCCATGGAAAACATCCTCCAGCCTGCGTTCTTTACAGTCAGCTGGCTGCAATGGCCTTTACATTTAACACTTCTTATTCGAGAGTAATTTTTGCTTTGCTTTGTCATTCTGCAGTACCCAGTGCTTTTCAGTACAGTTATGCATCTGACTCTGCTACTTGCTTCCCTGCAACCTCAAGTCAAGACAGAGATGATACATATGGCCACCCCTGTAGCCATCACACGCTAGAACGCTTCACTGTGCATGTGTTCTGCGTGGAAGAGCATCAGCCAGCCCATGTGCATCTGCAGCTCTTTGATTTCCCTGCCCTGTCAGAAAGCAGAACTGAGGAAGTGCTTGTTGGGCCACTTTTTGCCTCTGTGCTCCCAGAAGGAGCCAGCCCAGCTCTTGAGCGGACACTTCAGGCACCCAGACAGAAGATGGACTGGCAGGGAAACCAAAGTCCAGAAGATGTGTCAGAAGGGAAAGCCCCACCATGTTTGCTCTGCTACACTCTCACGACTGTGTAGCCTGGAGAAGAGAAGGGTCTGGGGAGACCTCAGAGCCCCTTCCAGTGTCTAAAGGGGCTCCAGGAGAGATAGAAAGGGACATTAGACAAGAGTCTGGAGTGACAGGACAAGGGGCAATGGCTTTAAACTGCAGGAGGGTAGACTGAGATCAGAGATTAAGAGAAAATCTGTGAGGGTTGGGGAGGCCCTGGCACAGGGTGCCCAAGAAGCTGTGGCTGCCCCTGGATCCCTGGCAGTGTCCAAGGCCAGGCTGAACAGTGCTTGGAGCAACCTGGGATAGTGGAAGGTGTCCCTGCCCATGGCAGGGGGGTGGAAAGAGATGATCTTTAAGGCCCCTTCCAGCCTGAACCATTCTATGATTCTATGTGTACAGCAAGTCTGGATCCCACTGTATCACAGCCCTTTCCTTTGCTCTGCTGAATGGCAGAGCAGCAGATTCACCCCGTGCAGCGGCCAGGCACAGCATCAAACAGTACCTGCAGAACTCTTCTGTGACACAGGGCTCTTTGGAGTCCCAGGCACACTGCTCGGCCGCTCCCACGTCGTTTCTGTTGAAGGGAAACATCAGTGTGAGGGTGATGGAGGCTTCTGCGCACATACCAGTTACAACTTTTACACATAAACCAGTGGGTCTGACCCTCACTGACCTCTGAACCAGGTTCTTACCCTGTGAGGAAGATGCCTGCACCTCCCTGCACTTCCTCTCTCCCTTCATCTCTTCCTGCTATAGCTGCCAGCTGGGATGGGTGGAGACAGAGCAGACTGGAAGCTGCACCACTGGTTCTTCCAGATCACTGCCTGGGAACACTCACCTGACCCGCACTGACCGCCTTTCCAGCTGGAGTGAAGTCCAGCCCAGCGCAGGCACTGCCTGCAGCACACTGTAGGCATCGCCACGTGCCAGCCGTGGTGCTCAGCCTGGGGACAGGCACCAAGCAGTGGCAGTGCCTCTGCCCCTGCTCCCTCCATGAAAGGCAGCTGTGAGTGACTCACAGATGTGGTCTCAGTGACATATACGCAAGCCGTAGCACCCTTTTCCCCCCAAAAAAACCATTTTCCTGGAAAATTTCCTTTTTTCCACCCAGGTCACTTAGCAGCTGGAATATGCAAATGTCTGTTGCACCAGTTGTGACACTCCAAAGACTACTGCTGCTTTCCCCCTGCAGTTGCTTCTGTAGTTTAACGATTCTGTTCATTTTCTCAGTAAATGGAAAATTGGTTTTGACCACATGCTGAAGACAGAAGATTTAAGTGCAAAACTTTTTTTAAAAGTTGTGAACAGAAGACAGTGGAGCGAGAGCAGCAACTTCCACCGAAGTCCAGCTAGAAAGCCCAAGGCACCATTCCTTTTGAATGCACATGTCAGTTCCAAATCAACTACACAATACTGATTGCCAGATGGTGTCAAATAAGAAAATAAGCAAGTCACTGTAATCAAGTCCAAGGACTACTTTGGCTGCTTTATTTGAAACTGCTGTTTACAAATTCCCAATCAAAAACCATCTGATTCTGCCAAAGCCTGAAATCCTGCATCTGTGTCAGTATTGTGGATGACCATGGTCAAGTGGTGATGGAGGAGAGCCCTTGAGGATTAACAGTTTAGGGTTGGCAGTGAGCACCTCCCTCAGGGCACGTAAGGCCTCCTGTCCTGGGTCAGTGCTTATTTGGGCATCAAGCTGGATGTTAACATGCTCCAGGAACCATAAAAGGCCTATCCCTATGCTTGCCCCCTCAGCCCCTCCCCAAGTCACAGCACGCTTTTGCTTGCAAAGAAAAATACTTTGAGCTTTTTCTTCCCTCACAAGTGCAAAACCTGATGAACTAGAAGCTTTGCTGAATCACAGGGGAATAGTTAAATTTTAGTCTGTTTTTGTGAACTGGTAAGTCAGTAAGTAAATTCCATGCTAGGTCAATAAAGAAGCACTGAGAAGTATTTCAACTAAACAGAAGCAAAATGAAATGCAAAAAGTTGTCTTTTATGAGTCAGCTTGTCTTGGTTTACAATCCACAAGTGCGTAGTTAAATAAAGATAAATTCTAATTTACATTTACTGTAAGACAAAGGTAAACAATACAGTACCCACGTGTCATGTCGATTTTTTTTAAAATTATAAATGGTTGATAAATTAATAATGTGAGTTGAGATCTGTGGGGAAGGGATGTAATGCCCACTGATGCTGCACCCCAGTGCAGTCAGTGAAGTAACGGGTTTTTGTCAGCACTGACTGACATTAGCAGCAAAGCAAGTTACCTTCATATTTGGGGTTTTTTGGGGGTTTTACGCAAGCATATCTATCTCCAGGATTTTTGCATTTTTGAGACTCTACAGAGGAACGTACCTAAAAACCTACCAAATATATATGAAATGTAATTAATTGGTTAAAGAGACACAGCTCAGCTGGCCAGAGCATGGTGCTAACATGAAGGTTGTGGGTTTGATCCCCGTACGGGCCATTCACTCAAGAGCTGGACTCGATGATCCTTATGGGTCCCTTCCAGCTCAGAATATTCTGTGATGCTGTGAAAATTACCAGCTGCTTCTTGTAACTGGTCTCTGCTGTGCCTGCTGGCTGCTGTGCAGTGCTTCATTCCTCCCCTCTGCCACACAGAGGACCCAGACACACAACTTGAGGGCAGAAAATTCACACATGAAAGAGCAGTGCCCAGTGGTTAGCAGATTTGTGAATCCAATCCAAACCACTCAGTGTCTTGACAAATTTTCCAAAATAAAATGACTTGGGAGTTAAGCACATTGAAAAATAAACAACCCCCAATGCTATAAAATGCATAAAACAGAAGAAAAAAACATCTTTAATTGGGTAGGAACTGAACAAGAGTGTTTTAACTCCATTTATTTTGAGCATTAGGAGAAAAAAAGTCCACTTCTGTGCAGGGATTATTCCGGCAGCTCAAGTAGGGATAGGAACTAATCTGGATCAGGACTGCACTGCTGGAATGCCATCTACTGGAAGCAACTACATTTACCAAGGTAAAACTGTGACATTACAAATTTCTCTGCAGTTTAGTCATGATTAGAAGTGAGAGTGGGGATTAGAAGTGAGTGGGGGGATGACTTTTTTTACAGAGACACAGAGAAGGCTTGTTGGGAGATAATGCACTGTCTGATACAGCAAAGGCAGAGCCTTGTCTGGCAGTACCACATGGAGCCTTTGATCCTGGTGCTTGGAAAATCCAAAGACTGCTTGTAACCCTGTGGTAAAACAGTGATCATGGCTATTAGGAATAGATTCCATATTGGCCTAGACTTTGTATCCCACACAGTTTTCCCCAGAGGGTGTTCCAGTCAAGCTAAAGCCTTGTACTCTGAGTGCAGTTTAGCACTGGCAGACCAACACCAACAGGTTCTGTCCTCCCTTATCAGCCACGTGTTAATTAGACCATTTAGGCGGTGTGGGGAAGGAAAAACCAGTGGTTTCTTTGAGAGAGATGACACAGTAATTTGGCTAGACAGTTCCTGGAGCTCCTGCCCAGCACGCCCCGCCGTGTCCCTGAAAGCCCAGGTGTCAGCCCAGGGCTCAGCAAAGGCAGATGCATTACAGGGGCTCTCTCTGTGAAGAAAATCAGTGAACTTACAGACAATTCTTGACTGTGAAGGAGGATTGTGAACAAAAAGAAGTACTGCAGCCCTGGGAGATACCCAAGGCCAGGGCTAGGAGCCATCTGGCCTAGTGGAATGTGTCCCCCGCAGGGAGCTGGCACAAAGTCCCTTCCAATCCAAACCATTCCGTGGTTCTGTGGAATTTGGTTACTGAACAGTGAGGCAGGAGAAAACCACTTGTTAAAACTGAAATGACGTAGTAAAAGGAAAAATAGTTACAAGATCCAAGCTATACTGAACCAGAGAGGGTTTTCACAGAAGTGGTGAAACATTTCCTACCAAAGGAAGGTGGAAATCTGTGGTGTTTGGGGGAAGAAAGGTCACTTCTGTTTGGCAGAATGAGAAATGACATGATGCGTCAGGCCTTCAGAGAGCCACACACTCCGGGATGTTGTGTTAGTCAAGAAACACAGCTTCTGAGGACATCCTGAAGCAGAGGATTTTGTGATCACACTGTAGCAGCTGAAGAATGAATTGTTGGTCCCTCTTCCATGAATTCAGTAGCACTCTGAGGCCGAAGGAGCTGCTTTCCAGTTTAACTTACAACATCAGCCAAACGTCAGGGCTTTACGTACCAGGACAATCCCTCACGAGTGTGCTTATGTTCCTTTCAGGAATGGATTTAGTACCTCAGCACAGTGTCATGTGTAGTTCTATTTTAGGAGCTAAATGCTCCATGGTTTCATTGTCTAAACTACAAGAATGGGGCAGATCAAGCTGGCAGACCTCTGGGTCTGCTTACTGTGCAGAAACCTTTCCCGGTCTTATGGATCTGTAGCACCTGCCATGTGTCACCCAGCTAATGGTGCTAACTCACATCTTTATAAATAGATTTGGAGTTTATTTTGGCTTTAACAGCAATAAATCTGTGATGCTGAGCAGCTCCAAACCCAGTTTCTGCCCTGGATAACCTGAAGCTGTGCAGGCTGCACAGGCCAAGGCTGAAGGTGCACAGACATGGATGAAGAACAGCAACAGAACATGTTCCCCCTCAATGCCACAAGAAGAAACCCTGCAAACTTCTCCCAAACTGGTCCTGAAAACAAGCAGAACTAGAAGTCACATTTCCAGAAGGGCAGAACAGGCCCACACAGTCCAAACTCCTCCCTTTTGGATTCACTTTACTCTTGCCAATGGCAGGCAGGAAACACCTCGCAGACAGTTTGCAAACCCTCTATAACCTTTCTCTGCTTGTCCACTGCACCTCCATCGGCTCTCAGCAAGGTTTGTGGCCTGTCCATGGCTCCCCAAAGGGTAAAGATGGGTTGGCCCTGTGACTCGGAGGGAAAACAGCCCTGCTTTGGTAACAGGTTTCCTTTCACAGCACAGTACTGCACTCCCAGCCCAAACCTCACATCTGCCTGGAGCCGGCATGCTCCGAACCTCACCTCACCAGCCAGGAGCAGAGAACTGCCAGGGTCTCGCCCCTCATGTCCCCCTTCTGGCTAAGAGCTTCCCCACATTTGTGATGAATTGGCAAAGGTTTCATGGCGCTTCATTCCTTGATATTGTGTGTGGTAGAAAAAAGCCCAAGGGAACGGCCAAGGGAGTGTGGAGGTTTGGGCATGAAAGGAGGGAACATCACTCACAATGCCCTGAGACTGGTATGAACCATTCAAAACTTTTCAAGAACAAGGAGGGGGTGAATGAGAGTGCAATGAACATCTTTTCCCTTCTTTTCAACAGAGGATGTGTAGCATAAGGAGATTTTGTTTCATTGGAACGAGGAGGTCTCACCTCTGCATCAGTTCACAGAACTGACTCAGACCAGCCCTGACCTCCTGCAGACCAAAGGCTGTGGACTCTCCTGATTCAACACAGCAGCTTCTTCATCTCTGTGCTCCCACATTTTGGTCCACTGAGCCCTGCAGTACTGAATCCTGTATGGGTCACCTGGATCAGTATCAGCTCAAAAGGCCCAAACCACCAGTCCATGCAAGAGCCTCTGAACTGCAACACCTCACACTCCTCCATGGGCCTCCCAGGACCGTGGCCTTTACCTCCCTCTGTATACCTAATAAAAAGAGACAAAAGAAGCAGGCAGAAGTGACCGATGAAGATCTCTCTGCACCTGCATCAAACATGAGTCAAGCACACAACTGCTGAAAGCAGAATACCGGGTAGCACACAAACTCGTTCAGCAGGAGTTGCGGTGTCAGAACTGAAATCCGCTTCCACCCCACAGGCACTTCAATAAAAGAGCGACTGAGGCTGCCAAACAGCTTTTGACCTCAATATTGAAAGACACACCATGGAGACAGGCACCATCCAGGAGTTCCTGAATTTTTCTGTCCATGTGTTGGATGGAGAGGTGCTTGTGGCCACCTCCACACCAGGGGAAAAGCTGCTGACAAGAGCTCTCACTTGATCTTTCAAAATGATTACTGGGACATCTGCCATGCCCCTCCTTTTGCAAACACCATGTGACACAAGCAAGCCCCTTGCTGCAGGCTTAGCAGTGATAATAATGCTATTTCCAGCACTTTCTGAGACACGCTTTGTTTTTCTAGGTTTTAGGCCACTTTACCAAGGCGGGTTCCTATACCACCCTTTAGCTAGGGCATCCTGGACAAGAGGGAAATTGTCACTGTGTCTTGGGGTGACTTCATGATGTGTATCCCATATCACTGCTCTATTGCCCACCAAGTGTTTTAACTGTATGAGAAAAAACATGTAATAAAAAAGCTTTACATCTCTTAGGTGTCTCCATAGGTGACTTACTCTTTGAGCTGCAGTTCGTAAGTTTAGTTGGAGTAGGAGTTGACTGTAGCTGGTGAGGCATGAAAAAAACCCCTCAGCTCAGAGACCTTTCAAGGAAATGACCACTTTCAGCCACACATTTCAGGACTGCCCCAGAACTTACTGTTGCAGGTGGCATTTTACTAATGATGTTTGTGATGATAAGAATATATGGACCTTAATTAGAATCAAGATTACGCGAAAGCAGAATTCCTGCTTTCCAGGAGATAAAATGCTGTTTTTAGTAAATGGGAAGGACCTTACATCAAAGACAAGAAAAGGCTGGAAATAAGAACACACCATGTAAGGTTGACCTCAGCTGTGAAAGCAAGGTGGCAGTAAGCCACACAAACACTGGTGTCATAAGTACATAAGTCATCTTTACTGTGATGGGCAAGGTAGCTGGGGTGCAATTGTTTGACTAATGCAAGAGGTATTGCAGCTGCAGCCCATCAGAGAGTTTCTTCAGCATAATGAAATATTTTCCTGCTGAATCTACCACCCACACACAATTGTAAACCCCTCCCACAGACACTGAGCAACTCGTTAACCACGTAGTGGCTGTGCATTCTGGGCACCCTTTCTTGTGTTTTGACATGACAAGCAGGGATGTCTCTAGAGGCTGCACAAGGCAGATTCCAGGCATGTCCCTGTAATGTCACTGGTGCAGACTCAACCTTCCTGTGGCAAGGCCATGCTGAGAAAACCTTAGGTATATTGGAATTGTCTTTGGCTTCACTGTGCAGTTTGTATACAGCTCAGAGGCCTTTACAATGGTTTCAGGATTGAACCTGTCTCAAAGGATGATAAATGTGGAGGGTTTATCTGGAATGTGCTGTTTGTCATCTGGCTCATTTACCTCCACACATCTGTTTGTTTCAGGGTCACCCCGATTCCTTCATTACTGATTTTCCTAACATCTTTCTTCCACATAAGAACACTGTCTCACATATTCTATTTCTTTCTAGTTAAGAACCAACTCCTTGTGTTTTTCCTGTAAAGACAATGAAAATGAGACCACACAACAACACATGGTGGAATACTGTTACAGTCAGATAAGATCACAGAATCGCAAAATAGTCTGAGTTGGAAGGGACAGGACCCAGAAGGATTGCAGGGTCAAACCCTTAAGTGAATGGCCCATATGGGGATCAAACCCCCAACCCTGGCATTATTAGCACCCTGCTCTGACCAGCTGAGCTCATCTCAGGGTCAAGATGTCCAACGAAGGCAGATAATTCCAGTGTGGAAGGACACTAACCACTGGAAACAATGGTGACAGTAACAGTAATGCCTCACAAGAAGGGAGACATCTGCTGTATTTTGAAGGCTCAGAAGAATCAAGATGTTACTCGCCCCTAAAATCCCATTTCCCCTCCCCAGGAATGGGAGTGGATACTGCGTTACCACCAAAATAAAGAATGACTTCCATTGAGTCCCAAGCATTTGTCGTCTTCTACATTGATAAATATTTTTCATGTTTAGGCTTTACAGACTGAAGAAACAGACCTGACAGGGCTTTCAGGAAGTCATACTGTCCCTGCTCCACCCCAGAGCAAGGCCAGCGTGAATTTTCATGGTTTTGCATAACCTGCCCCAGTGATACAGACTCCCAGGCCACTCTGTACTCCCACACTTCACTTCCAAGAGGGCTTGGAAGGGTTAGTTGTCCTGCTTGCAATTGAAATGTGTTATTGTATCTTCTAGTGATGACAGGCCTTGGAAAGTCTTCTCCCGAATGGCATTTATGCAATTTAAGCCTACTTTCATGACCCTGTCCACATCTTTGCTTTCTAAGGGCAGACACCCCCAATCTCTCAGCATTTACCCACAGGCTATGTTTTCCACATCTTCCATAATTTTTGCTACTCTCTTCTGGGCTTTATCCAACTGACTCACATATTTCCTGAAGTGTGGAGTCCAAACAAGATAAAATATTCCAGCTGAGGCTTTATAATTTCCTTGTAAAGTTGGAAGCTTACTTCATGCCTCACAGACAACACTCCTATTTATACAATGGAAAATGCTGGCTGGTTTGTACTAGCACAACACTGCTGGCTCTCACTCAGCTTTAGATCCTCCAGAGCCCCAATGTCTTCATCTGTAAACTGTTCCATTGGCTGTCTTTGCCACTTAATTATTTCTGATGAAATCTCTGATCTTAAATGCATCTTTCCTGAACAGCATCCTCCTATTGCAGGGTGATTGTGAATTTGGAGCCTGTTCTGTGCAGGAGAGAACACCGTGTTCTCTCCCAGCTCCAGTTAAAAGTTATGGTTTGAATAAGTGCTCTCAATGTCAACATGCCATTCATCACTGGAAATACTGCCTAGAATGGATTCTCGGGCAAATCACTGCAGGATTCCCTTCAGCACAAACTCCCCTTGGACAAGGGACCATTGATGACCACGCTCTGAGGATGAGCTGCCAAACAGTTTTGCAGCAGCTCACTGTAATTTAACTGTGGTCCCCGCTTTGTTTTCCCTTCAGTCAGCTTTCAGACTGCCTTTGCTGCTTTCAAGACCTGTTTTCCCATCAATGAATTGCCTTTCCTTCACACAGGTCCCCTACCCACAGACCCTGTCTGGATGCTGGATAAACGTTTAGCCACAGTGCTACCCCACGAGAGGGCCCACACCTCCTCTCACCAGTGCTTTCCAATGATGGAAATGCTAAAACTGCCACAGACCTGCCAAGAAAGCCTGCTCTTGGTAGCATTCCCCCTTAGAAAGGCACTGGGTGCCAGCAAGGCCCCAAGTGGGGCAGAAGGATGCTCTGTACCTGACCCAGCCCTGAGCTGGATGAATCCCCTCTCTCTGCCCTGGGATGTCTCCCACGGACTGGCAAGGCAACTGGCTGGACACCCAGGACAGCTGGAGTGCTGTAAGTGAAGGACATGCCACTCTGAGGGTGTCCAGGTACAACATTGACACGAACAGACAGTGACCCAATGCCTGGAGCCTCCACAGTATGCTCACCACACTGCTGTCTGACTCTCTTCCACCTCACGCGTGAGAGACCTGTGATGGAAGGGGCAACCAAAGGGAGGCTGCAGGATAGCAGTGCCTCAGGGACGTGTGCCAAAAGAAAGCAAGAGTGTGGATCTGTGTGCCCAGGCTCCAAGAGACCTCACAGAGCGCTGTTCAACCCAAAATGCAGTGCTACATTTGCTGTCTAACACCAGCCCTGAAGGAAAAGCCAGAGCGGAGCACTCCAGCTATTAACTGCCCTTAGTGGCAGGCCAAGACTGCATCCCTCCGAGCTCTGGAAAAGTGGGATCAGAGGTGGCCTGCAGTAGGATGCTGTTGTCAGGGACCCGACAGCTGCATCCCTGGATGGAGAACCCTTGGATGGAAGCAGCTGGACGGGACCCTGGGTGCACACAGCACGTGGGCAAGGCAGAGCTCCAAGGAACTGCTGGGAGGGCTCCAGCTGAGGAGAGCTGGGGATACTGCTCGACGCTCTGTGCCATGGAGAGGAGCCCTTCCTTCCTTCCTTGCTTCCTTCCTTCTCAACCCTCTCTGTAAAGAGATTCCTGGTCCCTGGGAGATCGGAGAGGTGGCTGTGACCTTACACACCGAGAGTTTTGCAGCAACTGCTGTTGGTGGGTAATGATGAGTTTTTAATTTAATTATATAGTTCACTGAAGGCTGGAGTGATCTTTGAAGGCCACTGAAGGCCAGCCAGATGTCTTCCACTGACCTCTGAGTTCCCACGTGTGTGCATTAAACAGGGACACCTCTCTCAAACGCTTCAGCGTAGTTTCATCCTCTGGTAAATGGCAAACTGAGAGCAGCCTAGAAGTACATCTGCACCTTGATGGAGAAGAGACCTGGCTCCTGCTGCTGAAACAAAGGTGCTAAGGAGACCGAGCAGGACAGAGGCCCATGGAGCCCTCCCTGTGACAGAGACGTGTGCCAGCACCGTGTCCTCGTGACAAACATTGCCAGGGTTTATCTTGGTACTCCCAGCAGCAGCTGCAGCAGTGACAGGAGAAATAAGCAGTTCAGACAAGCCAGCAGTGAGCTGTCCAGCCTGTGAGACTGGCAATAAACATTACCCATGCCAATGCAGCTGCACCACAGGAAAGATGGGGACTGCAGGTTTAAGGCTTACAGCATATTGTCTTTGACTTATCCTGTGGCTCAAACCCAGAGAATACATCCTGTTCAAAGTGCAGTTCCACTGTGAGGAGCAAGTCCCACATGCCAAATGTGACTTCATGGTGCCTGCATGGCTCAGCAGGTCCAGCTCTGCAGCACAGGCAAGGAAGAAAGTGTACCAACATGAAACTGGGCCAACATGAGCCTATGGATAGTCCCGAACTACAAGTTTTGCGGGATCAAAGGTCAAAGCCAATTAGTCAGATTAAATAGAAACAGTGTCCAGACAGGTGCTCATGTGCCAGGAACACTAACTCAGCTGGAGGTAGTCGAGGGGTCAGAGTGCCCCTGTACATGCTGCAGGAGATTCCTGTTGTCCTACAAAATGCTACAGCCTTCATGGAACTATGGGAGGCTCAGAAATGCAGGATTCTTGAGTCCAGCATAGGAAAGAAGAGCAAGCCTAACTTCAAAGCCAACTGGGTTTAGGATTAGTCTGGTGAGGAGATTCTTCAAAGCCAACTGGGTTTAGGATTAGTCTGGCGAGGAGATTCTCATCTAAACAGAACTTGAATAAGTGATCCCTAAAGCAAGGCTCAGAACACAGAAACCCCACTTCTACCCTCTCTTACATGCTGATATTCTGAGAACCACACAATGCTGTAACAGCTGAGAGCACAATTATAGGTGGTTTGGGCATTCTCCTGAGAAAGACTGGCTGGAAGTGACCTCTGGAAGTCTTCAGCCCAGCTACTCTGAGCAGGATCACTGCGAACAGCAGATCAGCCACAGCTCTGTCTAGCCAGCTTCTGAGATTTTCCAAGGACAGAGATTCCCCTGCCTCCCTGGTCAGCCTGTGCCAAAGTTATCCTCCCTTCCTAGAGGAATCAGAAATCTCCTGATTTCTGGCCTGAGCTCCAAAGCAGGATATGGCTATTGGCCCTTGTTAAATTACTTGTAACTCTTGTGAGGGAAGTACAAAACTGCCTGACATTATGGAGAAACTTATTCCCAGCCACCCACCCTTCTGAGGCAGGGTCCCTGTGACAAGAGCTCTTATCACAAAAGAAACAGCCTCTGCCTCTTGCTGCTTTTATCTGGCCTCAGCCCAGTAAGTACGGGTCCATCACAGTGATGGCTCAGCACTGAGTATAAATCACCTCCTCACACACATTTGACTTGCAGTGGGGATGGGGTGACAAACTCCTGCTCATCTCCCCAGCTGTGCAAGGGATGCTGCCCATCTGCCAGAGCAAACTGTGCTTGAAAATGGAGGCAGGGCTAGATGGAAATGTACCTTCTGGAGAGGTACCTTCTGGAGGGAGCGTCCTGTAAGATGTGAGTGCATCAAACCCCAGTGAATAATGACTTGGCAAAGTTCTAGGCCAGAGGCTTCTGAAATAAAACACATCAGCCCCTGAACAGACCGTGAGGTGCATTGGGACAGCCTGTGGCTCTCCTTGTGAGTGAGATAAAGTAATGCCAGGGGTCATTCCTGATGGTTGCAGCCTCGCTGTGCACAAGGTTAGCTCCTGCTGGCCTCTCCTTCATGTCACTCTGGCATTCTTTTTGCTACAGAAATGTGGATTTGCTGGTCACAAGACCCTGTTTTGCAATGCTGCTGTGAGGTCATGATGAGAAGAGCAGGCAGACATAGAGTCTTAGGTAACCCAGAGGTGATACAAGTTTGACAGGTCTGGAGCAAGCGATAAGATCGTGAGTTAAGTCTGCTCCTCTACCAACACGACAGTGAACAGAACACACAAATATAGACTGAAAGCTTTGTCTGTGCTGTTCCATTACATCTGTTTTTCTTCCCTTGTCTCCACGGGCAAGCTGAGTCTGACCAGTTCACTGTTTCTGTTTTCCTCAATGGTGTTTTAGTGATATCTGATGTTCTATCAAACTACTTTACGTGTATGTATATATATAGACATAAATATCTCCAGGTGAAGGAAATAGGGAATGTGGTAAAAATTTTATCTTTAACAGTATTTCATATTCTAAAACATTTATGACAGGGGCATTTCTACTTTACATTCTCTGTCTTTTGTAAACGTTTCAGAAGTCTTCTGATGGTCAGAATTCAGATGACAGAGGCTCATAAGACTAAACCTTCTTGTATTTTCTTTCATATGGCGTCAGGATCATATTAATTACTTTGGCTCTGCAGCTAATTTGTTATTAAAATCAACTAGCAAGATGATTTCCTGTGCTGGTATAGTGAAACACTTACTGGAAAGCCACCCCCACTTACCATTTGTGAAGGTGTTCACATAGTACCTGCGACCCTGGGGAGACATGTAGCTCTGCCAGCCAGGGGGAAGGTGGCCGTTCAAGGTATCTTCTCCTGGCTGAGGAGTTGCCTTTCGGGGTTTCTGCTGAGAAAAGAAAAAAAACCAAAACCATTAAATCAATATCTAGATAATGTAGAGTCTAACCAGACACATCTGGAAAGGAATGACATGGTTCGGCATTCTAGAGATTCCAATACACCCAAAGACTTTCAGTCCATTTCTCCCTTCATCTGTCCTAGATTCATCCAGAATGTGAAGCAACACTGCCTTGAAGAAATCACCCTTTGGGACAGAAATGAACCCCTCTGTATTTAATGTCCCAAGAGCACCTGGACATGACCCAGAAAATGACTCCTGTTAAGCAGTAAAATGCAAAGCATAAAATGATCAAGGGTCTGAGAAAGAGAGGCAGGCATCTGGCCCTCATTCACCTTCCCGTGGAGATACAGTGGGTCAAAGCACTGATCATGGAGGTGCTGTCACACTTTATTTTACAGGGGCACCACCACCTTCAGACAGTTCCAAAACTGCAGAGCCATGCTGCCTATAAGAGTCACGTGCTGAAGTAAATTTATTAGGATGCTGATTATACAAATAATGCAGAATAAAAGGTACATTTAATGATTTAGGAGCCAACAGCCTACTTTATGTTTCTTTTCAGTTTCAGAAAATTCTTATTACAATGGCTCTTGAGGCACTGAGCTGGAGAATGGTGTTGGAGTCGTGCCTCATCAAGAGCACTCGGCACAAACAGGTCACAGGTGCAAGGCAGCCAGATGGACACAAGGCCAACTGCACCACAGATGGAGCCTGCGCTGGGTCAGATTTTAGCTCCTCTCCTTGAGGAGAAATACACTGGGATACTGGGAAACTCAGCTGGCCCAGCATCAGCTGAACCAGCCCCCTCAGGAGATCTGAAGGGACTCTCCCAGGTGCATGACTCCAATCTCATGGCCTGCATGCTGACGGCAGGGTGGCATGCAGTTAATCAGCAGGATCTCTGCCACCTATCCCTGTCCCCCATGTTTCTGCTCTCTAAGGTTTAATCAGATCAATTTACAGTTCTCCTCACCCTGCTGTACATGTGAGAAAGCAGTAGCTTTCACAGTTTATGGTACTAATTGTTTTTTTTTCTTATCTCTGTCCTCACACCTTACCCAATGCAGTGGACAGGCAGGAGAATGGTGAGAAGGCCAGGGCTAAAAGGCATCCAGGGGTTCAGAATCATGGAATGGTTTGGGTTTGAAGGGGTTGTACAGGGACACCTTCCACTATCCCAGGGTGCTCCAACCCTGTCCAACCTGGCCTTGGACACTGCCAGGGATCCAGGGGCAGCCACAGCTTCTCTGGGCACCCTGTGCCTCACCACCCACACAGCAAAGAATTGCTTCCTAATATCCAATCTAAAACTGTGCTCTTTCAGTGTAAAGCCTTTCACCATTGCCCTGTCACTCCAGGCTCTTGTAAAGTCTCTCTCCCTCTTTCTTGTAGCTCCCTTCAGGTACTGGAAGGCTGGAATTACGTCCCTCTCTTCTCCAGGCTGCTAACATACGCAGAGAAAGTCAGATCAGAAGGGAACACAGGACAGCCCCAAGCTATTTTTTGAACCACGAAACCAGACTCTCTCCCAGTATGCTCCATTAGATAGCAGAGAGTACTGGAACAAATCCTGGGACAGCTCCTCCACCACGGGATTAATGGTCCCCTGTTATTGTTTGCAAAAGCACGCTGAACAAAAGTAAACTCTGCAGTGTGGGAGTGCACCAGCTCCGGAAGAATTCGGCAGCAGGTTGGGTCCCTTGCATTCCCTTCACGGATATCTGGCCTTGAAAATAACAAAGATACACCAGACTATCTGTGCCGTGCGTGAAAACCTTGAGAAGAGGAACCTGCGGTAATCCAGCCCTGCGTTCTGTTTCAGAAGATCCAGGTTTCACACATTTTTGCTGCACGCTCGCCGTTTCTGTACTTAACATCTTCTTTCCCTTCAGGAACTGAAGTCCCTTCATTCCCACTACCCCTACTTCTTAATGTGATCCTACAGCGATTCCATGTGCCAAGCAGGTCACAATTAAACTCAGGTCACTTTAGGGGCCCATGGTATTCCTCCACTTTGCACAGTCAACACCAGTGCCCTGCAGAGACAGACATTATCAGCTTGCTTAAGGGAAGCTCTAAATTGCCCCAGCATCCTTTCAGCCACATTTCCAGCGTTGCTTCACGTCTCCCTGATGGACTGCAGGAAAAACAGGGGTCTTTCACAGGTGAGTGTCCATGGCTGCATTCTTAAACAAAGGCATGCCAAGAGACAGATGTGGATGGTATACAGGGAACACCAGCAAATGGTGGATGGAAACAGTATAAAAAGCAAAGTTAACCTGGGGTTTTAGCTGTAGTCCCTGCCAAAATGTGTATCACTTCAAAAAGCATACAAGCATTATGTTTTGCAGATGCTAATTCTATTTTTTGGTTACTAATATTTCTACCTTTGCTTCTGCTTTTGCCAATCAAGAAGTGCTGTCAGCACAGTGGTCTCTGTAAATGATAGTGAAGAGGAAATCTCAGCACTGCCAAATGCTGAAGTTCTTGTAAACAATGGGAAAACAGTTTGCTTTCATGTGCATGTATTGTGGTTTAACTCCAGCCAGCAACTCAGCACCACACAGCCACCCACTCACTGCCTCCCACCCCTGGGATGGGGAGGAGAATTAGAAAAAAAGTGAAATTCACGAGAGAAGAACAATTTAATCATTGAAATAAAGTAAAAGATAATGATAATAATAATGATAATGATGATGATAATAACAAAGAAACAGGAGATAACAAAAAGAGAGAGGAATAAAACCCAAGAAAGACAAGTGATGCACAGTACAATTGAACACCATTTGCTGCTGCATGCCCAGCCCTTCCCTGAGCAGCGTTCAGCCCCTCCTAGCCAACTCCCCCAGTTTATACACTGGGAATGATGTTCTGTGGTGTGGAATATCCTTTTGGACAGTTTGGGTCAGCTGTCCTGGCCTTGCTCCCTCCTGGCTCCTTCTGCAGCTCCTTGCTGGCACAGCACGGGACATCGACAAGTCCCCCATTTAGAGTGAGCACTACTGAGCACCAACCAAAACATCAGGGTGTTATCAACATTATCCTCGTACTGAACCCAAACTCGGCACTCTACCAGCTACTGGGAAGAAAACTAACTCTGTCTCAGCTGAAACCCTTTTATGCCAAAACAGGAGATCTAAAGAAAAGGAGAGATTTTCTTGCTCTGTTTTCCTCGGCAGACACAACCCTGTCCCAGCCAGGCCATCTGCAGTCCCTTCTTCTTGCATCAGCACGGTTAAACAGGGACCGTGTTTGCACACCTACACGGGAGAAGTTTTGGTTACCGTGGCATGTGACGACAGGTAATCCTGCTGCTGGGACACAGCAAGGACAGGGCCACGGGACTGCACAGGGAGCGCAGGTGACTGGCAGATAGTGTTCCAAGAGGCCAGCTCCACATCTGGCACAGCTCCACATCTGGCACAGCACCCACAGGCAGGCTTCAGAGCTCTCCCAAAGCCAGCTCCAACCAGGGCACGCCCTGTGCCCAGACACACGGAACAAGGAAAGTGCTTAGAGGTACCCATCCGTAGATGCACCTCTTCCTTAGACAGATCAGCAAGACTGGACTATTACTTTGATTTCTTTTTCCTGTTTTAGGAGAATTATCGCCAGGACAATTTCTGAGAAGGGTAAATCACAACAGAAGACGCCTGCATGGAGAAGAGGTTCCCTATCAGCAGAGAGCATTGCAAACCAGCAAAGAGAGAGCAGCAGGCAGGGACTGGAAGCTGAACACAAGCTCGGCTTGAAAAGAATCTGCCAACCATGAGGATAAGTATCAAGGCTTACCAGGGAGCTGTGCACTTCTCGTGGTTCTTCCATCAAGACTAAGTGCCTCTTTCTAGGAGTTCTGCTCTATTCCAGTAAGTGAAAAAGACAGGACCCTGACACCCCTGCCCCAGCTCAGGCTGGGTGGGCTTGCAGTCCCTTCCGCTTTCTGAACCTTCCAGCTCCCACAGTGCCTTTGAGCTCAGAAATGTCCAGGCCACTCCCCTCACTGTCACTTCTGGAAGTGTCACCAGCTGCTGTCACCATGGTGGTGGACAGGCAAGTCTGGACCCAGAAAGGATGTCTGCAACACATTGTCAAGGAAACAGGAAACGTGAACAATGTGAGCAAATATTGTGTGACCCCAGTGAAATCCTCCTCCATCTGTATTTGACGCCTGGAAAAGGGATCAAAGCGTCTCTCAAAACATTAAAATCCAACAGCACAAGCACTTCTCTCCCATGAGATTTCCTAGGATCAGAATTCCATGTAGCAGGGGCACACACATGAGCCAGCCACCCAACAGGTCTTGTTCTACATGACAAGCAATGGTTTTTGTTTGCCGTCTGCAGAAACACAGGGATGGAATTCTCCTGATAAATGCACAGCAGAGAGGAAACAGAAATGAGCAGCAAATGCAGAAGACATCTCAAAGCAGAAAGGGCACTGGAGCTCATCAGCACCAAACAACATGATAGAGAGGTGGCAAAGGCAAGCATATGGAATAAGAGCAGATCTGTGGGGTTAACTCACCTAATCCAGGACAGCAGCACTGACAAGAGGCAGAGGGATTTGCTGTTTAGGTCAGAGCACACAAACCTGACCATTATCTGTGTTTCTTCCCCTGCATCCATGGGCACTGGGCCAGGGATGCCAAGAAGAGGACAACCTGTGTGGGCCAGAGAGCCTCCCCACAGCATCACAACCTGGACCAGGAAATACTGTTTCATCTGGGTACTGCTATACACAGATGGTCGAGAAGCATGTCTGAAGAGAAGAACAGGTGGGTCAGACATCCTGGATGCTTCATGTGAAGAAGAGCAGCAGCCAGGGCCTGCCCATCGGAGCCCTGGCACTTTCTGTCTGGCTGGGCCAGCTCAAAACAGGGCAGCATGGCCAGCAGGGAGGTGGTAGGTGCCTCTCCCACTCCACTTTTTCTGACTTTCTGACTGTTTTCTTTTTCTTTTCTTTCTTGGTCTTCTTGATCAAGTTTGCAGCAGCCCAATTCATTCTGTTCCTTTGGAAGAGCACTTGGCATTGTGATTCCCTCCCAGTAGTGGAAAAAAAAGCCAAAAAGGGTTTTATGCAGCAAAGTGAGGCAACAGTGAGTAACACACATCAGTTCAATTCATGGTGGCTTGACCCTGAGGCAAGCTCTGCCTTGCTCAATAGAAGAAAATGACTTCCCATTTTCAAACTGCAGGAAATCCCCATTCTCCTTCAAAGAGGGATCCTGGGGAGGAAACATCTGTGCGTCGACAAGCCTGAGCTCCCTGAAGATGTGTTGGCTTGCACCGTGCTCCAGCAGAGCTCAGACCAGGAGCAATTCCCAACACACAATCCCAGGGAGAAGAAAGCAAAACAATCCCAAACCCACAAGTTCAGGCCTTGAGCAACCTGATCTAACTCTGAACAAGGGGTCGGACCAGAGACCTTCCAAAGTCCCTTCCAACTGAAATCCTTCTGTGGTTTTATGATCCTATTTCAGCAGAGCATGCAGCCTTGGAGAAGAGGAGCCTCTGGCTGTGGGAACGGGCTGGAGGGCGGCATCAGCACACTCACCTGCTGCTGCCACCAGTGCCACCAGTCACACCTGCAGACCCAGCAGCACAAGGAAAGGCCACAGTGCCCAAACCAGAAGCTGCCCCGCAGTGCCCTGCCCAGTGCTGGAAGATCACTAGTGACAGAAAGATGCAAAGTATGCAGGGGAAACGCCCTGCAAGCAGCAGTGCAAGGACACAGCATGAATCTGCCCCAGAACAGCCTCTGTCCTGTGGGGAATGGCTTGTTCTGCACTGACAACACTGAGCTTATGTTTCTGTCTGACTGCAGTTTGTACGACCACTGAATTTGGAAAAGCTGTGTGTCAGTGCTAGGGTATGGTGCAGAAAAGGCAGAGCCACAGAATCATAGAATGATTTGGGCTGGAAAGGACCTCAAAGCTCATCTCATTCCAACCCCCTGCTATGGGCAGGGACACCTCCCACTATCCCAGGTTCCTCCAAGCCCCATCCAACCTGGCCCTCGACACTTTCAGGCATGAGGCAGCCACAGCTTCTCTCGGCAACCTGTGCCAGGGCCTCCCCACCCTCAGAGGGAAGAATTTCTTCCTAAAAGCTAATCAGAACCTGTTCTCTATCACTCCAGACCCTTGTCCAAAGTCCCTCCCTAGCTGTCCTGGAGCTCCTTTAGGTACAGGAAGGTGCTGTATGGTGTAGTTAAAGAAGAGGGGTCCGTGTTTGATGCCTGTAGCAGCCTGTGCCCTGGCTCAGGAGAAGGCCTGGGCACCCACAAACCCCTCGGCACTACCCACAGCCTCTCTCTGCCTCGTACTTTGAGTCATTCTGTATTTTGTTCATTTTTATGCAATCTTTCTTGCTCAACATTTGGTTTCCATGGAGTCACATACACTGTGTGAAACAGATTTATATATAGAAAGTGGAACAGGTCATATGATCGGTCTTGGTTGTCACGGCAACCAGCACAGCTCCCCTTGGGCTGAATAGGATGGCACATTCTGCTGGGGACAAGTCACCCTCCCTGGGTGGCCCTGCCCGTGCCACTGCCCTCCATCCCTGCAGCCCTGCTGTGCCAGTCCTCTGCTCTGAGCACTGGCCTTGGCTCCAGACTCCTGTGCCACCAGCCCTCGTCCCCACAGAGGACAGACCCCTGCCTGTGCCGAGAGTTAGAGCATCTCAGAGTGCTGGCAGGTTGAGGCTAAGGGCTGAACTATGCCCAGCACATACCCACATCCCAGTTTAGCTGGGCAGCTCTCATTCTTCCCAGCTTTAAAAATCTCCTGGTGCTAGTAAGTTTCCTCTGTGCCATGCCACTCTGCTTCACTCCTTCTTCTTCCTAAATGACTTCTGCATCTCCACGCAGCTGCTGTTTCCTTGGATGCCATCTCTGCCACCTCCCCACCAGCTGATGGTGGCTGTGACCAGGTGGTGGCCAGCTCTCCCCTATCTCTGCACTCCTCTCTTTCTCGTTTGGCTCTGGAACACAGCGTGCATGCTTCCCACCAGCTCTGCCTGGGCTCCAGCCAGATCCACAGCTGCCAAAAGCCTCTCTTCTCACCCACCCAGGTCCCTGGCTGTGGCGCAGGCATGTGCCCAGGACTTTGCTTTAATGTAATATACATGAAAAGCACTGTGTTACCAGAGAATGAGCCTTCTGGGAACAGTATACTTTTCTCTGTCAGTGCCATAATGACGGAAAAACCAACTGTTTATGAAGGATACAGGACTCACAGAGACAGACTGGGTGATGTTTTCTGCCTTGGTGCTGCGTGAGAGACCAAAATGTGTGGGAAGAGAAATGCTCTGACCTGTGAATCCCATCCTGACCCCTTCAAAACAGGGGCTGTCAAGCCAGAAGTGAAAAATCTGAGTAACTCCAGTGCAGCTCAGCCCTCTCCCTTCCTTCCCAACATGTGCGTGGTGCACAGAGCCATGTGCCAGACTGGGAGAAGTCACAGCATTGAGCTGCAGCTGAGCCTGGCCCCTGTGGTGGGTCATGTGGGACTCCTGGCACCAGGGCTGGTCCAGATCCCACCACAGATGATGCTCACTCCCTGGCAAAGCAGCAGCTCAGGGAGTGCTTGGCAATAGCTGTCAGTGGGTTTTGGCTGAGGAGGGAAGGTAGGCAGGTGTGAGAAGTAGGAAGCATACGAGAGATGGCAGGGTTGAGGTTCAGTGTGGGGAAACAGCATGGGAGCAGGGCCCTGATTTGAGAAGGGTGGCTAGCAAGGAATACAATGAAAAGCCTTTGACAGCGGGGATTTGGGGAGTGGCAAGAGGGCAGGAAGGTGACAGCAGTCTGCAGAGGACAGCCCAGCTGTCAGCCTTCTCGCTTCTTCCTCTGCCTGAGCTCTGCTCCCTTCCCCGTGCTCATTTCTCTGTGTGCTCTCAGGGGGTGACAGCATGCAGCACTTTCTGACAAGGGTGCAGAGATCTGGCACTGAAAGAGCAACCAAGAAAGGGGAAATGCAGTGGCACCCTCTCACCAGGTGCCGAGGACCATGGACAGCCAGATGGGAGTAGTGCCTGTTCTGAGAAAGCCCATCTAGACCACAGTGACCACGGCTGCACGCACATGGGCCTCCCTGCAAGGACAATGCACCCGCAGGGAGCCCAGGAATCACCCCCAGAAAACACATGGTTGTTCTTCCTTTCTGTGCTAATAGACAGCTGTAGGTGCTAAAAAGCTAGAAGCGGAGAAATTCTCCAGCCTTCTCTCAATATTCTGTGAGCAGACTGTCTTTCCTATGTAAACTATTTTAAACAAAGTCACAGTTTCATAAACTTCTTGCACCCGCAGGCTGTTTTGCAAGATTGTTATGGCTTTGACTTTGAAAATATTTTGGAATAGGTATCTTAGGACTCGGCCAATCCTCTCAAGGGGTGGATGGCTGAGGAACCAATTACCTATTGCCACTCAACACACTTTTGTGATCTATCCTATAAGAGTAGTTAGAAAATTATTAAAGCACTTCCACTTGTTCACAAGCCTGGACTCTGTGTCGTTTTCTTTATGCGTCTCGGACATGACAGCAACAGACAACAAGTCACTTAATGGACAAATCTGTGCAATTCCCTTAGAGCAGCCCCTCTCCTGTAGCCAGCTGAGCCATGCAAGGACAGGTGATGGCCAGACTGACACTGGACGGGAAAAAAGCTGTGGGCAGCAGCAAGGAACTGGCACTGCTGGGTGGAGCTTCTAAAGCACAGCCTTGGAAGGCCAGTGAGGGGACATCTAGACGGGCTGCTGTGGTATTAGGAAAAATTTCTTCACCAAAAGGGTGGTCAGGCTTTAGAAGAGGTTGTCGGGGCAAGTCGTAGAATCGCTGTCCCTGGAAGAGCTCAGAAAACGTGCAGATGTGCTGCTAAGGGACATGGGTTAGTGCTGGACTTGGCAGCTCCGGGTTAATGGTTGGACTTGATGATCTCAGAGGGCTTTTCCACCCTTAGGGAGTCGGTGATTCTGTGGAGAGCCCAACTCCACACACAACGAGGCACAGAGGAACGGGAACAGAACACAGAGGGACAACGATGGGAGCTGAGATAACCTAATCTCACAAACATAGCACTCTGTGTAGTCACCCTCGTGGCGAGAGCCATCAGGCCCTTGGTTTGGGGTGAAAACCATCGCAGTGAGCCACGGGAAAGGTTCTCTAGACCATGGAACAGACTGATAGAGGGATGCAGGGAAAGAGGTACTATACAAGACAAGGGATGATTAGGGGTGGGTGGTTAGAGGAAAAAACAAAGATGGGGGAAGGGATGAAACCAGTGAAGGGTAAGAGGACCCAAGGAACCAGTCAAATAGGCAGCTGGTGATCACATTTGTCTGTCCGTGCCCTGACTGGTGACTGCAGTCTGCCCTGTGTAAGAACAGGGTACTGAAGAGGAAAGAGGCAGATCTTGGCATCAACACGTGGCCTTGGAGACCCCTGTGGGAAGTCAGCATATGAACCATATAGAAGTTAAAAGTCCAGTGAAAGAATGCCAGGAAGAACTGGGCTGGTACCTCTTCCCAAGCACATCTGTGTCCAACTGCCTCCCTGTAACACGGAGAAAACCCCCCCAGCAGCCAGTTTCCCTGCAGCACTCAAGGAGTTTTTCTGAATTAGCTGTAGACTTTTTCCTTCTTCCCCAAAAGAAGTACAGAAGTTAGCACTCCTCACATTCCTCTGTTTTCCTTTCAGCACCAGTGTTTCTTGCTGTTCAGAGAGTTAACATTTGGAATCTCATTTGGCTACAGGCTCTGGAGGCCTAGGCATGGTTCATCTGCCAGCACACAGCCAGCTTGGCTTACCAACAAGCAGCACATTCAGTGCCCTGCCCTGCTACCTTTCTGTCATCAGAAAATGAAGCCATGCTGTCTCCCTACCACAGCGTCTCAAAATAACAGATGTGGCCAGCTGGGACAAAGCTGATTTCCCAAGAGATCCAGAGCTGCCATGAGCACAATTTCATGTTTCTATGCCAAAGTTCTGCATGCTGCTGAGTAGACTTGGCCCACTCGGATATGACAGAGTTTCACATGAACTACTTGAGTCACAGCCCCATCCCCTCAGTGGGAATGGAGACCCAGAGCTCTGCTGCAGGCTGGCATGAGCTGGCTCTCCTGGAAACTAAGGCTTCCCCAAGCAGGAGTTACCACAGCATGGCTTGGTAGGGTAGGAATGGGCAGAAGAAGGGGAAGGATTGGGGATGAGGCAAATGCCAGCCCCCCAAGCACCCTGGGCTGGATGTATCCTGTGCCAGGGTAGCCCAGGAGCAGGCAGGAGCCCTCCTCCCTTTGCTGTGGAACCCCCCGTGCCCCCAGTGCTCCCGGAGGGACCTGCAGGTTGTGCCCGGAGTGGGGGAATGGCCGGAGACCCTGGCAAGCGGCTGGGAATGGACACTGGCCCTTTGCCTGACCAAGGGCTTGGGGCCCTGCAGGGCTGAGGGGGGGGTGTTCGGTCACCCTGGGACTCTGTGGGAGCCAGACCCCCTGGACCCAAAAATAACCATTGCAATGGGTATGTGGATTGTAAGGCTGTAAAAGCCCAGGGATTCCTTTGTTTGAGGTCTCTCCCCAGGGCTGTTTCTACTGCTGTGCCACTCAATTATTAAGTTATTTTTTTTCCCCAAAATTTGATGCCTGATACTCTGCTGTGGGAAACCTGGAGTAGAGAATTTTTTTACAAGCCTCACCCGTCTCAGGAGGGATGTGCCACTCCGTCTCTGACACCAGCATCTGGTACGAGGCAGAGCACCAGGGCCAAGTACTCTGAAGGGCTGTGTTGTTCTGGGCATCTGGGGACAACAGGGCCATTGTTGAGCAAACCTTGTACTGTCAGAGTCACCCCCAGAAGCACAGAGAGTCACAAGTCCAGATCAAGCCAGCTGCAGCATGACTGCTTGACTCCAGTTTGAAATGACCTGCTGTGGCGACAAGTCCCTCCCTGAGAGACTGCAGAGCGTGGCACACCAGCTAGGTGGTCAGAGACCCGAGAGGCAGCCAGGGGGCTGAGGGCATGCTGCTTGCTCCAGGGGCTCTGCCCTGGAAGGGTGACTGGAAGCAGTTAAAAAAAGAAACTTCCCACAGACTTAAATTCGCTGTCTGACCCCTCTCCCTGGGCCGTGGCATGAAAAAGGGGGGTAGAAAAGTCACCCACAGCAGGCTTGAGGGCAGACAAAGAGCTGGGCAGAGTGGCTGCCTTCTGGAATTCCCGTGCCTGTGAGTGCAGCTGGGTTTGGAGAAATGGAACATCTGGGAATAATGCCAAATGTTTTAATGTGGGGCCTCCAGCCTGTGCACTGCAGGAAGCTCAGTCTGGCTGAGCGCTCTCTCTACCTGCGCTGCTGTCTTCCTGCAGCATCCTCTGCAATTCCAAACAATGCAATTCCAGCATCCTCTCTCCTGTCTGTGCCAGAGCATGCCTTCATGTGCTTCATTTCTCATACATCACCAGGGTTTTAACAAGCCCCATTCTACAGCTGTGCTCTGCAGACACAATAAAATCACTTGATAACAACTAATAATTAGTGTCCTTCCAGGGAGGAAGAGATCCTCCCTTAAAATATAGAGACTCTCCCACATGCACGCACAAGCAGAGCTAAGGCACAGCAACCTCGAACCTTGCTGCAGTCATCTGCCAAAAACATCTATTTACAGAAACATGTTGGAGCAAGTAACATATCTATAAGTTAGAAAAGCAAGTAAAAGCATCGTAGATAAGTTTCTGGATAGCTGGTCAGATCTCCAGAGCTAGCGTCTTCTCCTTCTCATGAGAAGTTAACAAAAGGAGATTCTGAGAGTGTCCTAAGAATAATCTCAGTTAGTTGCCTGTATTTATCACAGAATCACAGAATGCTTCAGGTTGGAAGGGACATTAAAGCTCATCCCATTCCAACTCACTGCCATGGGCAGGGACACCTTCCACCAGACCAGGTTGCTCCGAGCCCTTTCAACCTGGCCTCGGACACTTCCAGGGATGGGGCATTTATTTATTCATCTTTAACTACTTTTAAAAAGACTTTAACTAATCTTCTCTCTTTTAGAAAGAATGTTGGACAAGGTGCCTGAGAACCTTATGTTTAATGATCTGCATTTCTGATAATTTTATTGTAAGTACTATCTCAAAACCCATGAAATTAAACAAAATTGGAATAGTTAGCTCAGATTCTGTTCCTGGCCCAAGGCCTTATGCAATCTTTTGGCATACTTTAGCTACACTTCCCTCTACTTTAAAATGAAATTTGCTTCCCCCTGTTGCTGTGGTTGGGCGGATCCCCACATAACACACCTTATTACTTCTGCAAGCAGCCTGGATGGAAACCTTTTATTTACAAACACCCTCAATTTTTCTTGAATGGTGTTTCCCTGCAGAGGAAATCTGTTCCCTGGATTAAATGGCTCTCCATGACCAAAACTTTGGGAACCTCGGATGCAGAGAAAGCAATGAAATGGCCAAGATACAAAGTGCTGCCAGATGCACATTCCTGCGCCCTCCCTTGTAATCTCTCTCAGGCGTGGGGAATGTGACTGTTGTGCCTGTAACTCCAGAGCACAATGCACTCACACAGACACACCACCTCTATTTTTTTATTTTTTGCTGCTGCTACAGATCTTACTAAATGAGCAAACAAACAAACAACAGAATAAGGCACGGGAGGAAGGCCATTCTCACAACTTGGCAAGCCCGAACGAGGCTGCAGGAGCCCCCGCACAGCGCCGGAGCTCACCCTGCCTGCTGCCGTGGCCAGACAGACGGACAGACGAGCAGCCAGGCAGACAAACAGGCAGATGGACAGGCTGCTCTGAGAGCAGGGCCGTGTGCCCTTGCCTGCTGGCAGGACAGGGTGGCACAGGCAGGACAAGGAACTTCAGGTGCAGCGCAGAATGCGTGGTGCCCCTCGCAGCTGGGAGGCTCGACAGGCAGGGAGCACCCCGGTGACCCCAATTACTGCATCTGCAGCATTTTTCCAGGGGCCCCTTCTCTAAGTGTGCCGAGTGTGGGGCTGCCTTTGTACCCCGACAGAAGACTGAGATGTCTCTCAGGAAAATCCTCCTTCTCCGCCAGGCTCAGCAGCTCTGGAGGTTGCTCAGGCAGGACATGCTGAGCACGACCACAAGCATCTCTGCCTGGCTGCCTCAGTCCTCTCCCACAGGAAGGTCTGGACAGCCACCAGAGCTGTTTGCTGGCACCAAAGCATGCCTCAGATCAAGGCCAGCCAGTGTGTGACATCCAGGTAATGCAGGACACTGCAAGAGCTGAGTGGTCCCCTCTCCCCTGTGCTCCTGGAAAGGACCGAGCTGGTTCTCATCGATTCATCAGCACCAGTAGCTCTCTGCAGCTACTGTTCCCTCTTCAGCATTCCTGCACAGCGGCTCTGCTCCTTCTGGCCTTTCTGATTTGGAGGAGGACACAAGCAGAGGACACCTGTGTGTTTCTCCCACATGCAACCTTCCCAGGACTGCAATGTGAGCAGCCATTTCACTAGAGCAGTCCTTGAGGAAGTGAATGCCTCTTATCTCTGGCTGAAATTAAAGGGTTTGTTCACGTTCACCTTCTAATTAGTGGCCTACGTCTGAGGTAAAAAACCTGTTTCTTGTCCTCGTAGCTGCTGCTCCTGGCCTTCTACACGCTGAAGGAAGCTCAGATCTCATTTGCCTGGTTTAGCTCTTTTTAATGAAACTCCACCATACAAGCATTTCATCTGAGAAGAAGAACATCCAGGTCGCCGCATTTGTGCGGTGGAAGTCATTCAGTCCCGGTCCATATGCAAGAATAACATCCAAGGCAGCACACTGCCAGTGGTGGGGAGGATTGCAGAGATGAGGGATAGCAAAGGCAGACCTCAAGGAAAGTGCTGGGAGACAGCAGTGGCAGCTGAGCAGGAGACCTGCTGATGGGAGATGGCCAGCTGCAGACTGGTCAGATGTGTGCAGAAAAACGGAGCAGGCATAAACACACAAGGAAATATCAATTCAATATTCAGCTCAGAAAAAATGAAAGTAGGAGAAAACAGCCCAAAAAAACAGCCAGCAGGGGGGAAACCCCTGGAAACAGTTACTGATGAATTTTAATTTGCCCAGTGCAGTAACTGAGCATCCTCAGAAGAACACAATGAATGTCACTGGGTCCCCTCCACCCTCTCTCTTTTCCCAGTCAGTCTGCTGTCCCACAAACACTGGTTTAAAGAAGATGATGAATAAACTGGCCATTTTAAAACTGCCTGGCACCTCAATCCCTGGGACTATCCTGCCACGAGGATGCATTTCCAACGTGGTCCAGACACTACGACCTGCTGCATGCTCCAGATTCATCAAACCACACTCTCAAATCAGATTAAAAAAATATATATCGGTTTGATTGCTCTACACCTAGCAAGTTAATCTTGTTTATGGAATTGGGCATTTCAATACCTGTCTTCCTCTTATGTCCATTACAGCACATAAATACCCCTTACAGCATCAGTGAATGTGAGTAATTGTAATACGGAAACATCAGAAGTCATTGGGACTGGGAAGGCTTTTTGCTTCATACTAGGCGTGTAAAGGAATGAACCTTTTAGACTGCTTTTAAATTAAAAAAAGCTGCCAGCTATTCCTATGACAAGTACAGAAGTGTAGGCGCAAAAGTAGATAAAATCAGCAGAAAAGTACTAACAGTAACAGGAAACACTTTATAAATGTATATTAAGAGGAAGACCAAGGACAAGAACCAGTTGCAGCTCAGCAGAGGAGAGCCACCCATGAATGACCACGTTCAGGATATTCAACAAAATGTCATTTGTCAATAAAACAAGTCATCTATCATCAAGTGACTGTCACAGTTGATATGAACAACAAAGATGTCAGCCTGCAGTAGGGAAAGAATAAGTTGGAGAACCCTGAGATTGACAGACTTTTGAAGAACTGGTTCATCAATCTCAGAGCATTTGCTAACCTTCTCTAAGAATTCATGGAAAATCTAATCCAAAAGAGAGTAAAAACCAGAGATCTAGAAAAAATGACCTGAACAGAAAGAGAAAGAAGTAGTTTAATACAGGGCAGGAATGAATGAAAGGGGAGTGTCTCAGATATGCCATCAATCTGCTGAAAAGAAAAAGGGTGGTTTATTTTCCCATCCCTCACAGGAGAAAAATGAATTTAATTGCAGAACGGAAGGTTCAGGATGGAGGTGGTATTGAAGCCACAGTAAAGGTTGAACTTCTTTAAGAAAATACCAAATAACTATTTATAAGAAATGATGTAGGTATTATTCAGCCTTTCTGAAGCAAAGGAGTAAGCCTGTGACTGGAGTATGAGGTACACATATGTATCCTCGGCAGCTGTGTCCAAAGATTACACTATGCTGACATTCCACTGTGAGGTGGCTTGGAATGGACGCATTTGATACGAAAATAGAAATATTATTTAAAGTGTGACATCATGTATTAGAAAGAAAATAAAATCTAACCGAAATAATCTAATAATCTAATAAGGAAATGCTACTTAGCAAAGATCAACACTTGGAGCTGAAAGTTCAGATTTAGGGTGGGGATGATACAATCTGACGACATTCACAATGAAACCTTTAACAATATTATCACAGCGAAGGTGCTGTCTGGCCACCCTGCACTATCTGGACATCATCACCTCAAAGAGGCATAAAGAAATCATTCCTAGCCTACAAACCCTCTCCACATGAACCTCTGCAAGCTTTCGAATGTGAAGCACGGTAGTATTTGCAGCGGAGGTATTTTGAAGCCTGGGACTGCAAAAACCAAAATTAAACCTAGGTGAAACAAGAAAGTTCTGTTGAGCCTGCTAATTATATTCCACTACTTTAGATGGGATTTTTAAGGCCATGGGGTTTTAAAGTCATATGCTTTGGTGAAAAGGGTAGAATTCCATTTTTAATCTAGACTTAATATAAAAATAAATGCCCATAAATTTCCAGATAACAAGCTGCTACCCTGTGGAGAGCAGGAAAAAACAAGTATTGCAGCACAGCTTTTGGTTCCAGCTAATCCAGGAGTCATGGAAACACTCTCTTGGTATTACCCAAAGCACCAAGCTCCTACAGGGCCCCCTCTGTGAGGAGCTTGTCTTGCTCAGGGCACCTCACTGCCTGTGCTACTTCCCTTCTGAGACTTCCAGTGAAGCCCCAGGCCAACCTGTGGTGCTGCACCCAGCTGCCTGAACACTTGCTGGGCTCAGAGAGATGCAAGGTGGGGGGGAAAAAAAAGTATTTAATTCTGGGAAAATTTAAGTCAAACCCAAGAGCCACTTTGTGGCTGTAAAAATCAGATTTGCACCTTCCTGCTCTGCTGCAGCAGCCTTGGTTGTGGAGGAAGGAATGGGGAGCCTGAGCACAGCCCTGCATTTGCAGGCAGGTCCCACCTCCTGGACACCAAACCTTGGCCTCGTGCCCAGGAAAGAAGCAGGACGATGCAGAACAGATGCTGAATTCAAACTACAGATTGATAACAACACCCTCAGGCTCCTGCTCTCTGACTTAGCAAGAGAAGAACAGCTTGGCGAGACATGACAACTACATCTCAGCGCAGCTCCTCGTGGGATTGCCGTACAGCCTGTTTGAGCACGTCCACAGGCAGGGCTGCTCGGTGCTCTTGCCTCCACTCAGGACTGCAGACCTCAGCTGAGCAGGTGCGCACAGCCGACTCAGTGCTCTCTGATCACCAGGGAGAAAAAGACAGCCCAGTTCCTTCAGCCTGGACATCTGAAAAAGCATTGGGAGAGTCTGACCTCAGGAACTTCTCTTCCTCAGTTGGCTATAAAGGAATCTGAGTGTTTTGTCTTTTTGAAATAAGGATGAACTTGTTCTTTACTGTCTGCAGGACTGAGAAGTTCCTGCCCCAAGGCTTCTCACCTGTCCACGCTGGAACATTACAGCAAAAACAATCCTTGAAGCTTGTGAGAAACCTGCCATCTCCCTGGACACCGTGTGCTGGCACTTCTGATGGCTCCCTGGGGCAGCAGGACGGTCACAGCACAGCACAGCAGTTCCCTGAGGAAGCATGCGGTACTTGACTCCACACAGAGAAGAAGAAACTGAAACCGTGTCTATCAGTTTCTGCCCTTGAGCTGCTCACCTGCTGCAGGAGGTTGTGAGAGGTTAATCCTCCCCTCCTGGAGACCATAAATGAGCCAGTGGACACCAAACACACAGAGCCCCATCAGGCACAGAGGCTGCCAGGAGGAACCCTCGCTCACACCATCCCAGGAGTTTTCCACTGGTGAGCTCCGGGCAGCTCCTGCCAGGCATAAACCTGTCGCTGTTACATCCAAGACACATAAAGAAAACGACACAGAGTCCAGGCTCATGAACAAGTGGAAGCCGAAGCCCTTTAATAATTTTCTAACTACTTTTATAGGATAGATCGCAAAAAGTGTGTTGAGTGGCAATAGGTAATTGGTTCCTCGGCCATCCACCCCTTGAGAGGATTGGCCGAGTCCTAAGATACCTATTCCAAAATATTTTCAAAGTCAAAGCCATAACAATCTTGCAAAACAGCCTGCAGGTGCAAGAAGTTTATGAAACTGTGACTTTGTTTAAAATAGTTTACATAGGAAAGACAGTCTGCTCACAGAATATTGAGAAAAGGCTGGAGAATTTCTCCGCTTCTAGCTTTTTAGCACCTACATAAACCAACACTCATCCCCTTTGGAGACATCAGCATCTCTTGCATCACTTGTACAGAAGGGTTGGACACTCTCTCAGGAGGTGGAGATAACCTGCCTGAGTAGCACACCTACACGTCAGTGACCAGGCTGAGCTCTGGCCATCTCTAACACCTTTCCATCTGCGTGCTCAAACTGCTCCAGCCCCCATTCAGAGAAGCATGGGACACACTCAGCATTCCTGGAGATCGGGCTGCTGCAGCCACAGGGGAAAACCCCTGGGGAGGCACTGAGGTGGCTGACAGCAGGGTCTGGCCTTCTGCCCACCCTCAGCATCCACTCTGAACAGGTTCTGGTGCTCGATGGCCTCGTCAGAAGCTACCCCGGGAAAACATCAGTGCTGAGAGCTGGACCAGTGCATGCAGGGAGGTTCAAGAGGGCCTTCAGGGGCTGCTGCCGAGTGCAGATGGAGTTACAGAGGCACAAGAGGGTTTAAAGGGAGGCTGGAACAGCTCAGGTCTCCATCACTGCCATAACTCTTCACCTGACACAACCCAAACATCCTTCACACGACTCTAAATATTTCTGTGCCTGCTGCTGCTGAATTGGAACAGTCAAAGCTTCCCAGCAGCCTGGGATCTGCAGGATGGCTGTGCCTGGGCATCTGTACACACGCTGCCCTCCTGTGCAGCCCCCACAGACCAGTGTCTGTGTCCCCCACCCTCACTGGCACTTCAGAGGGGTCAGCAGTGCAGTGGTGCCCCTGCTGCTGCAGCTCTGGGCTGTTCATTCCAAGTTTCCGTAATTGACTGGGTTAAGGGAAAAAAGTTGGTAGGATTACAGAAGGAATTTTTTTTTGGTGAATTTTGCACAGCTGCAGGATCTCACCATGTGAAGAAAAATAAAACCTGTTTTATCTGAGGGAAATCTGAGAGGTTATCTTAGTTTCGGCCTGACTCTAGTAGCTGTCTTGTATGCTTAAACGTATTGAATCTAGTGCCTAATTAATCACACTCTGCTACACAATGGCAGCACACTTCAGTGCATTATTTTCCTCAGAATAATGTTGTTTAACAATATAGAGAACTGAAACTACGCTGTAACTTGTGGTTGTTGTTCCTCAGGCTGTGCTCCTGAGAGAGGGAACCTCTGGAGCTGAAAGATATTTTTTCAGCATGCTCCGAGCAAAAGTAGTAAATGTAACATTTCATGATCTCCACTGAAAGAGAAAAGTCCTTATAGACAGGAAACAGGGCTGAGATCAAAATTAGTGTTATAGGAATAGCTTTCAGATCTGGCTTGCTCTTTTCTGAGGTGATATATTTAACTCCTTCAGCTGAAGATATTGCCTTACTACTGCTGGAGCTGCAGCCTAGCAGAGAGAGGGGAAAATGAATGAAGAATTTATCAATTTATAAATGCATATTTTTTTTAAGATATAAATTAATTTCTCGCCTTGAGAAGAAAACGTGGAAGTTGTCAGGGAAGGCAACATCACAAATAACAGAAAAAGTTTACAAGAGAGGAAAAAATTGTGTCCTACATTGTGATGAACAGTAATTAAATTGTGTTCCTTGGAAATATTCTGATAAGGCAACGGAGGTAGTTACACATTATGTGATAGAGAGGGACAATTGTTACTGTCCACAGAGCAGAATGAGACATCTTAGGTGTACAGGCTATCAAAAGCCAAGCTGTGACCTTATTTGTTACAACTAGTAAAAACAAGGAGAAAGTATTTTTAAGGATTTTAGCTGCGCTGCATTTCAAACCATAAGAAGTTGGACGGCATCTGCCCTTTGAGCTGCACGTCACCCAAAGACAGAGACAGCGACAAGCCGTGACCTGAAAACAGACTGGTGCCATCCCTGGCAGGCAGAACCCCTCAGGGCAGCTGTCTGCTGGTGCTAATGCTGCGTTTCTCTGGGGGCCCCAGGTGTGCACCCCAAGCAGGTACCACCCAGAGATGCTGAAAGGAGCAGCCCCAAGACCTCCCTCACACAGAGCAAGGCAAAGCTCGGCAGACACCTGTAGATGCTGAAAAGCTTTGGTAGAGAAATCTTTCAGCTTTCTGCAGCGTTCTGTGGGAACTTTGCAGTTCTCACAGAAGCTATGAAAACACTGCTATGGGTTTTTGTAAACCAACTCTTTATCTTGCACCTGGGTTTGTTATGCTGGATTGTTATGGTTCTGGCCTTCTGATATTTTGGAATAAGTGTCTTAGAGCTTGCCCAATCCCCTCAAGGGGTGGATGGCCGAGCACCCAATTGTCTTATGCCATTCAACACACTCTTTGCGAACCCTGTTATAAAAGAATGGTTATAATTAATTAAACTACTACTGCTTTCCTCCTGAACTTGTCATGCCATTCCTCGTCGTTAGTGCCGCTCACAGCGACAGCTACCATCACCGCTATTTTCAAGTATAGGACCAACAGCGCAGATTGATTTTGACTCTTCCAAAGGCAGGATGTGAGAGGATGAAGGTGAACGGTGGTTAAAGTGTGAATCCTCAGAGCTAAGAGAAGAGCAGAAGCCTGCATGAGGCTCTCTCTTGGTGGTGAGGAGCAAACATCCCATCCCGGCACAGGAAGGGGAAGGCCTGAGCACAGCAAGTCCCATTAACCTCCCCAGAACACCTCCCTGCCAGGGAGAGGAAGAGTAGACGGTTTTCAGCCTCGCCTTCCTCTAACCACAGGCAAACACTGGATCCTCCAGCACCGAAAGCAAAAGCAAATTCCCTATCACAGAAGTGAATGTTGGGATTTGTTCATTCCAGGGCCCGACTCTGGGCTGGAAACAGGCTGTAGCTTCTGAGTGGCTCTTCGCAGGCTGCCAGGGCACACACCCTGACCCCAGCAAGGGCACTGGAGCTCCTGCGGCAGAAGGCAGCAGAAGAGAGGAGGGGGTTGAGCCCTGTGGCTCTGACACCACTGCATACATCAGGGACACAAACACAGAGTACTAATCGGTGCTAACACAGGGAATGCAGCCATCCCTGCTCGTGTATTTCTGATTCCAGAATCACAAAAGAGGCATTTCCACAGATTCACATCTTGCCCGGGAAAAAAGTTGCTTTGTTCAGTGCAGCCAGCTTCCTTCCACGTGTCACCAAAATCACTGTGTGCAAGCTTGTAAGACTGTGATATAAAGGCCTTGCTGAGCATCACTGGGTGGAGCCCTGTGATCAAGTTCTCTGACCTAACTGAGTAAAAAATGCAGCCAGAGTTGAAGCATTCGGCAGTTCTCAGCTCCTTTCCCCTTCCATGTGCTACTTGCAGTTGGTGGTCTCTATCTCTGGGTTCCCTGTCTGTGGGGATGCAAGGTGGCCAGAAGACCTCCTGTCCTATTCCAGCAGGGTCTCACCTCTGAGATGTGGCAGATCCCACCTCCAAACCGACAAGACTCCCAAGTAGTGTACCAGAGACATGCTGGAAGATGCCCTGTTCCATCCTGCCTCCTGCAGGGATGGGCAGGCAGCATCCTGCTTGGTGCACAGCAGGCAGCACAGAGCACCAGCCACAGCGATCACAACGTGCTGGGAACAGTGATTTGCACGAGCAAAATCTCCCCCACAACACCTCCAGCAAGTTGCACAGCAGAATTTGCCACGGTCCCATCCCAGAGATGAATTATGTTTCTGGCCCATGATTACGTTTCTGGCAAGCACTGAGAGAAAGCTTTGTCCCTCACCAAAGATTCATATTCAGCCTTAGTAAATGTTGCTGGCCAAGAGCAGAGGAGGGAGCTGTGAGTGAGGGAGTCCCCAAACCCTGGGGCAATGCAGCTCAGAGGAACTGCATACAGGGGTTTGCTGACTCAGGTTCATTGCAAAATTATTTTCCAGAAGGAATCCACAGATGATTTATACATGATTTCTTTTTGGAAATACCTGAAGTTCTGTTCTTCATCCCGTAACAGACTGAGGTTATTTCCAGTCTTCATTTGGTCTCAGTTATCACTGTGATCATCAGCAGTCTGCAGTGCAAAGAGACAAGTCATAGGCTCTCCTCTAAATCTCACTGTTGAGAGTGATTACTTGGCCTTGGGTAATGAATTAGTCCTATTATACAGCAGCTGGCACGGCAGAAGCTAATCTGCTGCTCAGGCAGCTCATTACATGGGCAGGGCTGGAACTGCTCAGCTGTGTGCTGCACACACAGCCCTCAGCAGCATTTTTGAACTGAATTCTGCACACAGTTCTTCAGGACTACAAAACAAACTGCATCTATCAAACCAGTTTCTGTCTGTTCCTTTCTGGGTTAAGCATTTGCTCACCCCTTGGAAATACAATTCCTCTTCTGTGCAATTTCTACATGGCACTTTGCCATATCTGTATCAAATCCAAACTCTGTTAATTCTTCGTTCTCTGTCACCCCTTGCAAACTCTGTCACTCTTCATCTCCATTTTTCTCCTCCAAACTCCTCTGTACCAATTATTCCTTCTACCCCACTACCAAAAGCTTGCCAGCTCTGCCTCTTCTACAACCAAATTTCACTTCTGTAGCAACTGGAACTGCTCCTGTACAGCGCTAGCTTGTCACTGTAGGTCTGGCTTTGCGGTTTTGTGGCGATGGCTCAAGGAGGAGCATTTCAGCACACGGCAGCTGCAGGGTTTCATTTTGGAAACATGAACAAAGGGCTAAATAAGTGAATTAGAAAGGATCAGGAAGACAAAGCAGATCCAGCCAGCCAATTTAAAAGAACATTCTGAAAGTGCTTATAGATAACCACAGTAAAACTAAGCGGAATGACAGCATAAACTCAACAGCAATGTTGTAGCCATGGTGGCACAAGCATCCGCGTGTGGTACTCTTGGGAGTGCTGATATCTGCTGTTAGACCAACTATCACAGGTATGCTTGTGAAAGAATGAACTCCTTTCTATGAAGACTTCCAGGAGAAAAGAAGCAGTCAAGGAGTGAAAAAACTACTAGACAAAATAAGAAATAGATAAGCCAGAAGGCAAAGAGCAGAAGCAAAAAGAGGGAGTCTTCCTCAAGTCAAAGGCCAGCCACAAAGGTCTGGTTATGTGTCCGAGGAGTGATGATGCCAGTCACTCCTCAGACAGTTCAGGAAAAGCAAGAAATGTGTTGTAAACATGTTCAAGTTACACATGATTGTTTACATGAGCTCTGGTAAGTCTTCAAAGAACGGGCAACAACACAGGAAACAAAATACGCTAGGAATAAATGCAAAGCGTTACATATGGAGGTAATAATTGGAATCCTATTGTGCTTCTCATGTCCCAAACAATGTCAAGCTAAAAGATCCTTGCTCCTTCCCTCAGTCTTCGACAAAAGCTGGTCTTTTAGCAGCCCACGAAGCTGCTTCATGTTAACCCCTTCCATGCTCCCCATTCCACTGCTGCATTTTTCTCAAGCAGTCTCAGAGCTGCTTGGCCTGTCCCTGGCTGAAGGGCTGTGAGAGGGTGAACAGGAGCCACAAGCAGTGCTGAACTGCCAGGAAGGACACTGAAGGTGCAGTAAAAAAATGACATTTAACCCTCAGCTAACAGATCTCAAGGAAGTTTTTATCATCATTCCAAGTGAAACATAGGGGCAAGTTTGGGAAGACCAAATGAATGGCTTGAGACTTCTAACTTTGTGCCTCTGATCCCTCCCCGCTCTCACACCTTTCTCCCTTTTACCCACCGATGGACTTGCTGAGAGTGAAAGAGCATTTCAAAGAGGAGAATTCAGTACTTATGGGACAGCGTGATTATTCCAGACTTCATTTCCAGCCCAGAGGAGCTCCTGCTTTCTCTCTCTGTGATGGGCTAGAGCCTTGCAGCTTGCCCCTGCTTTGACAACGCTGGGCAGGGCAGACCCTCTGCAGCTTCCGTGTCAGCTGTGTCCCTTCTTTGCTGAAAATCATGGAATATCTCATCGGAGCACTCTGTAAAATGTCACACACCTTCCTTATCTGATCCATTTTATGATACAAAACCCCAGGTGTTCCCAAGACTTATTACTTCTAATTACCTGTTATTGAGGGGTTTTTCCACAGTGCAAAGAGAGGCACAGAACTGATGGATACGGGTGCATGAAGTGATAGCCGGCAAAGGGGTTAAAGTTGGAATGATTTTGTTCCTGGAGACTGCGGCAGCAGAGGCCATTCCAAGTGCCACAGAGCTGGGAAAGCCCTGAGAGATCTGTGCAGTAAACAAACTCAGTGCTCAAACAAACACTGGAAGACCACGGTGCTTTTGCTGCCAGCATCACAGTGGGAATATCTGCGGCTCAAGAACAGTCTGCGCAGTCTACTCTTACCAACCATTAATGTAGGAAAAATGCCAGACAGGTCTCAAACGATGTCAAAGGAAGATTTTCAACCTTTGCATCTGCACCTGTCGAGAAGCTCAAAGATTAGTGACCAAAGTCATCTGTCAGTCAGCCTAAATTAACTCCAGAGTGCCTCATGCTGATGACTGAGTACTGAGGGGACTGCTCACAAATGCTGACAGAAGTGTGTGTTAAAAGACGCTGGCCTGTTCCGCTGCCAGATATACTCTACAAAATGCAGAGTGGCAGCTCCTGAGTAACCCATGGCACCCCTTTCTGGAATGTGCCAGCAAAAAAGCAAACCACAGATGTATTAGGCTAGTACAAAAGCTATTTTGATAGCGTGATGTGGAAAACTGGATTACGAGTACAAGCAAAAAGCTTTCTCTGCTGTTCCATATGCCTGTAAAAGGATTGCTTCCCAGGGCAGTCACCACCGCAGGTACAGAGAAGGTACCAGGGCAGGGAGGGTGCTGTTGGGGAGTCTGTATCCCAGGAAACGTACAGCCTGCTCTCCCTCTCAAGCACAAGTGCACTTCTGCAGCTATGGCAGGTATGCAAGGGGCTCTCCCATGCCTAACCCCGCGTTACAGGGACTCAGCCTGCTCACCTGCTCTGCAGTACAGCGCAAACCTGTCAACAGCCCTGCCACATACCAACCCCGTACAGCAGCTCCTCTTGATAGGTAATGTTTTACACAGTGGCGTGACATAAAAAATCCCAAATACGCTAAAGCACACTTATATTTTTCAAGACAAACACTAGTTGAAGCACACTGCTCTTGAAAAACAGCGGCTGAGCAAACTGTTGGCCCTGGTTTCACGCTGTTCTGCATACTCAAGGGCTCATACCAATAAAGGGGAACGTGACGTGTAATTAAATGTGGCAAATGACACTTTGAAGTGACATGAACTGATGACAGTGTGCAAAGGACAGCGTGGGGACCACCAATTCCATTGTGCTGCTTTCAGGTTTCCCCAGGTCCTCCATCCCTGTCTGCAAGCGCAGAGCTGTGCAGGTTACTGGAAATGAGCACACAGGGAGCAGCCACTGCACCCCAGCCCCAGCTTCTGGGAGGCTTCCAGCAAACCTGCCGTGTGTGCACAGATTTAATCTGGTTAGTTAAATGACTGGCTAATTCTACCTGGTCATTTATTATCCCACAAGTAAAAGTGAAATAAGTAGAAAAAATCCAAATCCCATTGGAGCGGCCAGAATTTTCTGGTCTTGATTACGGAGCCAAATTTTCCATTTTGGACACCAAAGTAAAGCTTTGTTTTTAGAAAATAAGTATCTGGCATCTTCTCATTATTCCTGCTGTGTCTTTTTAAGCTACACTCAGTAGGAAGTGCTGTGTAGTGCATTAAGCACCGGTGCGTGTGGCACAACACTCAAGGCACTGGAGGTGCATTTTGCACCCAAGCTGGAAAGTGAGACTTGAGTTCCCCATGTTTACTGCTGCAGAAATCACTCCTGTGTTTTTCTACAGGACACGTGCCCCATTCAGAACACAGAATGAGCCGGAAATTCTTTAGAGAACTAAGCAATCTTCAAGTGAGTCTTTAAATGATCCACATTTTTCATGGTTGATCTATAGCCACCCTTACCGTGCAGGTGCACAGCAACTCATTTAATCTTTCACATCTAGAAGGCAGACGTCTGCAGGGAGACTGTTTTTAGACTCTCTTTGTAATCCACAGGCCATAAGAGATACTCCAGTTTAAGCCTTCCATGGCACTTCTTCGTCTTTTCGTTAAGCGTAAAGGAAACACACCTGTCCTGTGCAATTTTTGTGAGGCCAACAGTGTGACTGTTCTCACCCGCTACAGAAGCAGCAGCTACGAGCCCAGCTTCTGCAACAGCCCAACTTGTGCAGGGGACGGAAGAGCTCACAAAGAATGCCACAGTAAGACCCTTCCTTTCAAAATTTTGCTTATTTACGGTACTATTCAGTTTTTACATTTTACCTGAAACTTCAACAGTGCGAGACAATCACTAGATGGATAACGGACATCACTCTCACAGGAGAGGGACTGTGAACTGCAGTATCACATCCCCTTCACATTCCCCTGGGGCTTTAAATTCCCTCAGAGCCTTGATTAAAGAGTGATTTTCTGGCAGCAAAACATAATTTCCTCACCCTCTTACATTTGATTTCATTCACATTTGCTAGAAATATCAGTGGTCAGATGATCACAAGTTTCAACTCTAAAAAATACAGTTACAAAAAGTCAGAGATAGAAAAAAGACACTGTGAAACTAAACCTCAAGGCAATACTGCAGGATTCTCATTGTCACTCCTCTCATGAGCACCTCACTTTGGACAACAGTTTGCTGTTGAATCCTGCAGAGCAGACCAGCCTCAGCACCTGTGAGCACTGAACTTTGAAAACTTCACCTTTTCCTTGAGACAACGCAGAGACATTTTCTCTGCACTGAAAGAATGAAAACCAACCTTCTACACCTGGGGAAATGCCACCCCCACTTCAGCTGTGGTTGTCGCCCCAGCAACACCTCCCAGGGGCAGCAGAATGGCCAGAACACTCAGGACGGTGTCACAGGCACCCCTGGGAAGGAGATAGGAATACTAGTCCCAGCCTGGCAGTGATGCCATCCACTCTTTGGGTTCAGCACCCACAGCCTCATCACACCAAATTAAAGACCAGATTCCTTCCCCATCACCCAAGACTGCAGATTGGAGCATTACTTGCTCCACAGAATATCCTTAGAAAAAAACAGTGGCAGCAGTCACATCTACACCCGAGATCATCACACATCCCCTCGGTTCTCATGGCTCTTCATGAATTTTATGTTAAGCTGATTTTTGAGTGGGGAGATGGAGGAACGAGAGAGAGTGAGATAACAAGCTCCAAGGATGTAGAAGAACCTTCTGAGAAAGCAAAGCACCGCTGCTGTGTGCAGGAGATACGGACACCATGTACAAATAGCTCAGGGCTCAGGCACACACAGCCACCCAGGTGCATACACAACTTTATTCTCCTCTGTGCATCAGGAAAAGCTCTGCACCAGCACGTCCTCTCTTTTAGGATATCATTTTTACATATCGTACACATCACACAGCTCCCATGATGGCAGAGAGCAGTTTGGCACAGAAATCCTCTACACATTCTGTGTTATTACAAAATAAATAAAAGGTATTTTCATTTCTGTGTATTCCTTCCATCCTTTTTCTCTACAACTCCCCAGGCACCACGAAGGAAGCAGTCTGTGCCGTGCCATGCTATGCCATGCCATGCCGTGCCATGCCATGCCATGCCACACTATGCCTCCTGCAGCTGGATGTGCAACAACCTCCAGGCTCAGCTGTTTGCACATCCCCGTGTCCACGTGGCAGCTGCCCCAGGTTGGGTGAGGTGAGGTGAGTTACCCACTGAGTATTTCACAACGGTGGAAGCAATGAACCATCTGTCCCACACTTGCAGGTGAAGCCTGCACCAGGGAGAAGCCTACACCATTCCTTCCTTCCAAAGTGCCTCACAGTTCTGGTAAATCAAGCTGTGGAGAGTGCAGATAAGATCAGTGGCAGCTCGCAGTCCTACTCAGTCCAGCCCGCTCAGTCAGATTCCAGAGCCACCTCCATCCATTCTGGAAGCACACGCTGTGCTTCATACAGAGACTTACATCTGTGGGATGACTGAAGCTATAAAAAGTGCTGACAATTTCCAGCAAATTTGCATATGTTGCTGCTGCTGCTGCTTATATAAGTGATTTCTAGTTAACTACAAATACAAAAATCAAGGCCCAAAATAGATTTCAAAAGAAACCACTTGCAAATGTGACTGAATGACACATCTCTCCAGCCCTCCAAAAATCACTTGTCTAGAAAAACCAGACGCAACAGAGGTTTCTCCAGAGGGTCCCATGCAAAGCACCTCCTGGAATACACACCCCTGAGGTCTAACACCATCCCACTTTCTCAACATCTGTGCTGCCCTGGGCCATAAAGATTGTCACAAACTGGAGCACCTGAGCCTTGTGCCAGGTTGCTCTTACGTCTGGAGCTGTAAAGACCTTTCTACACACGTCATCACCCCAAGCATCCCCATTGCAGTTGGGGTGAGGAGGCAGCCAGCCTCGGGATAAGAAACATGAGCTGTTGAGAAATCCCTCAGTGTATCACACACCACATTCCACTGGCTCCATAGCTGTGTACACCACCTCCTCACCTGCATCTGCACAGATTCCCTCTTGCTCCAGGCTGGGAAGACCAGTTGCTTAACCTGGGGCTGCGACAGTCTGGTACCGAGGGGCCCTGGAGGGCTCTGCTCAATGGTCAAAAGGTCAGGCAAAAATGCAAAGCACACAGGAGGGAGGAAAGGGTCAGAAAATCCCTGACTTTCAGGTCTCATGCCTGCCATAGCTATTAATCACCAAAGGAGGGGTGAGGGTTGAAGCTGATGGTATCTACTCAATAGGATATGGATACCAAGCAACAACATCCTCCTTCCCCAAGCCCTTCAGCTTGCAGAAAGGTGCTGCTTGCTCACAGACCAAGCTCAGCCAAAGCGAAACCACATGAATCTGACAGCAGTCTTCAGGATTCCTCTGGTGTCCATGGATCCCCATGCTCAGGGAATACTGCTTAGGAACCATTTCTCCATTAACCTACTATCTACAACAGTATAAAAAACTGTACTTGGTTTTCCAATGTAGGGAAGACAAGGACACACTGGAGAGAGTCCAGCAACGGGCCACANCCCAGTGAAAGGATGAGATGCAATGGGTCCAAACTAAAACACGGAAAATCCCTTCAAAGGACACAAATTCCTTTAATGGACACAACAAAAAACTGTGAGGACAGTTAAACACTGGAATACATTGTCCAGAACAGTTGTGGTGTCCACCCTTGCACACATCCAAAGCCTGACAGACATAGCCAGGCAAGCCGGACTAGCTGATCTCCAAAGCTCCCTTCCAACCCAGTGGTTCTGTGAATAAGACCACAGCAGCCTCCTCAACTGCTCCCAACCAGCCCAGCCTCAGGGAATCCATCTGGAACCCCACCACGAAGCTGATATCCTCGCTTTCTCCCTTTGCTCTCTGCTTTTGATAGTGTTTTTGGTTTATGCCACCACTTTTGCTCTATGACAGCAGTATCCTCTCCAGAGCTCACAGACACATGTTGTTTCTGGCTTGTCCCTACCATGAGCTCCTCCCGTCCTCCTCCAGCTCCCATTGCTTCCATCGCTGCCTTCAGCAGGAACCTCCAGCCATCACTGTTTTCCTCTAACCCTCCACTGTGTGCTTGCGGCAGCCACAGGAGCAGGAAACGAAGCATGCCAAATGTCTTTATCTCTTTACCTCTCTTGCCCCACATTTACCACATTTTTGGTCCTTTCCTTGATCTTCCGTGATGAATTAATTGAAAACACATTTTTGCTAGCAAAAGAACACAGGAGGTAGCAAAGGCAAAAATCCCTCAGGAACACCCATCTCTGGCACAGGGCTTTGTTTCCTGCAAGCCACCTCCATGGTTTTCTCAGAGCTGCCCAACTCTGCATTTGCCATTGCAGCCCGTTCAGGTCACCCACCAGCCACGTGTCCCTAGTTTTCTTTGCAAGAGCCAAGAGCTACCACACAGTGTGAGGGCATACGAGGCGGGAGAGCCTGCCCTGTCCTCAGCTCCTGGAGAAGCCAGCTGGAGCCACACCGCGGCATCTGGATGATCAGTGCTGGCAGCTCCACAGCCTGGCTGCCGGTGAGGACACTCAGGTGCTGTTGGTGCAGCAGGTTCTTCCCAAGTCAACAACAGCATCAGGAACAGTCACTTCTCCTCCTTCATCCGTCAGGAACCAGCACACCATAGACTGGTTGCTCAACCACCGCTCAAGGGCGGGAGAGCTTCCCCTCTCTGCTGTTCTTCACACCTTTCTCACTTCCCTCTTTCAGCTCAGGACCAAAACTCAGCACAGACTTTTGAACCAGTGCTGTCAGAGGAGATTCCAGTGTTGGTAAATGTGAAGAGAATGAGAAAATCCAGCCTTCCTGTCTAAACATGGTGCGGGCTTCAAGCCACAAAGGCTGCAGAAGAAGGCCACCTCCTTCTGGTAGCTCCCAGCCACCCGACAGACTTTGCTGAGAGAAGAAAGGGTGTGCGCTGTGGAGGGCAAATGCTGCCAGCCCTGGCATGCCTCGGGCGATGCCATGAGCCACGTTCAGTCACTGCTGTGGCAGAAAATGCAGCCAGATCTCCTTCAGGCTCCAGAGAGAGCACAAGTGGTTGCTGGGGTAAATGGGGCACAGGGAAACAAGGGCAGGACAGAGGGAGAGAGCAACATCTTCCTCTTTAAACAACAATGTGTGGTCAAGTTCAGCTGAGGACAGAGCACTGAACCTTACTGAGAGCTGCAGGGCCAGGCCCACCTAAAGCCCATGGAAGGGCTGGCTGGTACAGAAAGGAGACTCATGTCCATGGCCCCATCTGGACATGCACTGTCACCACCTCCCTGATGTCAGCTCCGGTGTCAGTGTAGCTGGGCAGGGACTCGGATCAGAGAACAGAGGAGAGTATTTCTGTAGTGGTGTCTTTCAGTTAGATCAGGTCCCTGAGCAAGCTGCTTACCTGCACACAAGGGACAAGCTACGTAGAGAGCAGCGAAAGGCTCCCTGAACAGAGCCATGAGAGACAGACACACACAGAGCTTCCTTCTCACACATCGACCGTGATGTATGCCAAGAACCTGTGATCCCATGGATTTGGTTAATTAGCTCTCATTTGACATATTTAACAACTCCAGCTCATAGTCCTTATTAGGTACCATCTCTGGAGGAAAGGAAAAAACATGCCAGAGTGAACACACCCAGCCCTTGCCATTTTTCTTGCCTTCTTTCTGAAGGTTTGCTCAAGAGAAAGGGGGCCAGGCTGTGTGGACAAGCAGTCTCCATCAAAGCCGTCAGTGGTACAGGAGCCCAGGGTCACAAAGGCACATCTGTGGGGCTCTGGGCACTGATCCAAACACAGTGGAACCTCCTCAGACTTAAGGGGGGAAAGAAGAGTTTCTGAGAAGGAGGTGACAGGAAAGCGAAGTTACGGCATTTTGAAGCAATTCCCCACTTCCCAAACTCCCCATTCTGCTGAGCAGAATCTTCTACATCTCATGACACATTTTTCCTCAAAGAATTCCTAAATTCCTAGATATGTAAACATTTAGCAATTTGCGAAACCACAAACATTCACATATCTCAATAAATGATCTTGTAGGTGGCAAAACTGACAAACAATAGGACTCCAACATTCCAAAACTAACAAAAGAAAGCCCAAGTACGTCAGTTGCACGGGAAAGTCTGTGGCCTCACTCTTGTAGCACTACGTGGGCAACTCTTGCTTCGACTTTCCTGTCTTTCCAGGTAAAAATAAGAAACAGGAAGTCAATGGAAACATCATGGATTTTTTAAATTTATCTGGACAAGAGAAATGAAAAGGCAGCGCCAGATCTGTGGGCAAAATGTCCTTTTGCACAGAATCTTTTGCTGACAGAACACTGCTCTACATGCAGCTGGTGGACAAATTTTGCTCAGGACTCTGCTTCCTGCCTCTCTGGATTCCCTGGAGGGTGTGCATGGAAAACCTGGGATGGGCATTGCCTGCCTTGCACATAAGCAAAGCAGGCTGGCTGGTTCCTCTTAGGATGGAGGAAAAACAGAGGCTGACCTGAGAAACGTGCTGCGAATGGCTGCAGCCCAGTCACCACAGGGAGATGCTCCTGGAGACCATAGCCATGCCCACAGCCTCAGTGTAAGCTCCAAATGACAACAGGGCATGGCCAGTGAGGAGAGGACTGATAGGGTCATGGCAAGTTCTCGCTTTAGTGCACGAGATGTTTCAGAATGCACATGCAGAGATTGTGAAGGCACTCTTCATGGACATATTTTTTACCCTCACATTGTGTCTTGTTTGCACGGTCTGGAAGCAATAAACACATTCAGGCACAAGCAGTCCTGAGGTGGGAATCCAACTGTCACCCCAGCTGTCAGGGCCCTGAAAATGACTGAAGCTGACAGAACTTCTCAGCATCCTGACAGAAAGTCCATGGCCTTTGGGTCTGCACAACCAGCCTTAACCCTGCTGGGGCTCCCTGAGCCATGCCACAGGTATGGCAGCGAGGTGTCTGCAGCTAGCTGGCGAGCTGCTGCAACAGAGGGAGAGAAGGAGAAGGCTCCAGGGAGAACTTAGAGAATCTTCCAGGGCGTACAGGTACTGGAGAGGGACTTTGGACAGGGGCATGGAGTGACAGGACAAGGGGGAATGGCTTCAAGCTGAAGAAGGGCAGATTTACATTAGGTATTAGGAAAAAACTCTTCTTTGTGAGGGTAGTGAGGTCCTGGCACAGGATGCCCAGAAAACCTGTGGCTTCTCCATCCCTGGAAGTGTCCAAGGTCAGGTTGAATGGGACTTGGAGCACCCTGGTCTCGTGGAAGGTGTCCCTGCTCCTGGCAGACTGGGTGTAATGGAATGATCTTTAAAGTCCCTTTCGACCCAAACCATTCTGTGATTCCAGGATTCTGTACCTGAATTGCCTCTTCGACAACATAAAGCCATGACACGTTCAGGGAAAGGAAATGAGAGGGGGTGGGAGGGGGTGAGGGAGACAGGAGGGAGCGGAACTTGCCCGGCATCTGGCCCTCGTGAGTGACGGACAGGGGCTGCATCACCGCAGACACTGACTTCTGCTGCTCTTCAGCGACTGTGAAAACCCAAGCGTCCGGAGCAGTCCGCAGCTCGCCACGCACCTGAGCTCTGCCGCTCCACGGTTACAAGTACAAGCACCAAAGGCTCTGGCTGCCGGAGCGAGGCCGGCCAAGCGGATTCTTACAGCACCCGGCAGCCTCAGCCCGGGGTGCCGGGGCACTGCCCGGGGCAGGGGCACAGCGATGCCGAGGGGGGTCCCCACCAGCAGCGTCGCGATGGCCCCGTGTGCCCCCCGGGACCGCCGGTGCCCCCGCGGGACATCCCCGGGCCGGCCCCTCCCGCCCCCCGCCCGGCGCGGCCCCGGCCC
>VZTI01002389.1:58754-69786 GCA_013397865.1 Struthidea cinerea | reverse complement strand
GCCGTGCGGGTGCGCGGGGCGGGCCGTGCGTGCGGCGCTCGTGTCGGCCGGACGGCGAGAGGGACCGCGTGTGAGTGACCCTGAGAGGCAAGGCGGGGGGGCAGCGTGTGTGCGAGTGCACGGGGAACGCCGCTTGTGTGTCTGTGTGTGACAGACACTGTTCCGAGGGACGCTGTGTGTGATGCCCGTGTGCTCGACACCCCTCTGTGTGTGACAGACACTGTTCCGAGGGACGCTCTGTGTGCTCTGTGTGTTTGTGTGTCTGTGTGTGAGGGACACCGCGTGTCGGGGGACAGACGCTGTGTCACCCCGTGGATGTGTTAGTGATGCCCACGTGTAGGTCGGTGAGAGGCAGCCGTGTATACGCGATTCACCGTGTTTGTGACAACGGGACACCCGTGTGTGTCTGTGAAAGGCGCCAGGTGAGACGCTTGAGTGTGCCCGAAGAGTGTGAGACACTGCATTTGTCACCTGTGTGTGTGTGCAGCACCTGTGTGTCTGTGAGATGGTGGGTGAAGCACCGTGCATGTCTAACACCTACATGTATGGCCCTCTGTGTCTGAGACACCGTGCCTGCGTTTGGAGAGACTCGTGTCGGCGTGAGTGTGAGACATCTCTGTGTGTCTGGGGCACTGGGTGTGCATTTGTTGCACACAACCAAGGGTGTGAGATCCATTTTGCCTGAAAGACATTATGTGACACACTTAAGCACTTATGAAGCCTGTGTGTGACACATCCTCAAGTGCATGTATCTCTGCAACACTTGTTTGAGTGCACACCTTGCTTCGTGTGTGTGTCTGACTGTAGCACGTGTGTGAATTGCACCTGTGAGGCACCTTTGTGTGGCACTCTGGTCTGTGCGACACCTCTTGTGTATGTGAGAGATGCACTGTCTGTTTGTGCCACGCTCTCATCTGGGTGACACTTGTACATATGTGTGTGTGTGTGAATCCCTAGCCTGGATTTTGTTTATGAGTACCCACTTTGTGCACAGCCTGCTCTGGGTGTGCCTGTCTGCCTCACTCTGCAGCAAGTGTGTTTGCCTGGGTAAGTCACATCTGTCTGTGTATGCAAGTCCTGACTTTTCTCTTTGCCAGCCCCGTATTTTGGGGTGTATGAGCGCGCGTGTGTGTGTGTCTGTCCAGGTATGCACGCCTGACTCACTGCACATACGTAACATACACCTGCCTGTGTGTGTACAAGCACAGGTGTGGGTGTGAAACCCAGGTACAAATATGTGTGACTCGCTTCAGGGTCAGCTGCCTGACCCCCTCCACTTGCGTGTGTGTGTGTGAGACCATGAGATTTGCCCACAGAGTACTTGAGGTCTTCAGGTGTGCATTCACCTGAAAGGCAGGGCATGCACAGCTGAGTGGCTGTGCTACGTCTGGTGTGCTTATGGGATTAGTACCTGTGTGTTTGTGTATGACACTCTCCCAAAACTGTGTGTGTGAGACACTCAGCCTTGTTTGAAAGCGCACATATGCTTGTGGAGGAGACACCTGTGTGTGAGAGACTCACCTGTGAGTGTGACTGATGTGAGCACATCACACCTGTGCCGTGTGTGTGTAATCTGCCCTGAATGGGCAGGCCTTGCTCATGCAGGAGACTGACCTGGCTGTGTGCTTGTGGGACACCAGCTGCCACGTGTGTGGCTGTGTGTAAGCGGGCTCTGTGTGTGCCTGGGTACGCCTGTGCGTGAGACACTCAGCCTAGAGCTCCTGTAAGAATTAGTGACTGGTGGGACTCACTGCATCACAGCTGTGCATGAGGTGTTTGTGCAACCTCTGCGCGGTGACCTGCACGTGTGGGACCCACCAGTGGTGTGTGTGGCACGTGGAGAAGAGGGAGAGGCTCACTTCTGTGTGTGCAAGAGTCACAGCAGCATGTGTGTGGCACGTGGAGAAGAGGGAGAGGCTCACTTCTGTGCGTGCAAGAGTCACAGCAGCATGTGTGTGACAGGGATGAGGCCGAAGGCGCTGGATCTGCCTGCCGCCCATCATCCATTTGTAGTCAGTTAATGGAGAGGGGAAGGAAGGGCACAAACCTGATGCTGAGTTCAGACAACACTGAGATGTGTGGGTCCCTCACCCTGCTGACTGAGGGGAGCCAAACATGCCTAGCAGACACATCCACGTCTCCTCTGAGGCTCACTCTTTTGATGGCCTCTGTGAGCCACTCCACAAGTTCTGCACAATTTGTGGTGTTTTGCTTGGGGGCTCAGTCCTTTCCACAGACCACATATGGCTACTACCTCCTGTATGGCCTGTCCTGTTTCTAAGGTTCAGATTTCTTTCTCTTCCATCTTTTTTCATGGAGGAAGAGTCTCCCATTTTTCCTTTTGATTTGTTCTTGCTTTGCAATCACTAGTGAGGTGCAAGTTCAGAACAACTGCCACCCTTGTGCCCATAACGTACTTATCATCACAGGAGACACACAGTGTCTCCTGGCCTGTACAGGCTTTTTATTCATGTGACATTTTAATGACGTTTTCTCTCTTTCTCTGCCTGAAATTTTAGAAATTTACACCACCTGTTTTTTTGAAGTGAGCACTCGGGTAGCCTGTCTGTAGCCTTTCTCCTAGACCTTTCAGAAGGTGACTTTCAATGTAGCTGTCCTTCATTTAGACAGCACTGATAGGAGCTGAGCTCTTCAGGGTTTTTTTCTTAGGATTCTTTCAACAATTTTCAGCCTACTTTTCACAGTTCTATTTTTGATTCTCTGAATTGTGGTAAATTGCTTAAAATCACCCCCTTTTGATAAGTATTTAGGCTGATAACTACTGATCTATGATCCATTATGTGGTATTATCACACCAGCTGTGCCTTGCTTGGCAAAACCCCACAGACCTGATACCATGGCACACATCCAGGTACATCTGTCAGCAGTATTCTCTAACAATGCCATTTATAGATGGCAAGAACTGAAATCAAAACAAAATCCTGTATTTTTCTTCAGTGTATACAAACCCAGCTTTTCCATGTTACAACTCAGATTCAAATAGTTCAGAGCTTTCATCTGAAATAATTGATTTTGGTTTAAATTTTGCTTTCCTTATGTTTGGTGTTGACAGAATGCTTCCATATTTTCTTTGGTTTATTGTCTGATATTTTTTTGGTCTACTTCCAAATAGTTTTTTCTCACTATCTCCCTTTCTGATATTTTTGCAGGCTCCTGTTCTTCTTTGCATGAACTCTCTTGATGGGAAAGCCTCTAGCCAGGTTTCAGTCCTAGGGCTGTCTCCTTCCTGAAGCAATTGCGAACTTCAGCTTCTTAGCAGGCAAGCCCAAATGCAAACCCTTGCCCATAATTTTTACTTTAAAATTTCTTTCTAAGCCTGTTGATGACTGGACGTTGGCTTGTGTACAAATGTCCAGTCTGTAAGTAGAAGGGCTCTGTTCCTGTCAGAGGATGCCTTTTAGTCACTAGAGGTAAATACCCCTTGAACAGTTCCATAAATAATCCTCATTTCATTGTGCAGATAGTTAGCAGGTTAGTTTCTCTTGAGTTGTGTCTAGTCCTTCTCCTCAGCTTGCAGGATGGATTTACTTCCTGAACAGAGAGCAGCTCTTGCCAAAGGCTTGGTTGGACTTGTGCTTGCTTCTGCATGGTCTAATGTCTGTATTGTGAAGGACGTTAAAGGGGGACGAGCTTGCTGTGTGAGGAAAATGATTTCTGAGCATAGGCATCCCTTTTATCTAGCATAAGATATCAGAGTTATGATGAGATGCAGAAGCCATCCCTGAAACATGCAGATTTGCCACTTCAGGGGTGCCAGGCACTGGGATGAACCGGTCAGCTTTCAGTCTCAGCCTTTTTTCCTACCATCTGTTCCAGCTCAACTAAAGCACCTCAGCTGCATGCAGGTGTTTCCTGGGCAGTACACAGCAGGTCTGACTGAATGTTCGGAACTATCCCTCTGGCTGTAAGATCTGCCTGAATTTATTTCCTGAGCCATCACAACTGTCACACTCACTCTGCCATCTGCTCTGGCAGAGTATGCCACTTAGCAATGAGAAACCAGTTCTGAATTAGTGCCGCATGCACATGTTCTGTGTTGGTGTGGGATCTTGAAAGGACACCTTTTTCTTCCTGTCTGCCACCAAAGAGCCTAGGGTGAAGACCTAAGTCCTGGCCAACTTTTTAACAAATCCTAGTGTCAAGAAATGCTATCTGTGAATGAGAAAGAGCCGACTTCATCTAATGCTGCAGAAAGCCTCCACTATGGTCATCCAGTCAGTGAGAGAGCTCATTCCACGATTTCACAGCTCGTGCTTGGGCCTTAAAGTGACACCACTAAAACAAGTTCCACAGAGATGGGCAGATTCCCTGAAGAGGGACCTAAGAACACCTTGGGAGTACCAGAAGAAGGTTCACACCTGACAGCTGTAGGAGCAGCCTGGTCAATTTTTTGTTTTGTTTTGTTCAAAGCAGTATTTGACAATCTGTCTAGCCCGTGAAAAAGATCTAAATTACCTCAGCTGTCTTCACTGAACAGATCCTGCAGAGTTCACAATGAGAATGGGTTAGCATAGGTGTGTGGGAGAGCTTTATAACCATGATGGAGTGGAGATTCACGTGAATAATTGATTGGCCATATCTGTTTTCAAGAGACAGCACCACCAGGTCTCCTGAGGCCGGGAACCAGGAAAGAAGGAGACTTAAAAAGAAACCACAAGTAGCACTGGATCTTTAAATGACCTGTGATATCTAAATGACTGGCAGAAATCAGTTCAGGTTTTGGAAAGGAAATGTTCTGAGTGTGTGCACAGAAGATCCTTTCAGTTGTTAAAATGCTTAAAAGCTCTAGTTTTTGGTGGAAGGGGCCATTCTTGGTGCTTTAAGCAGCCAAAATACCAGAACAGATACAGGAGCTCAGAACAAAACTTCATATGGTCAACAGTCTCCTTTTGGTCAGCGACTCACAGAGAATGAATTTCCTAGACCAGATATTCTTGAGCATCACAATTGGAAATTTAGGCATCCAGGACTTCAAAGGTTCCAAGCAGAGGACTCGGATTTATGAGTCATGTTCATCTGATCAAATATGTGATTCAAACATGGATTAAAAAAAGCACTGAAGGACAAAAGCATGGCTTTACCTTTGATTTCTGCTTTTGGAAGTTTTTCAGATGTCTCTGCTGACCTTGGAACTCCCCTTGTACAAGATCAACTCTGAAAATGAAATCAGATGTGCAGTGCCCTGCCTGGCTGTGGTCATAGTAAAACTTTGTGATGTTCCAGGGCAGGTTTAGTCATCCTTGTCTTAGCAGTGCCCAGAGCTGTATCTACCATTTCAGAGTCAGACATAAACGAACGTATTCTCTGTCTATAAATGGACAGTGATACTCCATGAACAAACAGCTTGTGGTGATTCACATGAGAATAACCTGGATTCTTGTGCCAGGATAATTCACCTGGACAGATGACTGCTTCCATTCACTTCCTTTCTTGGAAGCAGGCTGAGAATAACAAACTGTTCCGATAACATCAGCCTGTTTGCAGTCAACATGTTTCCTACTGAGAGGCAGGGCAGGCCCCACCCTGTTACATGGCAGGCACATAATTGGTCATAGAAATGTGACTCATAGCCCTGACACTTGGCCTCAGAGTTAGGTGTCAGCAGCAGCCAGTTGTCACAAACCCCTGTTGGAAAGAGTGATGCCGAGCCTTCTCTCCAGCAGTTCAGTGTTCATCTCTGACTTCTTGGGGCTCTGAAAAGCCTCAGTCACAGGCGTGTTCGCCTTTTAGATGGCTGCAGAATTTCAAATGGGAGTTTCCCCCTGTCTGTCTTGCTGCTGTTTCTCTTGCAGCAAACTAAGCATTCAGGGCATCCAGGGCACTTTATGGTGGTCAGTATGCTCACAAAGAAAGGACAGGCCTCATTTTAGACCACCTCAATGGTTCCTAAGCATTTATATTTGTTGAAGCAGATAAGCACTGTAGCCTTATCCTCTCTTCTTCCAGCTCTATAAACACTAGGTCATTAAATGTTTCATGTTTTTGGGTTTTTTGACCCAAATAATAAACCCAGTTACTGGGTTTAACTATTTCATGCTAAATGGAAAAGTCATTGAAAGGAAGAAAGGCATTGTCTGTAAATCATATAATTACAGTATTAATAACAAGCAAGGGGTGACTACTTGGACCTCAGCTTCTAAGTGTTAGACAACAACATAAGACAAATAGTTCTGGATCTGACCTATCTTATCTCCAGCAGTATCTTACAGCAGAAGTTTAGGGAAAAGGACAGGTAGAGGGAGACACTTCTGAAAACACCCTCGTTTCCAAACAAGTGATAGCTCATGTCTTCCCCGGTTAGAGGTGGCGTCACATCGTTCCACGTTCATTTCCATTATTTAGGGTAGTTATTTTTTTGAGTCCGTGCAAACTTTTGGCATCCATAACATTCTGTAGCAAGAGTTTCCAGTGCAGGCATGGTGTTTTGGAACCTGTTCCTTGTCTGTTTCATCTGAGGCTTGTGCTGGCCCACAATCATAGGCTCAACCCACCCTCAGTGACCTTTATCCCCTAAGAGCTGCACTGGAGTCCAAACCTGAACCATTAAACTGAAATTTACCAGCATATGGAGATGTGGGCATGAACCTACTGTAAGGGTCACGAGAGGCTTGTCCAAGAGTACGTGGAGAGGCACTGGAAAAGCAGGAAAACATCCCAAGAGGACTCTTGAGGAAAGCACCCAAACTTTCCTTCAAATGTCCTTCTCTCTGGCTTAGTATCAATCTTAGTGGTATGATTTGGGCTTGCCAGATAATCTACAACAGCTTGCTGGATCCCAGAGCGTCTGATCTTCTCTTTTGAGCTCATGGAGAACCAGGCTTCTGGCCAGCTAAGAAGAACAATCCAGCTAGGCAGCCCTCCGGCCAAACTCCCTCCGGGTGTGCTAGCCTGGACATTGATATTTCCCTGACACTAAGCTTCCCTCTTCAGCGTGAATTGCTCATTACTTGAATTCCATCAGGGATTTCTTATGTCATGAAAGAGCAAAGATTCTGCCTGAACACACTGAGCAGGACTGGCTGCTTTCTGTGGATGAAGTTGTTGATCTGTGTGTGTGTGTGCCTGTATCTGCAGGACATAGATGTCTCAGTGTTTGCCTCTCAATGGTGCCTCTGTTCCACAACCATCTGTGGATAAAGCTGCTATTCTGTCATGAACAATGACTCATACAGGAAAGTCTCGAAGAATTAGGCAAGAACTATGTTCATCCCGAGGAGTATTGAAGATGAGGATCCAATCCCATAAACTCTTGGAAACTCAGCATTAGTTTTCCCTTGACGGCTTTAATCTTTAGAATCTGCTGTTGCTGACACACGTTTACAAACAGCAGGCTGGCAGCAAACTGTCTCTCAGTGGGCATCACATATCCACCGCTCGCCTCTGACAGCCCTGCTCACTGTGACCAACTTTTTCTCACTCCATTTTCCAGCAAGGGTTCTACTGGTGACTCTTCCCATGCTCTTCTGAGCCCCCCCAGATTATTCTCTCCAGTCCCTTTTCTTGTATTTCCAGGCTACTCTACTTCTCTGCCAACAGCAGTGGGTGAGTGGGAAAAAGTAGGGTCACTATTCCTGACCCCCTGCAAGCTTCACCTGGACCTGGAGCTGCCCAAAAGTCTGTGAAGGCTGTAGGGACTATCTGGGGCAGGGATCTATATTGGTATCAAAAAATCACAAAAATCTTCACTTCAAATATCTAGTGAAGTTTGGGTGCTCAGGAAAGAGCTGAAAGCAAGGAAATATCCAGAGGATTTTGTCAGACAGTCTCCTGTGGCCAGAATGAATGCAGAAAGGAGAGTTTCTGAAGATCAAGTGAGCTCCTCTGACTAGTGGGGAAGGTTCTAATTTGTGGCAACTTGTCCAACACTGTAGAAAGAAAAGATTGCAGGGTTCTTAAATTCCAGTGACCCAGAAAGGAAGCTGTCTGAAGAATGCAGATTAAGATGATCAAGAAAGTTTAAAACAAATGGTGAGATATCCTCATAATGTAATCATAAGAAAATTTCCAGATATGTAAACCATACATACAAAAAATACACACAATAAACGCAGTTTTTCAATTGGACTAGAATTTAATTAGAAATTTTATTCTCAGATTTTGAAATTTCTCTAGGTACCAGGTCTGTGCTTCTCAACCTTTCCAGTGAAATGATCAGTCCTCAAACCACAGAATGCAACTTGCTTCCTGCTAGGTTAGTGAGTTCAGCTGGATCCGTGCAAAATGTGCATTGCAGTCCCATCTCATACTCCAAGCAGGGATGACTTCCAAGCTGGATGAAGTCACTCCAGGGCCTTGTCCACATGTATCCTGGAAATCCCAAGGATGGAGATTCTACAACCTCTTTGTGCAGCCTGTCCCAAGGCTGCAGCACTCTCATGGTAAATAAGGTACTCCCTTTGTTGAAAAAGGATTTCCCTGGTTGGCAACATGAGACCACTGCCTGTTGTCCTGTTACTGTGCACTTGCAGGAAAAGCTTGGAATTCTTGCATTGGAATTCTTATCCCCCGACCTTTGCAGCAGTGACTCTTCGATGAGAACCAACCTAATTCCCATTGCATCTCCTCAGGTGGCACATGCTCCTCCTGACTGATGCTTGGGCTGTGTTTGAGCCTCTCCAGAATGTCAGCATCTCCCATACAATGGTGTGTGTGTGTTTAAAAGCTGCACGGAGTATTGCAGATGCAGCCTCACCAGAGCCAGGCAGAAGGGAATAACCACATCCCTGCCCTTGCTGACCACTTGCTAATGCGGTCCCATGACTGGTGGGTGTTGTTGCTGCAGGGGAGCACTGCTGACACAGGTCCAGCTTGTTTTCCACGAGAATCCCAAGGTCTTTACTGCAGGGCTGCACTCTACAGTAAATCCCCAGCCTGCACTAATACATGGAGTTGTTTTGTCCCAGGTTGAAAAAACAGAGATGTTGTATTTTTCACAGAATTAGGACAAATATATGAGGTGAATTAAAGCAAATTTATCATGTGATTGAAAAGGGTCAAACCCTGAGTCCTCTTGTGCTGAGCATGATGCTAATACAAGCAGAGATCAACAGCGGCACAGGGGAGCACCCTTTCAACCTGAGAAATGTCAGTTTTCTGCAGAAAGTTCTGATGTCAGTCACAGACTTAAGCAAAGGGGCTGTTAACTCTCAGCACAAATTACCCTTTTCCTACAGGCTTGAATGAGAATCTTGTAGGCCACTGGAATGAATCCCACTTCTATCCATTTCCCCAGGACCTCAAAGGAGGAGCAGGCACCATGCCTAGAGGGGATGAGCTCCGTGTGTGCATGGTGTGGTTTTAAATCAGCATTTTAATCCTCCTTTTGACTTTGCAGATAGGCAAACTAGCGAGAGTTATCCTTCCTATACACTGAGGTAGGACACAGCTCCATCGCTCTTAATCAGCTGCTCTGTTACTGTTCTAAAATAAACAGTCTTGCCCTTTTTTTTTATTTCCTAGTACAGGACATAACTGTAGTTCATGTTCCCTCTGGTTTGACTGAATGAAAAATTTAGTCAAACCAGAACAAGAAAAGTTCTTGTTCTTAAAGAAATAAATAAAGTTCATTTTGAAAACCTAGCAGTTATCTCATTCCAACATCCTTCCAGCTTTCCACACTTTTTTTGAGGGACAAGCAAAGGGCTCTATAGATTTCATGACAACTACAAAAGCACATCAGGAAGCTTCTGGGAATGCAAAGTAATGTTCAGACAAAGGCTTTTCTTTCAGCTTTATAAATATGTTTTCAGCCATCATCGTAACAGAGCAAAAAATAGCCCCGAGAACACTCCTGCAGAACTAAACTCCCATGCAAGAGCTGTTTCTCATTCTTTCAGTTTTTTACTTCCTCTATGTACAAATAGGTTCGTATTTAACAAAAGGATAAACCGTGCTAATCTACTGATTTGTCAGCTAGCCCTGTGCTTGTCACAGCACTGTTTGTTGGCCGGGGCAGACGCAGTCCTAATGTGCACAGCTGTGCACTGAAAACCGCATCGTGTCATGTGAGAGTGTGGGCAGGACCTGCGGTTTCGGGGGGCTGGTCACAGCAACTGTTCGAGTCACAGACCGCTGTGTTTGTGATCAGGCTGTCCCCATCCATCTCTGACAGCAGACCGTGCCATGCTGGGGGACAGGCCAGCCAGAGCCAGCGATGGCAGGTAGCCATGGAGCTGGGCAATGAAACAATGAGGTGATTTTTGTCAGCTTGACAGACAGACCATTGCTTGATGGCTGACCACTGTCCAACGGGGCGTCAGCAAGCAGCATGCCAGAGAGTTTCGACTGGCACAAAGGACCCCAAATGTGAACAGGAGGGTGAGTGGCCAGTCAGGAGGCGTGGGTAACAGCCAGCTGTGATGACAACGTACAAAACACAGGGCAAAGATGACAGAAACCTAAATGGAAAACAACGTATGGGAGCAATTTAAGCAGATGAATACACAGAAGAGAAGAAAAGAATTAATAGGAGGAAGGGTCACTGAGTGCTGAATGTGCGTGGGAGGAGGCAGGAGCTTTGGCTGGGGTGACCAGCAGGTGTGGGATGATGGCACAGGTGCCTAGAGACAAAACTGGGGCTGAGGAGAGCAGCCAGAGCCTCTGGCTGTCACTTGGCCCCCGCGGTTGAGCGCAGCCACCCAGCACAGCCCAGCACCAGCCCGGCCCAGGAGCCGGCAGGAGCTGTGCCCTGGCACACTGGCCAGCAGCAGGGAGGATCCCGTGTGGGATCACCTGGGTCAGTGCAGGAGCGTTTCCAGGGACGCCACAGTGAGCCCCTGGAGCTGGCACCGTGCTCCCAACACCGCGTCCTCTCCCGGACAATAAGGAGCAGCTCGGCAAAGGTGTATGTGGGGCACACCGCATCCTGCACCCCGCACACCCCACACCGCCTGCACCCCGCAAACCCACAGCCCCTGCACACCGCACACCCCACACCTCACACACCCGGCACACCCCACACCCTGCACTCCGCACCTCTTGCACACCGCACGCCGCACCCCCAGCACCCCCC
>VZTI01002389.1:33104-57030 GCA_013397865.1 Struthidea cinerea | reverse complement strand
CAGACACGCGGACACGGACACACGGACATACAGACACGGACAGACTGACACGGACACACAGACAGACACGGACAGACAGACTGAGAGACAGGCACGGATGCACGGACACGGACAGACTGAGAGACATGGACAGACAGACACGGAGAGACAGACATGGAGGGATAGATACACGGACAAACAGACGCGCACACACACACACAGACAAACACTGACAGACACTTGTCAATCCCACAGCAAGTCAACAGTCCACATAGTCACTAAAGCATCACCCAGGTTTATTTTATATATATACATAAACATATATATATATATTTATGTATATATAAATAAAATTTCTCACAGCTTCACCTTAAGGTTGGCTAAATACATCACTTGCACACATGCACACGCTGGGTTACTTGAACAAAGTAATGGATATCTGCTGGATACACAGAAGTCTATCAGGAGGGAGCCTGCTGCAGCTCTGGTCAGGAACCTCATTTCTCTGATTTCTAAATATAGAAAAAGGAAGATAATGTAGAGGGTATTGGAGCAACTGAATTATTTGTTGTCTTGTTTCAGGTCTGTGGGTATTGCAAATTTTTCTGCCATTTTATGATGAAGTAGCAATATCTCCCAATTGTGCTGAAAGACCTGGATTCTTGGAGTTGATCGTATTTGGTCTGACTCCTGTGAGGCAACAAAAGGACTTTCAAAACGCACTGGTTTTGAGTAAGTGACAATTTCTGGTCTTTCTTTATGAGGACACTGCAGTGGAAGAGTGTGAGGAACGCAGCTGTGGCTGTATTCTGGGTGTTTGGGCAGTGATGTTTGTGACACCGCCTGCACAGGAGTGGTCCCTCTCTGCAGCCCTCCGACTCACCTGGCCTTCAATATCTCGGCTTTTGGCCCGCAGCTTGTTAACCTGGCCTTCGGCAATATCGGCTCGTTCTTTTGCCTCTTCCAGCTCGTGCTGGGCCTTGCGGCACCGCGAGAGATTGATGTTTGCCTGTTCTTCCTGTAAGTTAGACGGCATTGGCACAAATGAAATTGCCCTGTCGCCACGGACACCCGTGGCTGTGCCACGGTAGCATCACCTGTGTTGGCCTCACAGGTGCATCCCTGCACTGCCAGCACTCTGGGCGTTTGTATGTAGTACCATCCACAACACGACCACTCAGGGGGCAAACAATTACCCCACTCAGTTCCAGATGGGAAAATTGGCTTGTGTGGCTCCAAAAGTGCAACAGTTCCGGGATAACTACAGCTACACCCACTCTGTTGTGAGCCGTAAGTCTTTATAAGGTAAAGAATATTCAAAGTCAGTGGCCACAGCTGTCCTTTCAAACTCAGTATTCCATTATTTTAATGATCTAGGGAGCCCACCTTTCAGAAATCTCTACCCAGGCCCCACTGAAAAGAGTCCTCCACTCACAGCTTCCTCAGCCTGCTTCTTGTACGCTTTCACTTTTAACTGCAGCTTGTCCACCAGGTCCTGGAGCCGAAGAATGTTTTTCTTATCTTCTTCAGACTGTAGGAAGTGAAAATCAAGTCAGCCTTGGAAGATGACCCGAGGTGATCCATGTAGGAGGGCAGAGGATTTGCAGTACCTGGTAAGTGAGCTCCTTCAGCCTCCGTTCGTACTTGCGAGCTCCTTTCAGGGATTCTATTCCTCGTTTCTGCTCAGAATGAAGCTCGTTTTCTAACTCATTAACCTGAAACACAGAACCACGGCAAAGATGGCAAGCTGCCCAGAGTGGCTGCTGATCCTGCTGCAAGGTTCTGTGGAGTAAGGCTGCAGAGAAAGTGGCAGAGCAGGGCAGCTTCTGCAGCTGCTTTTTGGGTCTAGACTAGCTAAAATATGCTCACTATGTTATGTTAGTGGTGACACAGTGTGTGAATCCATAATTGTCTATAAAAGGATCTTAGCTGTGCACACCTAGAGCATTTATGGTCAAAATTAGGCTTAAGTCTATCAGAGGACAGGAAATTGAAACAGGGAAGGGAGGGCTCTATGAATGTTCACCAGGTAAATGGGGAAAATCTGTTTCATTTTCATCTTTAATTTGTTATCTTTGAGAGTGTCAGTGGCATATACTATTTAGGGACAGCATGGAAACCTGGCTGCTGTCCGTTCCCTTTCTTCTTGTCCATCTTTCACAGGCATTAAATCAGAGGTGTAAGGTGGCTTATCTATGCCTGTGCCCCTCTGTAAACCTGCTGATTTCTACCCACTTTTTGAATCTTTTACCAGCTGCCTCTACAGCCTTCCATGGCAGCAGGTTTCAGAACTTCACTGCCCACTCGGTAAAGTATTTATTTTTATTTATTTAAAAGGTGAAGACGTGCTGGTGTCTCCAAATGGCAGAGTCCTAGTTTTGTTTGTCAATCCTCATAAAGCTTTGTCTTTCAGATCCTTCTCGAGGTGCAGAGACCAGAACTGCACGTGGTATATTTATTATAGAGGCAAGAATATGTTTCCATACAACTCTGCCTTGTTCTCAGTGCCTTTCCTAATGAAGCCCAATTTTTTTTCTGTTTTAGCTTTTTGCTTCTATTGCACATTTAACAGCCTCTGAAGTGTCCATTATCAGTTCAAAGTCCATCCCCAAGTAAATGCGTTCTAAATTATTTTTCCTAGACAAAATTACCATCCATGCCTTCCTGATGTCCATCCGCCCCCATTTTTGCACACTCAGTTTTTTTGAGGTCATTCTCGAGTTCATCACCCACAGTGCCACGTTTGGCTACTCAGCATAGCTCTCATCAAACCTGCTGGGTATACCTGGGGCTCTCCCTGTTTTCACCCTCCCAAGAGGTTCCAGCAACCCAGGGCCCAGTCAGAAACTTCACCTTAGTCTACCCAAGTCTTCCCCATACCCTGGCCTCCAGCTTCTGCAGTTGTTTCTTCCCTCCCTTCAGTGCCAGCTGCTCAGCCTCTTCCAGACGAAGCTGCAGGTCCTTCACGGTCTGGTCCAGGTTCTTCTTCATCCTCTCCAGGTGGGCACTGGTGTCCTGCTCCTTCTTCAGCTCTTCTGCCATCATGGCTGCCTGGTTGTGGTGCACAGTTATGTCACAAATATCCCCGTCCCAGCAGCTCTGTGTGCCTGGGGGCAATGCCCAGCTTCACAGTGGTCAGTGACCCTGCACATTCTCTATCATACAAACAGGATCACTCTTTCTCAAAGTCTGTATTTCTAAAACTGCTCCACCTTAGAGAACAGACAGGGTTGATACAAAGAAAAGAATAATCAACGTGTGTGAGTGGCTTGGTACCAAAGTTCTATTTTTTAAGTCGCTCAAAACTGAAGTATCTTGAAGTACCACCAACTAGCACTCTGCATCTCTGGGCTTCCTAGTGATTTACTGTATCTGGCTATTTGGTGCCTAAATTTGCCAAAGTCAGACTTCTAAGCAGTTTTTGCCAATGAGATGACCCTGAGTACCTCAAACTGCACTGAAAAGCTTATGCCTGCTGAGATCCTCAGAACCTGGGATAGATATCTGTCACCAGTGTGGCAGAGCAGAGAGGTCAGGGATCCTGCAGCACTGCTGCTGATGGGCAGTCAGGACTAAACACTGGTGCACCAGGACTTGATGCAATAGTGTCACCATTTTCTGTTTCATTTTCCTATACTTTTCCTAGATGCTCCTGGGTATTATTACTTCTGATAGCGTGGAACCTGCAGCGTTATTTAAATGAAACATTTATATTCTCTCTTTTTATTTCTTGTATGTCTAGCATTTGTATAGAACTGTGTATGATTTCAGTCCTAATTTCTGCTTTTCTGTGCTGTGCCCAGACAGGCCTCTGTTTCAATCTACTCTTTTTCTGTTACAATTTTGCCACCATCTGTCCTATCCTGTCTATTACATTTACTCCGGAAGCAAAAGTGAGTGGGTATGGAGAAGGGGAGAGAGAATGCCCCTTCAATACAGACAGCTAGCAGGACATGAGGACCCTTGCTGAAGGGGTCTTCTGTGGCAAGTAGTAGGGAAATGGCTGCATGAGGCCCATGTGGGAGGGACTGTGTGTGTCACAGGTATTTTCTGTTGAAGAATTGGTTCTCCTCCATCTGATTGCTGCCTTTTTAAAGTGTAAAAGTGACTGTGGCAGTGCAAAGTGCAAGGGAGGCAAGCAAGAGAACTCACATCTGTGATTGCTTTCTTTGCTTTCTCCTCTGCATTTCTGGCTTCCTGAATGCTGTCTTCAACTTCAGTCTGTAAATGAGTTATGTCCACCTCCAGTCTCTTCTTGGTGTTGAGGAGGCTTGTGTTCTGTTGGGACAGTCAGCAGACAGGTCATTCCCGTCCCATTTGTGCCAGTCCCACGTGCCTGTAGTAATCTCCTGTACCAGGAGATGCCAAATACCTGTGAGTGGAGCAGCTGAACTCTCTCACTGGCATCTGTCAGCTCCTGCTCAGAAACCTTCCGGGCTCGCTCGGTCTGCTCCATGGCAGCTCGCATCTCCTCCATTTCTGTTGTCATCAGGTTGTTCCTACGCTCTATGATAGCAAGCTGCTCTTTCAGGTCATCGTTCTCTCTCAAGGCATCATCTAAATGGAGCTGGGAATCCTGAAAAGGTGAAAGCACCATGAGACCCAGAAGCAAGCAGAGGGAATGGCAAAGACCCACGGGACAGTAGCCTTGGGGTCCCTACCTTGAGCTGCCCTTGCACAGCTTTAAGGTGCTTCTGTGTCTCTGCTGCCTGACAGTTGGCATGGCTCAGCTGTATTTCCATGTCGTTCAGATCTCCCTCCATCTTCTTTTTCAGCCTCAAAGCATCATTTCTGCTCCTGACCTCAGCATCCAGCAAGGTCTGCATAGACTCCAATGCCCTCTGGTGATTCCTCTTCAGCTGTTGAATTTCGTCATCTTTCTCTGCAGTCCTTCTATCAACATCTGACTTCACCTGGTTCAGCTCCAGCTGAACACGTAGGATTTTCCCCTCTTCATGCTCTAAAGAGCCCTGTCAGGGTTGAAATATTGTCATTTTTCTTTGTAGTGTCCACTGCTGGGAAATGGCCATGCAGCAATGTGACCCTCGGCAGCTGGGAGGGCAGGTGTGTTTGCCTTGCCGTGGACCTTTAGAGAAGACCAAGCACTGAAAAAGCTTTCCATGGGAGCAAATTCAAACAGATGGTGCAAAATGAGCTCAATTTCAGACTGGGACTGGGGTTTTTTTTTGTGCATGATAGCACAGCAAGGAATGCCACATTGGTATGGCAGAGGAGCGGTCCCTGTGCTTTTTGGTCTGTCTGTGCTTTGGGACAGTTTCAGGATAAGCAGGAATATAAAATATACACCCAAATTTTCTCCATTCTTGGTTTCTCTAAAAGAAAGCCCCTTACTGAGGACACTTGCCTCTGCTTCTTCTAATGCTGCTTGTAGGTCACACTTTTCTTGCTCAATTTGCTTCTTTGCTTTCTCCAGCCCATGATTTGCTTTTCCAGACTCAGCAATCTGTTCAGTCAGATCAGAAATTTCCTCTGCAACCAGAAAACACATACTCAGCTCCTCTCAGATAGTGTGATCAGTGGCACCTGCAATTGCTCTTTGGCAGTAGGAGTGACAGAAGAGGCTCTGATATAATGGGATGTAACAGTGAGAAGAAATAATAGGTCTTGTCTTGTGTGCAATCTTTATTTCTGATAACCTGCACATCCCAGTTCAGTGTGCAATTTGAAAATGAGAGGGACCAAATGGAATGAGCTCAGAAAATGTCAACTTCCTCTGGGTAGTGAAATGACATCTCCAGAGACAGTCGTTTGATTGATCTCTTTATGCTTAGATAACCCCCAGTGATCATTCAGTTCACAAAAATGATCTGAGTTGTACTTCCTTTATATAATTAGTTTGCTTATTAAATGGCAATCCATTGTGCCACAGCTGTATGATCCTCCAATAATCAGGAGACACACAACAGCGTCCAGATTTTTTCTAGTGGCAGTGACTGAAGTAATCTGAAAAAACTGAGTATCATCGTAATTTCTGTCTATTCTGTTAACCTGGTCCCTATCCATGCATAGGATTATGAGGGTGTGAAGGAGGGGGAACATCCTGAGGAAGCAGGATGCTGTAATGAGCTGTAAGCGTGTGCTTGCAAGTGACTTTATGATCAGCTGAACAGGAAAGAAAGTCACCACCTTCATGGGAAAATCATAAAGAGCAAAACCCTGGGAAGAGGCAGAGCTCTGGTAGTCCAGAAATGTGGAAGCATCTAAGGGCTCAGGGTGAGTCTAAGCTGACAGACATATGAACTTACGCTGGAGGTTCTTGTTCTCCCGTCTGACAGTCTCAGCCTGGTCAAGCATTTCTTCGTAGGCATTCTTCATCCGGAAGATCTCGGTGCTGAGAGAGCGAGACTCCTTCTGGGCAGCCTCCAGCTCAGTCTGACTCTCCTGGTACTTCTGCTTCCATTCAGCCAGGATCTGGAGTGACAGGAGAGGAATGGCCCATTCTGAAACACTCCCATCTCTGCACCTTTATATGACAAGAACCCAAGAGGCCTGGCCTATCTTAACAGTCTTTTGCTTTGGACTGCTCTCTGCCTGTGACAATCAACTCCCTGTGATGCATACTCTGCTTGTTTTGGTGGAATTGACTTAAATTTGCCTCTTCAGCCAACACTAGTGCAAGCCCCAAGCTATCAGGCAGGAGTTTGGTTTGACACCAGCCTGGGCATAATGTGGTTGGTCTGAATAAGGATGTGTGAGACTTCATAGTGTTGCAGGAGCCAGTGGTCCTGGACTAAGCCCACCAGGAAAGGTCATACTCTACCAATTCTCTCCCGAGTTTGATACCACAGACCTGTGGTATCCTGTGTGATCCTTTTTTAGCACAGTCTTTTCACTCACACAAGGGTAGGCCAAGACATGGGGCTGTGCAACAGCACCTGGTCCAACACTGCAGATTCTTTTAAGTGTTAGTAAGGGCAGCGAGGGCTGGAACTTTACATGAGGCTGAGGCTCTGCCTAACCCCAAGGTTAGGCGAGCAGACTAGCAGCAGGGCTTGTTAGCTTGCATGTGAGTACTCATTCAGTCTGTTTGACCAGCCTCCCTTGTGAAGACTTCATGCTTTTAAAAACTATCAGAAGGCTACTTTATTATTTGCTGTGGCCACCTGGGGTTACTTACACAGTGACTTTATCTTTACCATATGTCCCATTATGGGGTCCTTACCATAACTTTGCTTTGGGGAAGACGCAGTTTATTTTACTGTGAGTGCAGAGCTTTGATAATTTGAGAATTTGTCTTGTCCTATCAAACATCTAATGGTGTTTAGATCTGGCACGGTCTTCTGAACAAACCTTGTCAAAATTCCTCTGCTTTTTATCAAATGCTGCACAGACTGCATTGGACCTCTCCAAGTCAATCATGAGGTCATCCACTTCCCCCTGCAGCTTCTGCTTTGTTTTCTCCAGTGAAGCACACTTTGCATTGACAGCCTCAATCTGCTCCTCTGATTCCTGCAGGCGCTGGGCCAGCTTCTTCCTGCAGGATGGGACATTCAGCACTGAGAAAAGGAAAATTCTGACCTTCTCAAGGAATGGCATGAAAGGAGTTTGGAATGGGAAAGATGGGCAGAGAGAGCATGCTGTGGTGCCAGGAGCCTGGGGTGGCACAGCACTCTGAAGTGATGCATGGAATGGGAGAATACATCCCCTAATATGTACTGTGCCAGTGTGGAGAGGGACCAGAAATATGCTTTCAATACCGACAATGTAAAGAATGTGCTTTTTCAACTACTCTGATTAACTCAATGCACTGGAATTCTCATTTATGCAGACACCCCTAAGCCTCTACCCCTAATCCTCCTTTAAGTATCTACTCACTCCCCTTTTCACTTCTAATTCACTTTGCTAACAAAGCACACTGCTCTGCATATTCCCACTGCAAACATATTCTGGTTTCCTTCAGTTCTTCACTCATTATGCTTAAATATCCTTCTGCTTGCTCCAAGCCATCCCCTCACGTACTTGGCCTCCTCGAGCTCCTCCGTGCGCTGAATCGCGTCCGTCTCGTATTTGGTTCTCCACTGGGCCACTTCGCTGTTGGCCTTGGACAGGGCACGCTGCAGCTCCCCCTTGGCCTCCTGCTCCTCCTCATATTGTTCCCGGAGCAAGTCACAGTCGTGGCGAGCGGACTGCAGGGCGTGGGCCAGGGCGTTCTTGGCCTTGGGAGTTAAAATTACACAAATTGTCAGAACACTAACAATTTGTGACTGGATACTTCTCCTGTAGTTTGATAAAATATTCTTATCTCCCTGCCCATGTGCTACAGTTGCTAGGGAAACAGAAGGAGCAAAATGAGTAACATTAGGGACTCTGTGTTTCAGACTTGATGTTGTTCAACGAGGTCGGGTGCTTGACCATCTTGTCTGGGATAACACTTCTCAAACGCATCTGCACCAAGTGTTTCAGGCAGAGGCAAAATAAATCCATCAACAGACAAGGTGCAAGCACTATTGCTCTATTTCCTTTTATTTCCCTTGCTTTGCCTCAGGGATTTCCAGTAGCAGTACTAGATATGGGCACAGAACTGCTTTCATTCACTTCTCTCATGTTTTTGAAGTTCAGAAGGCATGATGAGAAGGGCTTAAAGTGCCTTGCTTATTTAATTTTTAGTGTCTCCTCTTTGCGTTGTATTCCAAGGCAAAGTTCAAAATTTTCACTGTTTTGATGTCTCTTCTCTGAGGAGAAATCTAATTTATTTTTTTAGCGCATTGATTTATTTTAAAATTTGTTGTTCCAAATGAAAGCAAGTCACCTTATTTTCTTCCTCTAGTTGTCTCTTCAGCTCTTCGGTCTGCTGAGTGAAAGTATGTTTGCCTCGAGTTAACTGAGAAATCAAGGACTCCTTCTCCTCCAGTTGCCGAGTAAGTTCACCTAATGAGAAAACACTGATTTTTTTTATACAGAGAACGAGACATAAAACAAATGAATGCGAGCAGCTAGCCATGTAGAAAGAGATTACAAGATGTAATGTGGTAAACTGAAGGGAGAGTAGCAATTGCATTCCCACCGATAGGAAAAGCTGTTGAAGAGAAATGCTGTGCTGGCATCAAAGAAAAGAAGATGAACTGAGCACAAACTCACATGTGCATTTTGACTGACAGTACTCCTGGTTTGGCTGTATGTTTCCTCGGGTGGAGTTTCTATGACTGCCACCAGGAGGAGATTCTACATTCTGAGTTTTGTTAGCTCACCGAGTGATGAATATGTTAAAAAACACACGGGCATTCAGGCAGCTATTTAAGCACTTGACACTGGAGTATTACATTTCATCAAGGCTCGTACCGTTCTCAGTCTGCAGGCGTGTTTTCTGTGTGTTCAGATCGTTAATCAGCCGCACATGTTCGTCATCTTTGGCTCTGACTTCACTGAACTGGTCTTCAAGAGCTCGGCACATCTTTTCCAGATTGCTCTGTGAAGAGATAGAAAACACATCCCTCAGCTCATCCAGTTGTTCAGAAGAACAATGCTAACAATGAGAAATACTTCTTCCTGTGCAGCGACCTTGGCCTTGGAGACAGACTCCATGTTACCGGCCAGGTCATCAATCTCCATCTTCAGCTCACTCTTCTCCTTCTCCAGCTTCTGCTTCACGCGTTGCAGGTTGTCGATCTGCTCCCCCAGCTCAGCTGTGCTGTCCGCGTGCTTCTTGCGCAGGGCGGCAGCCGTGGCTTCGTGCTGCAGCGTGGCCTCTTCCAGGTCACGGCGCATCTTCTGGAATTCTGCCTCACGCTTCTTGTTCATCTCCACCTGAGCTGCTGTCACCCCTCCTGCTTCTTCCAGGCGCTCGCTGATCTCCTCCAGCTCCCTCGACAGGTCAACTCTCTGCTTTTCAGACTTGGCACGGATAGCACGTTCGGCCTCAATTTCTTCCTCCAGTTCCTCTATCCGAGCCTGTGAGAGTTAATTGGTTAAAAGAGGACTTTTGACTGGACAGGTTTAAAATTATCAGTAAGGAATAAAGAGCAAGCATTCACATCCATTAATACAAGCATAGAAAGAGAAGTACCACTAGAAATTTCATTGTATTGTGTCCTAGGAGAGGTAATATTCAGTTTTGGAACAATAGTGAATGTAAAATCTGATACTTTATTTTATGTCATAGCTCAGAATGGATTTATTATTTTGTGAAGGCTTTAGAATTGCACTTTCCTGAAGAAATAGAGGGAGTGTCACTGGAAAATATAAAGGAATGTGAATTTCTTAGAAATTTCCCAGAAGTCAGGCCAAAACAAAGCAATGTCCCTTCTCCGTCAACAAACAGGATGGAAGGAACTTCAAGATGAGCCATCACGGGATAATAGCACTGAAGAGAGCTCTCTTCCTGGTTCTGCATTTAGAAGGTGATCTTTGTCCTGATCATGACACATTACGTCACATTCTGTTGTTTTCTTAGAAAAGAGATTCTCGGCGGCTGCACATCTGTCACATTTCCAAAGCCTGCCACAACGTTCATTTAAGAAATTTCCTACATAGTCATGTATGATTAGAGGCCAGAGTTTCTGAAAAAGTGCCCTGAGATGGGAACAGCACCCAGAGTCCCATATTAATGGTTTTATTCATGTGAGGGAAAATATTTTTGTAGAATGATATAAGAATAAATACCAATTAATTCTAAGAAATTTGTGCTTGCTACTAAAATTATTAATAACTCCTAGACTTTACCTGAATCTCCTTAATTTTCTTTTGCAGCTGAGAACTTTGAGCCTGCTCATCTTCAATTTTACTTTGCAACTGGCTAATTTCAAAATCCTTTCTGTTAGAAAACAAGAAGACAAATTCAGTAAGGTTAAGATAAAACATGAATTTCAGAATTCAGAGCATAATAAGTCAGTGTAATACTTCTTTAGCCTGTCATCCATTTGTTGCTTATCATTTTCCAGATCCATGATGGAATCCTGAGACATTTTTAGATCACCCTCCAGTTTTCTCTTTGCTCTCTCAAGGTCCATTCGCAGCTTCTTCTCTTGTTCCAGAGATGCTTCAAGCTAAAACACATGAAACATACTTTGAAATACATAAGTTATACTTCAAAAGTAACTATTCTTGATTTTAAAATCTAACTAAATTGGAAATTGATGAATAGAGAAAATAATCAGGGCATCTCCACCTGTGCTGCACTCTCACCGTGAGACCAGAGCTGCTGTGGTGATTTAGTTTCAGACATTGAGCTGTGCACAGCTTGGCTGTGCACAGTTGAAATACCAGTTTTTGAAAAAACAGAAGTTAAATTTTTCCAGTAGCTGCAGTTTCTAGCATATAGACTGCTAAATAGGGACAAATTCCCAGTATTCATAACTTCCTGGAGTATATGCACACACAAACAACTCTGCAGCAACCTTCAAACTGTCACAGGTCTCCTGCTCCAGCTAATGGGTTAAATCAGGTCACAAAAGTCTACAGTGCTGAAATACCTGGTGATGAACATGAAAGATGTGCTGGATTCCACAGTTCCTTGTCAATTAGCAGCAATTTATTAGCTGAAATTATTAGAGCTTGCTTGTCTGCTTTAGGTGTTGCTTATACTCCCAACTACAGATTTTTTGTCTACTGCAATCTGTCACAGTGTACATATACACAACCCAAAAAGTTTTACTCACATCATCCACTTGCTGCTCCAGTTTGGTCTTGGCTTTGGCAAGGGTGCTGACTTTGTCTTCCTCAACTTGCAAGTCATCCAGTGTCTGCTGGTGGGCTTCCTGGAGGGCCTTTTTCTCCTTAGTGAGTTTAGAAATATTTTCATCCAGAGCTGCCATCTCCTCGGTGAGGTTCTTTACCTGTCAGACAGCCAGCATCCATCCCATGAGGGGATGCCTTGAGAAATGGCAGGCTAAGAACACAGTGAGTGCATCCTTGCAACACCTTGCATGGATATAGTCAAAATGCTCTCTGCAGAATGTTTATATTGATTGTAATGAGGGCAGCAGCATTTATCATGCCTGAGAGTCTCATCTCTCTGATCCTGCAATGGTAGAAATTCCTGCTTTAGATCCAGCCCTATCCTACTAAATTTTGTAGTGAAATGTGCTAGATTTTCACTTGCCTCTGCATATTTTCCCGTTGGGATTTACAAAAGCCCTCTGAGTTGCTCTTGCTCAAGGAATGTCTTTCCTGCATAGGATATATTTGCTACGAAAACAGCTGTAAATTCTCAGCAAGACAGGTTCTTCAGAAAGACATGATCAAGTGCTAAGCATAGCCAAAAATTAGTTAAGTTTTCCATAATAATGAAACAATCCATGATAACATGGCAAAGAACCTTAACAGAAAAAATTCTGTCAGCTGATTAAGTGAAAACACCTCTCTCCTATGCATTGGACACATCTCATTTCTATTCAGAGCACTTAGAGGTGACTACAATTTTCCACAAAACTGACAAGCTGTATAGGAGCTCTGTCTGGGGAAGAATATTTCCCTGATTCCTCTGTCACCTTATTCTCTGTTGCATGCTTCTCCTTTTCCACTTTGGCCAGAGTCATCTCAAGGTCATCAATATCTTTCTTCAGCTCCGAGCACTCATCTTCAAGTTTCCTCTTCTTTGCTGTCAGTTCAGCATTTGTCTCTTCTTCATCCTCCAGCCTTTCATTTAGCTCTTTAATTTTAGCTTCTAGCTGGATTTTACTTTTAATGAGTCCTTCACATCTCTCTTCAGCATCAGCTAGGTTTTCACTCTCCTGTCAGAACACATTGAAGGTGCATTATATTTATCATAAAAAATGACAAAAGACAGTTAAGACCCTTGGTGAGTGAAACAATCCAGGGTTTTTTTGAAACTCAGCTGATTAGAAAGCTTATGGCCACAAGTGACAGGTCCACTTGCACCAGACTGCTCTTGGCCCTGTAATATTTTATTACATTTTAGAACCTGACAGGTGCAATTTCAGTCTCTTTTCAGCAGTATTTCAGAGAAAAGCAGATTCCACAGATTTCAGTCCTGCCTCTGGCAGAAAAGCACTCCTGCCCTGGCTCTGTGTTCTAATGGCAGCAGATGTGGAAACGGCCTATATTTCATCCCGAATCAGACACCACTATGAGGAGCACATTATATGTACTGTAGAATGTCTGATTCTTCCACTGGTGGCGGACTTGGAACTTCCTGGATTCCTACTGGTGTTTGGTGTATGCTTTGCACCTTGCTTAGGTGTAAGTGACACAACCAGAGACAAAGCAGTGGAGGCTTTCTCCCCATTACGTGCCCGTTTATAGAGGACAATGGAAAAGAGGAGAAAAAGAGCAGCAGAGGAAGTGGAGTGAATCTGAAAACGGAAGTTACTCACAGACTGAACCTGAAGCTGCAGGTCATTTTTCTCTTGCAACAGGGTCACCATTTTCTCCTCCAGCTCCTTCCGCTTTGCCTCAGACTTCGCAAGCTCTTCCTTGGTTTTCTCAAACTCCTCCTTCATGTTAGCCATCTCCTTCTCAGACTCTGCACTCTTCAGCAAGGGCTTGATCTTGAAGTACAATTTCATCCAGGGCCAGTGTTTGACATTCATGAACGCACGAATGTTGTACTGGATGATATAAATAGATTCTCTGAAAACACATGAAACCAGTTTGTGAGGGTGGTGAGACTTGAGCTGGAAACATACTCTGATTATTTGCCACACAGCATCAGCATTTACCGCAAGAACGTTTGCACAAGACTTTTTTTCCTCACCTCCCTTGCTTTAGTTAAAGAGTCATTTTGAGGCCCTTGTTGCAGAATGGCTGGTTCAGCAGCTTGACTAATATCTATTGTCTGAATATAGGAGGAAGAGATGCTACAAAACAGACAGACTTCTCTGGCATATTGACTGGGAATCTCTGAGAGTTTCCTCAGTCTCAAGGAAAACGCAAGTGCTCGGATAAATACCAGAGTGAAAACTGACATCCTTGAAGTACTGCTGCAAAGATTACAAATCTGGAAGTTACTGTCAATTGTGGGAACAGCAGCTTGATGCTTTTTGGGTCACTCAAAATACCGTATTAGAAATTATTAAGACAGAAACTGAAAAAAAAAAAGGAAACACTTTTATGGTGTTGAATGCAAAGGATATTGTTAATGCCCATAGCACAAAGGGACATGAGACAACTCCTTGCAGAGAAATCCAGTAAGAGTTATGGAATTCTTAGAAACTGTGCCTGGCTTAGGAAACATTCGAGCTAAATATATGCTGCAGAGTATTACAAATAAAAGCAGAGTGTCCTGTACATTTATGCAAGCCTTGCTCCCCCTAAAACTGTCACTTGTCTACAACACTCAAGAAAGTTTGCTTGTTTTGTCCAGTGCTGTCACTCCTGAACTCTAAATTTTGCTTGATTCATCCCATCTCAAAGGGGATGAATGACAAGCTGAAGGGGATGTGGAGTAGTTGAAAGTATGGAGTAGTTCTCTGTACAAGCTAGGGTTGTTCATCTTAGATGATGGAGCCAGGGAAGGAAATTAAAGAAAGGGAGAGCAGAGAGGGATTATACATCATTCCTTACAAAATCAATGTGATCCAATTAAATGATGAGACAACATGTTGAAAACAGACAAACCTTAGCCCTTGTTCAGTTGGCTGTCTCTGTCACAGAATTCTTTAAAGGTTGAAAACAGTAAGTGCATTCCTGGAGGAAAGTTTCCTTGTTAAAAACTACGTATTGTGGTCCAGCTGCATGGCCCCATTGCTAAAAAGCCACTGCCAGAATTTGTGAGACTGTCAGGAGGAAGCTGATTGTTTGTACTTGCTCTGTTCCCCAGTGATTTCTAAGGTTCTTTCCCTGGGACAGCTTTTTGCCTGAGACAATGTACTACACCGATGGACCTTTGGTCTGACACAGATAATTGCTGCTATTTTCTTATATTACCTTCTTGCATTCATCTTTTTAAATTCGGTTCTCATGAGGTACCCTCTGCACATAGCTTGTGTATGAGTGATGAGGCTCACAAGCTTCTCATCTCTCATCTCTTCTAGGAGTCCCAGGAGACCTGCCTTGAAAAACACCTAGAACATAAAAAAGGGTCAAAGAGTTTGAGGCTTAGGCAGATACATGGCCATTGACAGCTGATGCAGGGTAGTACAAGGTAGTTTAGGAAAAATGCCAGCAGGGGAAAGGTTTAAGAGCTAGAGAAATTTTCTGTCAGTATTTAAATCCTCAGTGTTCCTGTGATTCATGACAAGTCACTCTGTGTATGACCTAACCATATTATTGCAGTGTTATTTGATGTCTGCTCCAGTGTAGTTAATGGAAAATTTAGCTCATGCCTGGAAGTGTCCAAGGCCAGGTTGGATGGGGCTCGGAGCAACCTGGTCTAGTGGAAAGTGTCCCTGCCCATGGCAGAGTGGTTGGAACCAGATTATCTTTAAGGTCCCTTCCAAGACAAACCGTTCTGTGATTCTGTGATTCTATGTCTGTTCAGTAATGTAGGCAATTGGCTTTTTATCCAGAGATAGCACTGACTGGGTTGTGCTGACCAAAGTGCAGTGTCTCACCGAACACTGCTTTGGATATGGAAGATAGACTTTGTGTGCTTGAATCTCCTGAATAGTAGGGCTATCCAAACTTGTCTGAGCCTGTCTAACCTGCACTGATATAAATATGTTCCAATGGCTTGAGAAAGAAGCAGCAGAAAATCTAGTTGCAGCTACACTGGGTCATTCTGACAGTGTGGTGTTCCCGGGGCTGCCAGTGCTGCCCCTCACGCAAGAACCACACAGGTTCTCTGTAGTCCATCTTGCTAGTGGTGTACTTTGTTTATAATCATCATGAAGGCTGGTTTAGTATGCTAGAAATACTTTCAACAAAGAAAATATTTTGCTTATTTATACCTACTGTTCCACAAGGACTTTACCTTGGTGTGGCCGAATTTATATTGGTTGTGGTCAACATCAATGGAGGAAAGGAGCTTTTCCGAAGCCTTTTTGCTGTCAATGAATTGGCCTTCTGGAATGGCTGCGGCATTAAGGATCTTGTACCTGTGGTGAGACAGGTTGCAAGAACTGGTTGCAAAGAGGATGAGGAAAATAGGATCCACTGTATGTCATGAAATATATGAAAACTGAGCTGTCTGAAAGCAGCTGAATATGTCATCTGAAATCTAGGCAGTGTTGTCTGGTTAAGCAAAACATGATGAAAAGGGGACACATCTACTCTTTAGAGGAATCTGTTGGTTGTGGAACAACACAACAGTGTGCTGCTGCACACCAAACTAAGGCACATACTTAAGAGTATCCACAGATCCAGGAATAAGGAAGAGCATAGAACATGTCAACCTCTTCTCAACTTGTTTCATTGATCAGAGGAATGCTACTCAAATTAGAGTTGAGGATTAATTAAAACTACTGACAAAGATCAGCTATTTTCCAAAGGCAATGCAGATCTTGCACAGCTCGGTCTCTACAAGTTGTACCACCGAATGCTTGAGTGGATTGAAAATGCCGTGGTATTAATGTGTAAGTGCTAACAGAAGTCTTAGCATTTTGCTAAATGGTTAAGGTAATCCTGTGTTGTGGACAGGACCATCTAATCCTCCTGAAGGGGTTTCTTCTGATACGTCAGTGTGCATGTGTGACCGTACACTGGAGTACTTCTTATTCTCAAGTCTACCTTGAAAAAGAATATGTAAAATCACAACAGTGATAATAGTACTGTGAGTTTATTTTCTATTTTTGGCTTCCATTGTCATTCCTAAAGCACTCTGTCGTTCTGGACCATGGCCATTATGGATGGATTCTTTCATCTGTCACTTCAAATTAAAATTTGACAGTTGAGACTAGCTAATCCTTTACTAAACATCAGGTTGCAGGACATTGTCAGAGAGATCTTGGGTCCTTTTCACACCAGTGCAACATGGAAGATGCTACATTTAACTGTAACAGCAGACAGTTCTGGTTTAGCACTCTGTGGCAACTGAGTCCACGTGAACCAGTTTAGTTGTTGAACCATTTTAAAGATGAAGAAAACAAGGCCAGAGACAGAGCACTGTGAGGAGGCTCATGTGGATTGACTTTGTACTCTGGAAGACTTCAAAGACTAGTCTATAATGGCACCTTATTCATTACACTGCAAGCGTTTTGCATCTCTTTGAACCATCTGGCATTGGCTTCAGTTTAGAAATTACACTGGTTCTGATGCATCAACAAATCTCTGGTCTGGTCAGAGAGGGAAACACTGGAGTGACCTCAAAACAGTATTCATGACTTGGTTCCCTCCAATGCCACTAATCTCGTCTGACTGGGAAAGTGTGTCCCCACGGTGTCACCAGACATGTCACCTGAGCTGTGTGTGTGCTGAGGCCTTTTCTCAACAGACAGGAAGTAGTAACTGAGGACCTACCGTTGCTTAAAGTCCGCATAAAGGATTCTGCTTGGAAACCCCTTCCTGCAAATTCGGATGCCTTCCAGAACCCCATTGCACCGCAGCTGATGCATCACCAAGTAATGGTCCATTACACCTTAAACAAAACACATCCATCATGATTCCGTTTTTCTTCCAAGGAATCTTCATATGTAATAGCATTCCAGACTGATCTTTTTTCTTTTTTTTTTTTTTTAATTCAACCATCTCTTGATTAAAGATGCAGGAAGTGCAGACAGAACATGCCTTCAGTTCATACAAGTGGTGGAGAGTTGCATCAGTGAGCTTTGCTAGGAATGCAAGGGCTAGCAGTGCTTGTGAAAAGGCATCAGGCCACATTCCTCAAAAAATGGCAGGATGGTGCTTTAGGAGACCAATTGAAAAATCTTTAACAGCATCAGCCTCCTCACTGGATGTAGGCGAAGGTGGCACAGTGTAGTGTAGTGCCATCCAGACAAGGGATTTTCTAATGCTCTTACCCACAACAGACAATTATATCAGCTGTAATCAAGCCCATCTTTATCACCTTCAGTTCTGTACACACATTAAGCAAAGATGGGTAACTGTTGTGGACCATGTAATGCTCAAAGTTTTTCAGTCACAGTAGACAACACAATATAGTTCCCCTTGTTACTGTCTTGCAGGCCAGCCCCCAAAAGGACTTCACATGCAGAGGGAGCTATTTGGGAAACCAGTGTGGAAGCTTAACAGGCCAGTTCCTGTCAGTCCCAAGTCTTCAGAATATAATGGTGGACCTACCAGGTGTCTTGGTCTCGTTAGGAATCAGGCAGCGCACGAAGTGAGGATGGGTGCTTCTCAGGTTAGTCATCAATTTGTTCAGGTTTTCCTGTGATAGAACGAAACAAGGGTTTCAGCTTCAAGCTACGAAGCTTTTGCATTCCTATTTAATTTCAGGGAGTTATAGAATCACAGAACGGTTTGGCTTGGAAGAGGCCTTCGAAGATCATCGAGCCCAGCATCCCTGTCCTAGGCAGGGACACCTTCCACTAGACCAGGTTGCTCCAAGCCCCATCCAACCTGGCCATAAACACTTCCAGGGACGGGGCAACCACAGCTTCTCTGGGCAGCCTGTGCCAGGGCCTCAGCACCCTCTGAGTGAAAAAATTTTTTTCTTATATCCAATTAAGATCTACCCTCTTCCAGTTTAAAATCATTGCCTTTTGTCCTGTCACTACAGGCCCTGGTAAAAAGTCTTTTTCTGTCTTTCTGATAAGCCCCCTTTTATATATTGAAAAACCAGAATAAGGTTTCCCTGGAATCTGCTCTTCCCCAGGCTGAGCAACCCCAACTCTCTCAGCGTTTTTTATAGGATAGGTGTTCCAGCCCTCAGATCATTTTGTGGAAGCATGGCTCATGTAAAAAGAAATTCACATACCCTGAACACAGCAGACACTGTCTGGAAAGAGCCCCCCTTCTTCTTAGCACCCTTCTTGCCGCCACCACCACCACCACTATCGCCTTGGAAGAAGTAGATGGGAGGTGAACAGTTAGAATAAGCAGCACATTTTGTAGGCCTCACCTTCCTTGGTTTGGCCATGGACCAACAAAATACTTAATTTTAAATACTGACACACAGCTCCCTGAGAGTTTAGTGAACTGCTGCTGGGCAGTTGTTGATCAGAGGATGGTGCACTCGGTCTCAAATGCAAGACTTACGTTGCATTACGGTGTATGTGGCTTTGCTGGTGTGGAAGAACATTTTGGCCTGACATAAGTTTCCTGACAGTGTACTCTGTGCTACTGGTCACATTTTGCTTTCACTATTACACAAAGCCCCAATTTAAAAAAAAAATTAATTAGGGGGAAGACCACAGGAATGTGACTCAGCACCGGGCATCCATTTATCAGTGCAGGGAAGTCTTCTATAGAAAAATCTTCTAATCCAATATTCCAGGTGAATAATACTGTTCTATTCTGAGTTATGGCAGGAAGCAAATTTTAGTCTCAGGAATACAAGTCCAAGCAGCTCAGTGTCTCTCCATATTTGCTACACCCAGGAACCCAATTAAATCAAGTCTTTTGAGCCTCAGACCCGGTGAACCATAAGTCTGATGGACTTAACTACTTGACTATCATTGACTTAACTACTGCTGTACACTGCCTCTGCTTTTTTGCCCAGTATCCAGGCTACTAGAATATTGGAGTTTTCTTGGTAGAAATCTGGGTGGCCATTTTTGATAAGGCAGACCTACTGACTGTCTAACTTGATGGTCTTCACACACAAAAAATGGGCAAAAGATATGACTGTGCTCTGATGCCCACAGAGGACTTCTGAAGTTTTTCTCTGCCTCTCCGTTTTTTTGTCACAACACCAGGAGGGCTCAGCTGGATATGAAATAGATCCATGGTCTCCTTTTATTTCTTCCAGTTCCCCTCAAGAAAAAAAACTCTGTCTACAAAGACTAAAATGCTTGCACTCTGCACATTTATTTGGCCCTGTCTAGTGGCTGAGTAAGCATGCAGGTGATTCACAACACAGTGAGGAAACATACACCTCCTGTCACTTGGGTTTGGACTTGCTGTGCTTTACTTCTGTGCAGCCCATAAATGTGGCATTTCCAGCAGTTCTGCATGTTGGTGTCTTATTTTTGGCATACCTGGTTGCACACAAGAACAAGGTCACCTTAGGGGTTGGTAGCCTTGAGTATACCACAGAGTGGAGAAGCAGAAGTGGGCGTTAGTTGATTTCTCCCTCATTGGTTATCACCAAAAAAGCACTTACCTGTTTCTGCACCAGTGTAGTTAGAAAAAAGGAAGGACAGCAGCTTCAAGGATGATTTCTGGTACAACCCCACAACAGTTTCATTCAGAGGGTCCTTGTTCTTGTCAAGCCAGCCAGAGATGTTGTAGTCCACTGTGCCAGCATAGTGCACCAGGGAGAAGTGGGCCTCAGCCTTGCCTTTGGCAGGCTTGGGCTTCTGGAAGCTGCTGGACTTGCCCAGGTGCTGGTCATAGAGCTTGTTCTTGAAAGAGGTGTCAGTTGCCTTGGGGAACATGCACTCCTCTTCCAGGATGGAGAAGATGCCCATGGGCTGGGAGAAATACGGATACACAAAGTAAGTAAGTGGTGGGGAGGGGAGCCATTACTGCACGGAATAAGACTTGAGGTTCACCTCACTGTTAAAGGCAGTCGTTAATGTCATCAAATTAACATTGTGTAGGCGTTGTCCCTTCCACCCCAGCCATGTTGTTCAGGAAACCATTGTTTGTGCAGAGACAGCCCATTGTTCCAAAAATTTTGGTTTTATAAGCTGCTTATTTTGATGCGAGAAGGTAATTCAACAGTAATGTGTCATTTTTTCAAGAACGAGTGAACTAAAATAAATGATCATAAAAAAAATGTGCTCTCCTACAATGAAAAGCTTTCTTCCACCTTTTCAATGAGCTCAATGCAGGCAGCCAGGTCCATGCCAAAGTCAATGAACTCCCATTCAATTCCCTCCTTCTTGTACTCCTCCTGCTCCAGCACGAACATGTGGTGGTTGAAGAACTGTTGCAGCTTCTCGTTGGTGAAGTTGATGCACAGCTGCTCCAGGCTGTTGAACTATGAATTCAAAATACAAAACAACCCCCAAAAACCAGTTAGTTTCAAGCAGTACTCAGTGGGTAAGCATACCTACGGGAACTCACATCAAAGATCTCAAAGCCAGCAATGTCCAGGACACCAATGAAATGCTGTCTGGGCTGCTTTGTGTCCAGCTGTTGGTTGATGCGAAGAACCATCCACAGGAACATCTTCTCATAGACCGATTTAGCCAAGGCACCCACTGAATTGTATACCTGTAAGAAGCACAGACGTGGCAGTAACAAATGTTGAGTTAGCTTTAAAGTTGAAAGAACGCTCTGAAGAAATTGAAAAGCTGATGAGCTGTTTATGTACCTGTTGGACATTTTGTCCTTTAGTTACATATTCATTCCCGACTTTCACCCTGGGATAGCATAAAGCCTTGAGCAAATCAGCGGAATTCAGACCCATCAAGTAGCCAGCTTTGTCAGCCACTAGGATCAGAGACAGCAAACGAGTTCAGTAGAGACAAAGAAAGGTGTCCTGGTCCTCTGGGATGTTTCTGTTACAAGGACCCTACTTTTGGTGTAACTCAAATGGATCTATTGTCAAGAGAAGCTCCTCTCCAGTCTCATGGAGAATATTCCCCCTGCTCCAAAGGCAATGTCTCAGCTGCAACACAATCCTATGTCCATGCCTGGAGGGCTCCAGCAATGCTTAAGTGTTATGTCTTTCTGTTTCCTTGTAGTGCATAAATTAAATCACTGACTTTGTGAAACTTGAAATGAACTTAAAAAAATATTAGTTTCTGGAAAGGAAAATAATTTTCAAGGTGTTGGGCACTTTATGGGGTGGGGTTGCTAGGTCTCTGCTGGTGCAGCTCACAAGCAAACTCTGCAATCAGCCCTACCTTCCGTGCCGTCCGGCTCCGCCTGCTCCTCCCGCTGCTTCTGCTTGAATTTCATGTTCCCATAGTGCAAGACAGCCCCTGTCAGCTTGTATATCCCCACCTTCTCATCAGGGCTGAAGCCCAAGATGTCCACAGCGTTCTGCAGAGGCAACAGGCAAGTTGGGAAAGCACAAAGGCTGAAGCTCAAGGGGCAGGTGGGGTTTCTGTCCCTGCCTGGGCTGAGCGTGTCCAGCACCATCCCGGTCCCGTGGCACTGGGCAGCAGAGCGCAGTGCTGGGCCTGGCTGGCCAGGCCTCCCTGGCTGCAGCTGGACTGGCTGCAGGGCTGCTCTGCTCTACTCACATCTGTTGCCAGCAGCTCCTCGCTGTCATCGATGCTGGCAACCGTGACTTCTCCTTGGCTCACATACAGGAAGTCATAGGGGTTGGTGGAGATCAGGAGGAGATCTGCAGGTATATGGGTCACCTTTAGTGGCACTGGGGCAGGTCACAGCGGGAAGAGAAAGTGTTCACTGAGCCAAGCCCAGCACTGCTGGCACTCACCAATGAGCTCTGGCTTCTTGTTGGACATTATCTGGTAAAAAATATGATAGCTCCTTTCACTAGACAGCTGAAAAGTGACTCTGGATTTCTCCAGGAGATCTAACGAAAAGAGAGGTGCTGTTAGTCTGCTGATAAATTGAGGTTGCAAATGCATAAATTCTGCTTGCACTGACTTGCTCCAACTCACAGGTTTCGATATCTGCAGAGGCCAGCTTGCCAGTTGGTCCAAAGTGAATCCGGATGAATTTTCCCTATCGAGGAGTGCAGATCAAACCATTGGTTATGACAATCGATGAATGAGACTTGCATTAAATGTCTTCATTCCAACAAATCTGAAATGAACTCACAAAGCGTGAGGAGTTGTCATTCCTCACAGTCTTGGCATTGCCAAAAGCCTCCAGCAGTGGGTTGGCCTGGATGATCTGGTCCTCCAGAGTTCCCTGGTTGCAGAAGAAAATGCTTCTTATCAAACTTTACTACTTAGCAAATAACAAATATTGCAAAAGGGATATTACAGAAAATTTTTACATATCACATGTGATTTACACCTAAAAATTAACAGAGCTCTTAAGCACTCATCAGCCAGCACTCATTGATATTGCCAATGGTTTCAAAGGGAAGTGTGCCGAAAGACAGATCTGTGTTTTGCTTGCTTCTTGTATCTGATATCACATATTGGATATCACATACAAAATCACTGCAGTGGAGTTCAGGGCTGTATGAGAGGTGTTTCCACATTCCTGTTCACAAAGGCCTTGGCAGCTAAGGAAAAATGTGAGAATTCTGGAAATGTTTTTGAAGGTTGCTTGAGCCCACGACACACAGAAAGAAGAACAGACTTTGGTAGGAAACAGCTACCAAGGGACAATGTAAAATGTTTCAGTTGCATTCAAGCAACAGCAGCCTTTCAGGATGCAGGAATGCAGCTCTCAGTGTGCTTTGAAGACTGGGACATGGACAAAGCCTGACACTCAAACACCGAACTTCGATAAGCAGAGAACACAGGCTCTTCGATTCTTTTTTTTCTTTTTTCTCTGCTTTGCTGCAGAAGGAATGATCAACATGTGAAGTTTTGGTACTGTCTTGTAACTCTCTTGGTAGGTGCAAAAATACGGAAGGAGAAAAGCTTCTGTGATGTGATGTCTCTCCTTTTTGGTTCAATACAGTCCAGGAAGCAGAGTCACTAGTGTGACTCTAGCAAAGTCATGACTGATCCTACATAATCAGGGCATGAAAGTGTTGCCAGGGATAATTTCCAAGACAGATGGCAATCAAAGAACAAGGGGAAAAAAAGACAAATTGGTTTATATCAGGTGAAAGGTGAGCAGCACTGTTTCAGTTACTGCATCTTTGTGTGGTGCTCAGTGCAGCCTTGAACATGTTGCAGGGGAGAGGGATTGCCATTCCCAGCACTGTCTGCAGATGGCACAGCAGGTTTAAATTAGTTTTTGTTAGTCCACCGTGAAGACGGACCTCTAAAATTAAGGCAACACAGTACCGTATGAAGCTCTATATCTTTTTTAATAAAAAAATCCTAATTCCATAGAATAATGCCCTCTCACATGTATCTTTCAGCTTTCTAAGCGATCCTTCAGGGAAGGGAAGGGAAGGGAAGGGAAGGGAAGGGAAGGGAAG
>VZTI01002389.1:0-32930 GCA_013397865.1 Struthidea cinerea | reverse complement strand
AAATGTGTGTCAGTGCAGCTGACTACACCAACACCAAGCCTCTTTTGAGTGCACAGCTGTAACCAGGGAACTAAAGCAGGAGCACTGTACATGGGTAACTGTGGAAGAAGACACAGCAATTCTTTACACAATTTCATGCCGGAGTCCTGTCGACAGGCTGGGTGACACAGTGCTGGAGGCTGAGACCATGTTTTGGGGAGATGCTGTTACATGCTTCCCTTATTCCTAGACCATTGCCTGGCATCTGATTTCAGCTTGTATCTGCCATGGAATGCTGGACTACACAGAACCATGACCTGAGTGTTTCGTTCAATGCTCTTATAAAGAGGAACATACTAATGTCACAGAGACTGGAATGCTAAAAAAATAGAGTATTCTGTGAATACTCAGAAGAGGGCAGAACAGATTACTGTCAGTCTGAGAGCCAGGTGATTTTCCTTCTATCACACATGGTCTGTACATGTCTCAGCTGTCTTGAAGCTTTTCTGAGATCAGTCCTGGCATAGTGAGCAGCTGATGAAAGCTGAGCCCAGGAGATTCTAACATGGTGCTGATGGAAAGAGTGCTTGTGATGAACTTGCCTTGGCCATAACAACCCATCAATCACAGACACCTGCCTCTGAGTGAAAGAATATTCAGCCTTGGAATCTCCTTAAGCTCCACTATGCCCTTGGGCACTCAAATAACATGCTGACACATGTCACACACTTTCAAGAGCATCTCACAGGCTGTGGTGGCACACACTTGTGCCACAAGGGTGTTTGTTGCTTGCTCTGTGCTGGGGAATGAAGCCTGTGCCTTGCAAATGCACCAGTGGGCTCAGATTGCAACAGCTGCACTGCTCAGCAAAGGGACATTGAGGCATGCACTTTCTTTTCTGCAAGGATCCTTTCTGAGGTTACTTTCTGACTGTCAGACAAGTGGTTCCAGCTGTCCCAAATCCATCCCTTTTCTTATGCTGTCCCTCAGGGCTGTTCTGCTGACCACAGGCAGAAAAACCAGCCAGTTGAAACTACTGCCTGGTGCAATTGAAATGATGCTTAACTTCAGAACAACCATTCTGGAGTCCAGAGTTCCTGCACTTCCCCTGTCAGCAGGAATGAACCAAGGACCAGGAATGGCACATCCATGTGCCAGTGGGAACTGACTGCTCTCTTTTCACGTGCAGCCACGCGGGTGCTGTGGATGTGGCTGATCTCAGAGGACACTGATGAACAGGTGCATAGATGGACAGTCAGCACAGAGAAAGCTGCTGTCTGACATTGTGTTCTCCTCTCTGGTAAAGACTCCCCTGTGTAAATAGAGGCTTGGGCCTTTCCCACATTGACAAAATGGTCTTATAAGTAAGAGTTCAGCAGATTGGAGGCTGGGCAGCAGGGGTGAATGAGCACACGTGTGCTTGGCTTGTGCATCCTGACTGTCTTCTCAGCTGCACAACACTTTCTGCCTTTAGATAGTCCTGCAACCCCAAAATACTCATTGGTACTTTCTCTTCAGCAGGCACAGTGTGGGCCAATACTAGAAGGGGGAGCTGATGTCATACCTGCATTTTGCCAGGCTGTGGATCTTTCTTCTTCTCACCAGTGACTGCAATTGTTGCAAAGTACTGGATGACACGCTTTGTGTTCACAGTCTTCCCGGCACCGGATTCTCCGCTGTTGAAATAAAAATGTTAATTATTACAGGAAACAGGAAACGTTGTCACTTGCTGTCAGCTCTGTCACTTGTACCAAAACATACTCACGTGATAAGGATTGACTGGTTGTGTCGATCTGGAAACAAAATCAGAGAAAGAGCTGTTCAAATGAGATGTGGAGGGCTTCAGTTCCTCAGACACAACTAACTGACTTCAAGGGAAAGAACTATATTATATCAGTATTTATCACTTACTTACAAGATAAGATAAATGATGCATTAACATGCATTATCATGAATCTGGACTTTTTTTGTTGTACAGACAGGGATGAAGTAGCACAAAATTTAACTTCAAGCAGTGATTATTTACAAGGCTTCCCACTTACTATTTGTTTTCTTTTATGTAGAGACCTTGTCGTAAATATTGTTTAACTGTAATCAGATTATTTGCTGTGTTTCTTTACCATTTCTTTAAATTCCTTACAAGGAGAGGGGGCACAAAGCCATACAGCCAGCTACTGCTTTTTCCTTCATTATCTGACAGCCCAGAGGCCATTAAGATTTTTATGGTCTGATCTTGTGTTGTGCTGTAGGACCATGGGACCACTGAGTAGAACCTAAAATGCCTGAACTAGCAAGTGTTCCTTCACCAAACAGCCAGCCCTACATATATCAGGGTTTTCCACTCTTGCCAAATGACTCACCAGTCAGCATGAACTGATAGGCGTTGTCAGAGATGGAGAAGATGTGTGGAGGGGCCTCCTGGCGCTTCTTGCCTCGGTAGCCAGTCACCACCTCCGGGTTGTACACCGGCAGCCACTTGTAGGGGTTGACGGTGACGCAGAAGAGACCCGAGTAGGTCTGCGAGGAAGGGACACAGCACGTTGGCTTCCCCTGAGCCTGGCCCAGCAGCTCCAGCCGCTGCCCAAAGGAAGCTGCTGCTGCCACTTACGTAGATCATCCAGGCTGCGTAACGCTCTTTGAGGTTGTACAGCACAGCGGGTTCGTGCAGGTGGGTCATCATGGCCATGTCCTCGATTTTATCGTACTTGGGAGGGTTCATGGGAAAGACTTCATCTTCCTTTACAGTCACAGTCTAGCAAAAAAAGGAAGGGAGCAACAGGAGAAATCTAAAACAGGGAACTGCTTGAACGGGATGATCACATAGGAATAACAGTTGGTATCACTTACTGTGTCATCACATTTTTTAACGGTGACTTTGCCACCTTCTTTGCTCTGTATGGTACCTTTCACATACATTTGCTTATCATCCACTACAAAACAGGCTGACTTAGCATCAAATGGGCGATTCTGGGCTTCAATTCTCTCCTTCTCTGGCTTCCGTAAATAGGGAGCAGCTTCTCCAAAGATTGCCATCTCTGCATCTGAACTCATGCCTGCAGTTGCTCTGGAGGAACACAGAAAAGTTGCAGAAAGTCTGTGCATTTGTAATTTACATTTATCCAGACAGTGGTCATGCTCAATGACTAATAGGAAAAAGAGGACTAATCAGGCACTTAGCTTCTGCCTCAATTTTAATTATCCGCCTAAGAAGTGCTAATAAAGTTCCTTTTGTAGACAGAGATGTATTGTCTTTGAAGACATCCCCCTTAAATGGGCCTTTGTGCCCAAATGAGAGCAAAGAGAATATCAAGCTAGAAGTCTTCAAAAGCCTGTCCTGTTCTGTCTTCACCTGCTGTTCACTGACCTGCACAGCCACGTCCCTCTCAAAGCCACATACACAAATCCACTGAGATGTTTCACTGGACATCTAAAGATTTAGACAAAAGCAAGCTCTGTGAGTCACGTAGATTGGCTCCCACATGTGATTTCCAGGTGGAGGTATGTTTAACGCCCTCCGGTTTTGATGTTTTAACACCAAACGGGAAGTTCAACTAGTTTCTGTCTGTACCAAGCAATGGAACAAATTGTGAATGTCAGTCATCACCTATCTAAAGCCAGACCTGTTTATTGTATGAACCAAATATAAAACATCTTTTCAGTTATGTTGCAAAATTAGCCAATAAAGGAATATAACGTATATTACAGATAATAATTAAGACCATAGTATTAGCTAAATAACATAGTATCTAGGTAAATAAGTATGTGATATAACATTTCAAAGAATTTCAATTATAGCTTGAACATATTATAGCTTGAACATATTATATAGACTAATATTAGTTATGGATCATTAAAAGACAATTCATATGTACCAGATATTGTTAGGGATTTGTCTAGTAGAAATATTTCAGAAAACTGATTTATGCTCAGTTTAAATTCGTATTTTTAAAAATATCTAGTAAAAATTCTTCAACACAAATAAATGCTGTTGCTTGCTATGGTCAAAAGAACTGTCATGGATAATTCAATGGCATCTGGAAATAGCATAAGTAGAAATAATGTAGGCAGGAGCTAGCATAAACAGAATGTTCTTCCTCAGGCAGGCTAATATATAGGCTAGAAAAAAAATAATAAAAAACTTCTAAATTCCTGCTACTTCATGTGCTGTCTGATGCTCTGTGAAGAGTAAAGAAGAGAAAGGGACAGAATTGAAAAAGCAAGATGTGTACATCCAAGGTATCAAAGTACTGAAACATTCAGAATGGTTTTATGTGCAAGAAAATGGTGAAAGGAGTATGAAGGCATTTGTAATGCTTCTCCTGGACATGTTGTAGTAGGAGTGCTGGTCTCTCTCAGCAAGAGCTATCTGCTAAGGGATCTGCACCCTGCAGGACTTTGAGGGACGGCCTCACGCAAGGGCTTTTAACGGCCAGGAATTTCAAAGCACAAAATCCAGAACCTTTAGCTTACTTTGAAAGTATTATTCTGTGTATACAGAGCCCAGGATTTTTGCCCACGTGATCTTGTGTCTGAAGGGCTTGAGAGAAGCAACAGAAAAGAAAGAGAGAAGCTATTTCACAGCGTCCATGAAAAAGTGAAGCAGAAACCAGAAAATGCCATCAGAAAAGGGATATCAGAAAATTCCTCAAAGGGCACAGTCTGTTAAAATACTTAATGTCTTTGATAGGAAACAGTGTAAAATTTAGATCTCTACACATTCCTGAGCAGAGAAGGTGGCATTCTCTAGGAGAATAACCTGTGCTTCCATCCCTTTCAGCTCCAGTGTCAGTGAGCAGCGTTTGGTTTTAGGACAGAAGGCACATGTGTGGAAGGTTCCTTCTGTGCTCTGCTGCATGCTCCCAGTCACTAAGTCACTAACCTTCCCCAGAAAACCTAGAAGGGAGTGATGCACACAAGGTTACTCTTTGGGCACAAACAGATCTGCCTATCAGGCAGGAGACAAGATCACTCTGAACTTTGTTTGGGTTTCAGTGCCTGTATGATAAACCAAAGTCAGTAAATAATTTTCTAGACTTTACCCCAGAGGAAACTAACACTTGATTATTACTTTGAGCCTCCTCTCCAAACACAACCTCAGGCTTCCAGCAGCTGTGCAGATGGCAGGGGATGAATTTTAATAATCTATATATCCCAGAATTCAAGGTTAGACCACAAAAAGCCATTTCTGTCTCTGTCTATCATGCCCTCTTGACTCAGTTTGAGCATCTGTAATTTTCTTTCCTGATGCACGTAGTATTCCTCCAAGAACTGTGACTATTGCTCGTGTTGATTAAAATACCATATATCCTTTCCAGTGATGCTGGTTCTACATCATTGTCTGTTGCACCTGCCCTTGCCATTGTCTGGGTGCACTTTACCTATTGCTCAGGATCAATCAGCAAAGGTATGTGTTATTTGTTAAACCCCTACCTTCAGAGAGCCCACGAGGATATCTGTTTTCAGAACCTGTGTGGAATGGTGAAAGAAAGGACAGAGAGAGTTACATCAAGACCAGTGCATTGTCTCGAGCATATGCCATATCAAGCATTCCCACACCCTGTGTAGTCTCTCCACGCAGCTGAACTGCACACAGCGCCTTACAACTCCTGACCTAGAGCAAAATTCCACAGAGAGCCTTGTGTTCCTCCCCACATTTCTGTGAGCTGCTTGAAACAAATCTGATGGCAAGGAAAAAAATAGCTACTTTACATATATAATCCTAGTCAATTTCAACTGCCCTCATGGTCTTCCTGTGCCTTTCATAGGACTTGGAGGGAGCACAGTTGGTAGAAGGCCCTTCCAAGGACTGGCATGCTATGATTCTTCTGCTTCTGCTTGTGCACCACACTGGAGTGGTTTGGGTGGTATAACCCTGACTTTGCATGTAAAGCATGACCTGGAATGTCAGAGGTGGGGAATGAGAAGAAAACGCCCCTTTGTACTCCACCTTTCTGGGGAGCTGTGGAGATGTCATGGTCAGAGCAGGAAGCGAGCGGAGGGCACTTACCGTGAGATGCTGAGGTAGCAAATAATGAAGTTGCCTTCGGCTGCGGCTCTTTATACCTTACCTCCTGCCCACGCAGCACTCGAGTGCTCTATTTTTGGTCAATAATAATTTACTCTTTAGTTGTAAACGTGTTGTAGCTCTGATCTCTCTGCTAATACTCAGAGACAGGATTGGTTTAAGGTTGTATGGAGTCAGCTGCACTGACCTGTCCTTTTCACATTGATCTGTGCCAGGATGGAGGACGGAGGAACCCAAAGACAGCTCTGATAAAGCCAAATAAGGCAACACTTGGCTCTGCACTGCAAGGGTTTGCCTTAGTCAGCAGGATGGGATTTTTCTAATAGTGCACAATTATTTCTTAAAGGATATAATATTAACGGATGCCCTCCTGTCCTCCCTGTTTATCTACACATGCTGCTAGATAAGAAGAAAGATTTTTTGAGGCAAACATTTTTATGCCATTGTGTGAGGCGCTGGCAAGCCTGAAGCCAGCCTCAGTCTTGGGACTGAGTGAGGCAACTGCCAGCTTATGGACCACAGGGGGAACGTGCATTCCTGACCTGTAGGTTTGCAAGGCATGCTCAAGGTCTCAGCCTGCAGAAAGGTGCCCGATTTTGTGCCACTCCACTATCCTGCAGAGGTTGTCATGGGGCAGGCTGGGTGTCAAAGCAGAATAACTGTAAGTTGCTCTGTAAGGGAATGAGGAAGGAGGGTGTCTGCTCCTTTAAGATTAGCTGTTTAAGGACTGGTTTTGACACTGCAAGGGACAGTAAGAAAGGGAGGAAGCCATAACTGAGAACATGCTGGAGCACAAACCTGCCTGACAAATGGTAAGGGAGGAGGTGGTGGGAACCAAGCCTGGTCAGTCACACTGCTTGGTAAGGCATGTGAAAGTGTATATTCTAGTAAGCTAATCAAATGGGGAACTTCGTCTGTCAGGAAACTAAGGTAAAAGGGGAAACACTAAACAATATATACAGAGAGACACAGGTCTGGCAAAACAAATATAGATAGAACAAGAAGAAACAAACCTCTGGCGTATTGGGCAGGCAAGGGGGCTGTGCTGGTGTGCCCCGGAGGACCTGTGGGATGGGTGTGAGTGCTGTGTGTGTGTGAGCATCAAGCTGGACCAGTAGGCAGAGAGGAAGCTGTGAGGTGAGTCGGAGGGCTGGGTCTGAGCAGGGACAGAGGAGCTGTGCTGGACCCAAGGGAGCTGCATATGTGTTTGGGAACCTGGTGAGCGGGTCTCTGTGACTGTGCTGGTGACTCCTGCTTCTGCCTGTCCCTGAGGAGGAGGGGATCTGTCTGTGCTTGTGTGATGTGGGTCCTCTTGACAGCACCTGCGTGGCTGCTGTAGCAGCTCTGTGGCCACTTGTGTCAGTGTCCTGTGTGTCTCTGTGTGTCTCTGGGACACGTGCTCAACTCTGCTACTGGTTGAACCCCCCAAAGTGACATCTGTGCCTCAGCCTGGGCAGAGTCATTGGGTCCCTGGGCACCAGTGGGCAGGCAGCTTTACTGGGCTGGGGTGGCGGGAAGAGGTGCCTGTGTGTTCCCGTGTCACAGGGCCCATCACAGAGGTGCAACGGTTTTGGGAAGCTGAGGTTTTTGACAAGCATTTACTGGAACCCAGCTGTATACCAGCTCCCTGGGTTAGGAGTGTGCATGTGGAGAAATTCACAAGAAGGCACTAGTTTGACACAGTAATGGCTTTTGACTCAAGATGTGCTGCCTGAGAAGCCATGAGTGTAGAGGAGGAAGTCCCACTGTCAGGAATGGAGGAATCTCCCCAGACAAGCACGGCTTGGCTTAGTGTTTTCAGAGGAAGAGCTATTTTATCTGCATGATCTCTTCTGAATAGTGACGGCCAATTTAGACACCACTTCTGTGTGTAAAAATCTGCCTGGGATTAATTTTTCCTCATAGGCATAATTTCATGTTTGTTATTATTAATTTAGTCTGCAGCTTTAATTAAAAGATAGTTACAGTGAGGAAAGCAAAGAGTTAATCTTTCCTTTCCTTTCCATTTTCTTGAAGCTGCTCTGATATGAGGAAAAAAAAAATTCAAAATGTTCTGAGTTAGAACAAATACGAGAAAGCCAGAGATAACCTCAGCTCTGTAGAACACCACCACAGAGATGTCCGTTTATGCTATTCAGTCAGTAGCTGCTTGCTATAAAATATGCAAGGAGGCCTTTGAACGAGGTTTAACATACACAGCTGAACAGACAGATTTCCTGAACAGTAGGTTGCAAAGCCATCCCAGAGACTACCTTTTTTTCCTTTTTTTATTTTTTTTTTCCCCTCGGAGATTAGAATTTCAGCAGGAATGCTGAGAATGTTCATCTGTTCCCATGTGGGCCTGTGCTGTGAGCTTGCTGAGAGCCAGATGACTGCAGGAAAGGGAGCCTGGGATCTGCATTCCCCGAGTAACAGTAAGAATTGATTGCAGGTCCCTCGCAGCTTGGGAAAATACTCTCACCACAAGATAATTTTGTACAGGAGATGAGGTGGCAAAGTAGATCTGTCATCATTACCTCATTTTTCTTTATTTTAAGGCAGAAGAAACATTTGCCAGGAAACTATTTAAACTTTAGAGGCCCTGAAATCTAACCACCTTTTTGTGGAATGACCTGGTTCCCTCTGTGGGAAGAGATGGATTGTCAGATGCATTGTTGTCATAGCTTCATGTTGGGTAACATCCTCGGTGCATTTACACAGTTCTCATGGCTGTTTGTTTTGGATTCTCTTCGGGGTGCCTATGATTCAGTTACACTAGGAAGCAAAGGCATCTGAATTGGATTCTGCTATAGGAAATGGATTCCTGCAGTGTTGAGAGGCATCCTATTTAGGCCTTTTCTCTCATTTTTTGAGTCCTTTCTAGAATGTTTTTCAGTGCTCGTATTACTTTTTTTTTAAATCTGAGTCATTGACAGTCTCTTCCAGTCTGACCTGAAGTGTGAGCACAGACACTCTCTGAAATGACAATGACACCACTCACATGTGGAGATAATATTTTCATTGCATTTTTCTTTGGTCAATTGCCGTGTATCAAACATTTAGTTTAGCTGTGCTGGTTGCAGCAGCAGAATTGCAGGCACTTTTTACATTTTAACAGTCTCAAGACCTGGTTCGGGTCCCCCACATCTGTATTACAGACTGTGTTCTTCACTATTTGCTATGAGCACTTATATTTGCATTTTAATTATGTGCATCTTCAGCTTAAGCATAAGTATATTGGAACCATGATTACTCTTTGTCAGAGACTATCTGTTTTTCTATACTTGACTCATCTAATTCTTTTGTAGTTAAAGTGATTTTGCATTTTCTCCTGGGTAAAAACCAGTAAAACGGTATGCAGTGAAGAACTAATCCTTTACAATGGCACACCCACCCACTGGTGACCCTACATACTCAGAAGCATTTTGACATCTGTCAGTTCAGAAAATTTTAATCTGTAGCGTGTACTGCTCTGGTCTTGTAGTGTTCTAGCTCACCAAACACATACAAATGAAATCAGCAGCAGATCTGTGTGCTGTTAGTATCATTGCTTTTAGTAAGGAAGTATATAAACTCATAAATATCCACACAGTTTAAGCTACCTTAAAGGTAGTGCAAATTGCTGGATTTAGTTTGGCATGTCAATTTTCCAGTGTTTGCACCAAATCAATATCTAGATGATAAGTCTATTATTTGCAACACCATTGTAAGTTGCAAATACATCTATTATTTATAGAATTTTAAATTACTAGCTGCCCTCTGGGTGTTCCCCAATATTTCAAGAATTATTGAGAATTATTATCAGTGATGCTTTTGCAATATAGTGTCTGATTGCCAGATTGTCAGAATAAGTTACTTAAGAGAAGGCGTGCAGAAGGAAATGACTGGTATGGAATAGCCTCCTCCTGAGGAATGGCTGAGTAGACTTTGATCCTCCCCTTTCCATATGATACTCAGAGGATGTGGGAAGGGAGGTCGTGCTTTGAGGTACCCTCCTTACACGGGATGCTATGGAGCAATGAACAAATTCAGCAGCAATCTGAGGAGGAACATTTTCCAGATAAGACAGATCCATATTTGCTACTTCTTTTTGGTTTCTAAAGCGTATGGTTGTCTTTTAAGATGGTTCCCAAGTTCCTGGATAAGCGGACATCAGTGTTGTTCCCAAAGGAGAGTGTCCTCTCTCGGTAATCATCCAACTGGCCCTCATCTTGTAAGAACAAGTTCAGACAGGGAAAGGCTGTAGCTGTGTCCTTGAGCATCCTCTTTTGGGGGCATCCCAGTAAAGCACTGGGGAGCTAAAGGGCTCAGAGGTCTCAATACTACCTTACTTCACATTGTATGAATGGGGGAAGAATGTCTCATTTGGGCAAATAAAATGCAAAAGACCTCTCTTGTAGCCAAGTAAAAAATTTTCTCTTCTAGTTAGACAAACTGAACCTGTGAAGTTTGAGTTGAATGAAGAATTAACCAAATGTGTTGCATGTAAAGACTCAGAAAACATTATGTAACAGGAAGATTTGTGGAAAGCACATTTTAAGTCAATTCAGGTAAACATACCAGGTAGGTGCCAGGTAAGTTTTAGAGATAGTGGATATGCAGATATAGATAAGGTATTGATGTGATTGGTCTATTTTCTATCTTCATTATTGTTTTGTTGTTCATAATACTTAGTGCATATATATGTATATAGATGTGAATTTATCAAAAGCATAAGCATGGAGTTTTTTACAGCAATTTATCTGTCAAGGAAAGGACCACACATTTATTGTGTCAGTCTCTAAACGTGTGTTGTACCAGCAGATTCATCTGCATGCTTTCTGTAAATTGTTATTCCTGGAATTCTATGAGTTCTCCTATTTGCAAATGTTGGTCAATCACAAACAGCTTCAGGAGTTCTCACAATTCTGGCTTTGTCAAACGATATGATACATAAATGTCAGCCTGTCTTGGGAGCTGAAGGGTTAGATAAGCATGCTAAGCCCAACCTGACAAATTTGTTCATTTGGTTATCTGATGAATTCTTTGCTCTTTGTGGATGGCAGAGTGATTATTTTCTCTGTCCTGTGCTTCTGGCAAGACTCGGTACACACCACACCTGTTCCTAGCACTAAATAGCTTTGATCCTATGACAGTTACCCAGTAGCTTTTCCAGTGGATGCTCATGAAGAGATAATTTTCCCAGTACAAGTGGTCAGGGAAGCAAGGTTTCCATACTAGGCCCCCAAACCACTGACAGATAAGCTGCTATATCTGCAGCTATCTGACACTTTGGGGACAGATGGATGTTTTTGTCTAAACGAGTATGGCTACTCTCATGTTTCACACCCAACCCCCTTTCCCTGGGCCTTCAGGCAGATACATATTTGTTCCTGATACCATCACCTTTCAGACCTTTCATCAGTCCATCTTAACAGATGTGTTGGTCTTATTACAGCACACTAGGAAGACTGAAAGGGCGAGAGGGGCAGCTACCTTCTTGTTGTCCCACATCAGTTCAAAAAGCTTCTGAAAATGTAATTTTTTTGTGGATTTAGCCTCCATGTAGGAGTCTTCCATTACATCTGATGCAAAGATGATTTAAGGTCATTAATCTGCATTAGCAATTCTGTAAGTCTGGACTGCGTCCTTCACTGTTCATGCAGCTCCCTGAAAGCCACAAACGTATCATTCGTGTTCATTCACGGGATAAAGCCTGTTCCCTGTGATTTAAATTATGTGTTTGCAGAGTTGTAGGGGACTGGTTTTGGAGAAAAGGAGGAAAGGAGACACCATTCCCAAGGTGCATAACTGTCATGTGACTCACTGAGATTTATTGCCATGGTAACCCCACAGTTTGATTGGGTGGTGTCCTGTTTTATTGAAAGCTTTTTGGTGTTCAGTCTCCTGTTCCACGGACAAAGAGCAAGAATTCCTACATAGCTCTTCTCATGTTAGACAGCATGACTTTAGGCTCAAATGATCAGTGTTGCCAGAAAAACTGCATATACGTAGAGAGATGTACCTTCAAGCACATTTTTGATCTCAGCGAATGTTCCTGCATTTAATAGAAACAAATAAATTGAGATTTGAAAATATGTATTGTGATCTTTTGAGCCTGTCTTTATATTATACTCTTGTCTAATGAAAGTACAAAGATAATTTATGTAAAGAGAGCAGAAAGATAGCCTAAATTTGTCAAAAGTGGATGATATTTCATGCTGATTTTCTGCATCACTGAACATGAGTTTGACACTTCACCAAGGCCAAATAGAATTAATGAAAATATTTGAGGCATTCCTTTCTAAAAATAGATTTGCAAGCTTTTTCTTCACAGCTGTCACTTACCCCCAGCCTAGAAAAGTTTCTGTTGTAACACTGGAACATGGGCGCTGAAGATATTTTTCAGCTAACTGCTGAACACTGCTAAATAGTAAATGGTGAAAGTAAGGGGAAAGGGGATGTCTATCCTAAGTTTATATTTCTTCCCCCATCATAAACCAGTGGCGTGATCATATCTGCAGGTTATTTCAGCAGTTGCAAAGTTGGCAGCAATCCATATTCTGTGCAAGTTACTGACAAGAACTGTCTGTTACCCTGTGGACTGTGGGGCTATTTCACCTTAAATGACAGATCTTCTTCTTCTTTATGCCCTTTCGGAGGCAACCAAACTGAAAACAATTCATTACCAGGCCATTATTTCTACCTTGCTGATGCCTTAAGTGTCCTCCTAGAAACAGAGACTAGACAGAATAAGGGAATAAAGGTCGGTATTTATCTGAAAGGCCTTCAAAGGTACCCCTGGGGAGCCAGAGGCTGCTGCCAGGATGGACCCCGAGATGGACGGCAGGGCACGAGTTCCTCACACTTTTATAGGTTTGGTTCATTTACATATCAGGGTTAATTCTCCAATTAAAGCTTCAGTTTAATGATGTCATTTCCCCAAGCTTGCCCCCCTTTAGAGTCTTTGGTTTACACATTTTGGGCCTAGGATGGTCTGGGTGTCCTTGGAGAGCAGGCCTGGAGAGGCTTTGTTGTGTCTGCCTGGCACGAGAGAGCAGAAATTAACAGGCCACAAGAAACCTCAGAGCTACACACTAAATAGTACAGGACTTGAAAAATATAAAAGTTAAAACCTAAGGCATCATTGCCATTGTGAAGGCAACAAAATCCTTTTTTTTTTTTTTTTTAATCCAAGCCATTCTGATAGCAAAAACAGAAGTAGAGGCAGAAAGAATTGAAATTATACATATTGCTTGCTCCCATTTACAGCTGATCTCATACCTGTACTGTCTCCTTGCACAAGAGCAAATTATACTGCATATTTGGGATGTTATCCAGCAGCAGCAGAAAAAACCTGTGTTGAGATAAAAATGGCCTGACTTCCATGACAGAATTTTTCAGCTAATTAAATGATGAGGATTGTACATTCTGCCTGTTGCCAAATAGACAGCACAAATAGTCAGTTACAAGTGGCTAAGACCAGAGGGTGCTTACCCAAGGTTTCCATAAGAGCATGGAGAGGTAACACCTGGACTATTGACTGTAGTGTGTGAGCTCTTACTAAAGCTGCCTTGCTTTTGGAGATCTGGAAGTTGCCTAGTAAAATGCTAATTTTTGAGAAGTGTTTCAGGGAATGGTGGCCCAGTAAATCTAGTGCCAACACTAGGAAAAAGTAGAAGTTAATAATGATTAGAATTTGAGAACACAGTGTTAATTAAACATATTGAGAAAAACAGCTTTTGTAAAGGGAAGTGCTATTCCACAAACTTAGTGGGGAATCAAAGATATGTGGATAGGTGGGAGAACCATCTGGTAGTGTCTTAATATCTATAAGCCATGTGAGAAGGTTTATCACCTTCCTTAAAGAAGCTAAGTCTGTGTCTGTGATGTTATATAAGCTAGTTTTGAGAAGTGATCCTGGACAAGGACAGGCTGATAATCCTGCTGCAGGCATATAAGTGTCCCTGGGGATGGTGTCTGAGTGTCCAAAGTGGCTTGATCTGAAGCAAATCCCAGGAGCAGCTTGGGGAGAAGCTCTATTTATGTATATATAGCATTGGGGCCCAGCACAGCCCTCCTGCACTGCCCTCAAAGGGCATGGATCCTCTTTGTCCTTGATGAACCTCACAGCCCTACTCAGTAATGTCCCCTCTACCCTTGCTGTCCTTCTGCGTAGAGCCTGCTAGCAGGTTATGAAACAGCCCTCGTTGTGTACTGAGGAGGGATTGCCAGGGCATCAGGGACCTTGCCTGGTGCTAAGGACTCCTCTGCTTTTTGTAAAATGTTTTCTATATCTGGGACATCAACACTCTGCTTTGCCTGAGCTGTTTCAAAGCAGGCAGCAAATGCAGCGTGGAGAAGTGAACTTCTGTCACAGTGAGGTTGCTTCTCCCTTTTGCCTTCTGACTGCCCAGGGCAGCCTCACCTTTCACCTGCAGCCTTGCCAGCAGCCAGGTGCAGAGCTGGGTCACCGGACTCGCAGCAGGGCTCTGCTCTTTTCGTGGCCACTCACCACTGCCAGAGCACTCATCCAGTCCAGAGCTGCTCTCTGAGGTGTCTCTGTGGAGCCAAGCTGAAGCTAGCTGCTGCAAGGACTGCTACATTCCCTGCTATGAAAATATCTGGGAGGATGGGCATAGGAAAGAGTGGTGTTTGTGAAATGTGCTATACTTCTCTAGTTTTCAAAACAAGCAGAAAACTCCACACTGTCCTTTTCTTCCACATTTAACAGGCAAGACCCTGCACCAATTATTTTTAGCTACCTTCCCTGTCTTTCCAAATAAAGTATTTTGAAGGAACTCCTGGTTACTTTTTTAACAGCAATTCAGCAAGCTCAGGATTTTGGGGGACAATATAACGTGCTGGATCAGTTAACCTGAGAGTGACATGATTGCTGCAGCTCCACGCCCTCAGGTCCAACCAGTGCCAAGACTGCAGGTGTGATCCCAGCCAGACATTTACACAGAACATGTGTGCGCACCCTGTGGGGGAATTGCACAGCTCTGCTCTGGTTAGGAGTCCACAGACTCCCTGAAAGAAGAAGATTATCTGCTTGACTCAGAGGCAGAAAAAAAAAATCATAAAAAAGTAGGAGGTGGGACCCCAAAAATCTGAACAGTTCCTTGGCAGATAAGAGGGTGTCTGAGCAAGGAGGCATACATTAAAACAGGACTGTCTGTGTGGTACAAAAGTTCCATGCTGATTTGTCAAGTTTTTCTTTCTCCAAAAGGAACTCGGTAGCAATCCTTTTCACAGGTGGCAATCAGTCCCACAGACATCTTTTCTCAGGTGTCCGACATGTGACTCTGGGAACATTCTTGGAGATGTCATGACACTCAGCTAGGAATCCAATCAGGGCAAGCTGTCCTGTAAAGCTGCAAAGTATTTATCAAAGCCTTGAAACTGAATGCTAAACAAGAGTGACTACTTTTGACCTTGATTATGTATCAGTGATGAAAGAATAATGCAAATTTTCACATAACTGGATCGCTGCTCAAAAAAATAGCTTTGGAAATTATATGAGTGAGTGTATGTATGCATATATAAATATGTGTCTGTGTATGTATACACACACACAGAGATCTGTATGTCTGCATAAACTGCCTTCCCAGGCACATCTACAGGCTGGGTGAGGAATGAACCAACAGCAGCCCTGAGGAGAAGGACTTGGGGGTGTTGGTTGACAAGAAGCCCAACACACCCTGGTGGTGTGTGCTGGAACCCAGAAACCCCCCGTGCGCTGGGCTGATCCCCAGCGTGGGCAGCAGGGGAGGGGAGGGGGGATTCTGCCCCTCTGCCCTGCTCAGGTGAGAATCCACCTGCAGAGCTGCCCCAGCCCCGGGGCCCAGCACAGGAAGGATGTGGAGCTGCTGGAGCCAGTCCACAAGAGGTCATGAAGATTCTCCAAGGGCTGGAGCCCCTCTACTCTGGAGCCAGGCTGGGAGAGCTGGGGGTGTTCACCTCAAGAACAGAAGGCTCCAGAGAGACCTCAGAGCCCCTTCCAGTGCTTAAAGGGGTTCCAGGAGAGCTGGAGAGGGACTTTTTACAAGGGCCTGGACTGATAGGGCAAGGGGGAATGGCTTCCCACTGAAAGAGAGTAGGTTTAGATAGATATTAGGAAGAAGTTCTTCCCTGTGAGGGTGCTGAGGCCCTGGCACAGGCTGCCCAGAGAAGCTGTGGCTGTCCCATCCCTGGAAGTGTTCAGGGCTTGGTTGGACGGGGCTTGGAGCAACCTGGTCTAGTAGAAGGGGTCCCTGATGTTACAGCCCATCCCAGGAGATGAGAGTAACCCAGGTTCTTGTTGATAGATCGCTTGGGGTGCATTTGCTGGAAATGACACTGAACGATCAGTGTGGTTTTTAAGAGGTGATCATGGATTTCTCTGATGTTTGCTGATATCCACAAAGAATGAAACCCCACATTTTCAGTGAGGCCATGTTGGGCAAAGTTATCCAGATTATGCTGGGGACATCACAGGAGGTAAGTGTCTGCCTGACCAGTTTAGAAGATTCAGGATAGTTTTGCAAACAGAATACAGACAATGGCTGACTGACTATATGACGTGGCTGGTTATGCTGCCCTGGGAATGTTGGTTTGCACATCACTTTCATGAACAAAAGTTGAAAGTAAATCTCATTTTAGGTTTAAATGCCCTCTAAATTATGTTCCAAAGTGGCTTGAACAATTGAAGAAGTTTAACTTGAACTAAGACCTTCTTGCAAAGAAGACACAAGAATTAAAAGAATAATCAAAGATTAAGCAGGATTAGGAAGGAAGGTGTAATAAGTTCTTATTCTTTGGGCAGAACATTTGAGATAATTTCTATTGTATCCCTAAAGCAACAGTTATAAGGGATAATTACATTATTTTTCAGAGAAATAATTATTTTCTCAGCTAAGGAAATAGTAGATGAAATTTCCTGGTGAGAACAAAGCAGGATGTCTGATTAGACCACTTTAGAAGTGGTGAAACACTTTGAAAATACCTGAAGAAGGATTTTTAATTGAATAAGCAAGGAAAAATGTAAACCCTAGAAGAATTCAGAGTAATGATTAAAATGCAAAACTCAACTTCTCATTATTTACATGGCATAAGCTCTACAATTTTTATTATGTAGGCATTACTCATCTATAGATTAATTAAGGACAAAGCAGTGATTACAAAATGAAAGTGATAGAATGTCACATTTTGTGCAATTCCCTCACTTTACAGCACGGGAGGCATTTACTCTTCACTTTCTGCCTTCTTGCCCATTTCCCGGCTCTTCACTCGGAGCTTGTTGACCTGTGACTCTGCAATGTCAGCCCGCTCCTCGGCTTCCTCCAGCTCGTGCTGGATCTTGCGGAACTTGGACAGGTTGACATTGGACAGCTCCTCCTGGGGATAGGAAGAAACATAAAACAGGTTTTAAAACAATTCTACTGCAACACTGCCCTGTACGTGCTGTGGCATTTTCACTTTGAATAATTAAAAGAAGATTAACCCCTAAGATTATGAATTAGTATGTAATTATCTCTAATATTTTTAGGGGGAATCCAAGCTAAATATTGAAATGGTCAGTAAGACATACCAAAAGTCCAGCTCTGGATATGAAGTGCTAGTGCATTTTGGAATTTTTGAATAATTATAGATAATGACAGTTACTGCCATTAAATCATCTTTCAGTTGTTTACTGCTTTAAAATTATATATTACAAATTTTTATGGTGATTTTCTTTTTCTGCTAGGTGAAAATATGAAATAAAGCAAGTGAAAGGAAGCAGAGACCTACTACCACAATGTTGACCTGCATTCAAACGGAGCTACACAGGGTAAAACATCAACACAGAATTCCACTTCCACCTTGATAAAGACTAATTAAACACGGTGATACTCACAGCCTCCTCAGCTTGTCTCTTGTAAGCTTTCACCTTAGTTTGCAGTTTGTCCACCAGATCCTGCAGCCTGAGGACATTCTTCCTGTCTTCCTCAGACTGAGAGAATGAGGAGATAGAGAAGCATCTCTTTTACCCTCCTCTACACGAAATAGAGAGTAACACTTCCAATTGACATTGCTGACCAGTGAGACAGAAGTGATAAGATGGATCTTCCTAAAATGACTAGAAAGATAGTAATCTTCTGGTGCTTTCATTATTCTCCTTTTTCTGTGTGTGACTCAGGACATAGACAAATCCCTCAGGGCTGTAATTTGGGTTCTGGGAGTAAGAATGTATCAACACAAGCATCCTGCCTTACCTGGTAGGTCAGTTCCTTCACCCTCCGCTCGTACTTGCGCACACCCTTCACGGCTTCAGCGCTGCGCTTCTGCTCAGCATCAACCTCCCCTTCCAGCTCCCGCACCTGCAAGGACAAGCCCATCCCTGCAGCTTCCCTGGCAATGTCTCTCCAAGGACGGCCTCACTCACACACAACCCCAGCCCTACACACCCTGGCCTCCAGCTTCTGGATCTGCTTCTTCCCTCCCTTCAGTGCCAGCTGCTCGGCCTCTTCCAGACGGTGCTGCAGGTCCTTCACGGTCTGGTCCAGGTTCTTCTTCATCCTCTCCAGGTGGGCACTGGTGTCCTGCTCCTTCTTCAGCTCTTCTGCCATCATGGCCGCCTGATCAGAGCAAAGGGGCAAAGCCATTTTGGGGCTGCAGATATTTGGGGGACAGGACATTCACCATCAGCAATGCCAGGAGCACCCAACTCACATCTGTGATGGCCTTCTTGGCCTTCTCCTCAGCATTGCGGGCTTCCTGGATGGTATCCTCCATTTCACTCTGGATCTGGGCAATGTCTGTTTCCAGCTTCTTCTTGGTGTTGATCAAGCTCGTGTTCTGTTGAGCAGCATCAGAGGTTTGTTTTTGTAAGTTCATTATTTGTAATCAAGAACATGACAGGATTTTCAATAATTTAAGACATAATTATGTGAAAAATCAATACCAGAGATTGTTCTAGTAAAATTTCTTATCACTGGGGAAAAAGCATTTTGGTTTTTCTTTTTTTTCTCCAACAATTAATTTTATTAATTTGAAAAAGTGCTCAGAAATATAATCTGGACCACATCTCATCCACCAAGGTTGGCACAGGAAAGTAACAAAAATAGAGTTAGGGAAAAGTCAATGAAATGTCTCGTCTTCAGCATTAGTGAAGAGGAATCCACTCTCAACAACTGAAAAGAGGAAAAATTTTGAATGTAGATAGGATGAAACCCAGAATTGTTTCATCACTTGAAACTGCACACTTTCTATAGATTTCAGCACTTGACTGCTCAATGGCTGTTATGACACATAGCTCATGTCAAACTCTGCTTGATAAATGCTAAATCAGAGCCAGGAGTTCATCCCCACTTTCCTGCTAGTAAAAACATCCATGAGGATTCCTCAGTGCTGTATTTCAGCTGACAAGGAATGAATGTTGCTGTGGTCTCAGAGTTCCATACCCTGACTGCTCAGAGAACCTGGCATGTCCCTATGAATAAAGTGTCTGAGGATGTAAGTAAGGTAGAAGCATGGGTGTCATTGTATGCAGCATGGGAAAACAACCAGTGCACACATTTTTTCAGCAAAGATCTCTTTTAGTAACATGATGAATACTTCAGAAAAAAGGACTGTCTTCCTCCTAGTTGAGCCTCCAATGGTGACTGGAATAAAGCATAAAAGTGTTCTCCCAGTTACTGAGAGTGCAATTTCTCACCAAAAGACCTCACCTGGCTATGGAGGAGCTGCACACGCTCACTGGCGTCCATTAATTCCTGCTCAGCCACTTTCCTCGACCGCTCCGTCTGCTCCAGGGCTGCCCGCAGCTCCTCAATTTCAGCCTGCAGCAGGTTTGCCCTGCGCTCCACCATGGCCACCTGCTCCTTCAGGTCCTCCTGTGTCCTGAGAGCATCATCCAGATGGATCTGGGTGTCCTGTAGAGCCAATGAAAGAAATTAAAAGCATATTTAGAGCTGTTGTGGACTGAAAGTATCAACTAAGATATTTCTCTGTAGGCAATTTCTGTTCAACTGACCTTGAGCACTCCCTGTGTATTTCTCAGGTTCTTCTGTGCCTCTGCAGCCTGGCGGTTGGCATGGCTCAGCTGGATTTCTATTTCATTCAGGTCTCCCTCCATCTTCTTCTTCAGCCTCAGGGCTTCATTCCTGCTCCTGATCTCAGCATCCAGGGTGCTCTGCATGGACTCCACAACTCGGAGGTGGTTTCTCTTCATCTGTTCTATCTCCTCATCTTTCTCTGCTATCTTCCTGTCAATCTCAGACTTCACTTGGTTGAGCTCAAGCTGCAGGCGCAGGATCTTCCCCTCCTCATGTTCCAGGGAGGCCTGGACAAGAAAAAATAAGAATACTTTTCATGTGACAATTGTTGAACCTGAAGCTCTGAGTAAAAAAGGTGCTATGTTTAGATAATATGTCTGCTTTTCTAAGACCTCTTTTCCTCTTTTGTCTGGGAATGAGATGAACAAGATAGAGATCCAAGACACGTAAGAGAGCAATAAATAATGCTGTGTACCTCAGCTTCCTCCAGGGCAGCCTGGATTTCAGATCTCTCCTGCTCAATCTGCTTCTTGACTTTCTCCAGCTCATGAATCGCCTTTCCTCCCTCAGCAATCTGCTCCGTGAGGTCGGAAATCTCCTCTGTGGGAACAAAGAGCAATGGCATGGTCAGGCACAGAGCAGAATGAGAAGGGCCCTGTCCCACCAAGGTGACAGGCATCTTTGCAGACCTGCAGGCACAGACCCGTGAACAGTGAAGGTAGTGGCTGATGGTGAGAAAGCCCAGTGAGGAGCAGAGGGCCAGGGACTTACGCTGCAGGTTCTTGTTCTCCCGCTTCATTGTTTCCAGGTGGTCCAAGGACTCCTCATAGGCATTCTTCATCTTGAACAGTTCCGTGCTGAGAGAGCGCGACTCCTTCTGCGAGGCCTCCAGCTCAGCCTGCGTTTCCTCATACTTCTGCTTCCATTCTGCCAGGATCTGGAGAGAAACGGGGTGTGAAGTAGGGATGTGGCAGTCATGGGGGCATGCTCAAGCCAGGAGTCCTGGTGCTGGAGGCCAAAAGACCTTGTCAAAGTTCTTCTGCTTCTTATCCAGAGCAGCGCAGGCAGCATTGGATCGCTCCACATCAAGCATCAGGTCCTCCACTTCATTCTGCAGCCTCTGCTTTGTCTTTTCCAGGGAGGCACATTTGGCATTGACAGCCTCAACATGTTCCTCTGCATCCTGCAGGCGCTGTGCCAGCTTCTTCCTGGGAGGAGAGAAGCACAGTTCCATATTAGGGCTTGGAAGGTCATCAGTTCTATATTGTCATGAGATGGTTACTTTGGAGGTTTTGATCCAAATGCTTTCCACAGTGTTGTTTATTGTCCATGAGTGCATGCAGCCAGCAAGATCTATCACTTCTGTGTCTTATCACTTATGGAGTATGAGGCCTGTCTTAGCATTTCTACCCCTAAAGCCAATGTTTTCTCTTCCAACCTACACTTTATCTCTCCCTCTCTCTCTCCCCTTTTTTTACAAAGACAGTATATCCTTGCCTTCATCCCATTCTTGTCTTAACCTACTCTTGGAGACTACAGTTTCCCTTGACCAGTTTCTGTTTTCTCCACTCATTTGCCATCCTGCTTCCCCACGTACTTGGCCTCCTCGAGCTCCTCCGTGCGCTGAATCGCGTCCGTCTCGTATTTGGTTCTCCACTGGGCCACTTCGCTGTTGGCCTTGGACAGGGCACGCTGCAGCTCCCCCTTGGCCTCCTGCTCCTCCTCATATTGTTCCCGGAGCAAGTCACAGTCGTGGCGAGCGGACTGCAGGGCGTGGGCCAGGGCGTTCTTGGCCTTGGGAAGAATAGCAATGTGACAATGAATGGAAATATCCTTGGAAATCTCCTGACTGAAATGCTGATGAGCACTGATTCTGCTAGGAGTAATGGCAAGCTACTGAACGAAAATGGAAGGTCTGGGAATCTGCAAAGCAATTAATATATAGACTGCAGGGACAGGGGAACAAAACTGGTATGGGAAGGCTTGCACTGTATTACCTAAGTGTTTTTCCTCCCTTTCATCTTGTTGATTCTGTAATCTCATCTGTATCTGAAGCTCCTCCTAGACAGAAGGAATCCAATGCAATGGACAACTCAGAATTTGGAGAGCCTTCTTACCTTTATCTCTTCCTCCAGATGCCTCTTGAGTTCCTCAATCTGTTGGGTGAAAGCCTGTTTGCCCCTTGACAGCTGAGAAATCAGAGCATCTTTCTCATCTATCTGGCGTGAATATTCACCTGGGAGAGTTCAGATGAGTAAAAAAAACCTTGTTATGACTTATGTAAAAGTGTTAATCTTGATAATAAATGCCCATATATAAATATTTTGAGTTAAACAACATTTTACTTCTTTCACAGATTCCTAATCACTGATACCTACCCACATTTATCTTAGAGGCTAGAAATGACCTGTCATGTAAAATCCAAATAGCCTTACTCTGTGTTTACATTAAGCCTTGAGTTTACAGAATGAGTACTACAGTGCTGTCCAGAGGGATTATAGCCCATGGGAATCTCAGAAGGTTTAACAAGGCCAAGCAATCCAGGTATGGTCTCTTGTGTGCTGAGTAGGGGGAACGATCACTCTCTGCTAACCCGTTGACAATGCTTCTCCTAATGCAACTCACGATTCTCTCAGGGTTCTGTTTGCCATCTTCATCTCAAAATCACATTTTTGGCCAGGTTCAACTCAGTTCAGGTTCAATTCTCCAAGATCCCAGGTGACTTTTTACCCTTTTTTCAAAGGACCCAGGTAATATACAGTATTCTCTTAAAAACACAAACATCTTACCGGATTCTGTTTGTAGCCGAGCTCTCTGAGTACTAAGGTCATTAATTATGCGCTGCTGTTCCTCCTCCTTTGTCTTAATCTCACTGAGCTGATCTTCTAGGGAGCGACACATCTTCTCCAGATTTGCCTGTTTGCATGAAGAACAGAAGGAAAAATGATTGCTGGTTCAACTCATAATATGTGAGAATCTGAAATCTTATGAAGGAAAAAAAGAATGATTCAGAAGCCAAAATTTCTCAGTTAACTGATATATATTTCTAGGAAGTTTGTGTCCCCAGTTCCAACATTTGTATATTCCCTGCCCATTGCAGGGGGGATGAAATGAGATGATCTCTAAGGTTCCTTCAAACTCAAACCATTTCGTGATTCTATAATTCATTAATGTACACTAATATATTTGCAATAGATAACAAGAATGATGGGACACTGTAAAATGAAGAATTAATTTAAAATTCTGTTTGTCTCTTAGAGATTATATCACTGAAGTATTAAAGGAAGGAAAAGAAAAATAGGAATAAAAAGGAAAGGGCAATTTCTATTCTAGAAGTTTCTATTTTAGAAAAAACTAACAAGCAACAGTCTCAGTGCCTCTCATTTTGTAATATTCTGAATGAAGCAATGAGACCCCAGAGTTCCTTAGGTTAGGTGTTACAGTTGAAGTTTTTTAGCTCTCAGGCAAAGGATACAAAAATTATTAAAATAATACTGAAATGTTTAAAGAAACATACAAGTTGCAAAGTGCAAACTTTTATTCTAAAGTATGACTGACTGACTAAAATTTCTGTGTTGAAATATAACTACTTGATTATGTTTGAATTAATGAGAAGAAATATTTGTGTACCTTGGCTTTGGAGACAGACTCCATGTTACCGGCCAGGTCATCAATCTCCATCTTCAGCTCACTCTTCTCCTTCTCCAGCTTCTGCTTCACGCGTTGCAGGTTGTCGATCTGCTCCCCCAGCTCAGCTGTGCTGTCCGCGTGCTTCTTGCGCAGGGCGGCAGCCGTGGCTTCGTGCTGCAGCGTGGCCTCTTCCAGGTCACGGCGCATCTTCTGGAATTCTGCCTCGCGCTTCTTGTTCATCTCCACCTGAGCTGCTGTCGCCCCTCCTGCTTCTTCCAGGCGCTCGCTGATCTCCTCCAGCTCCCTCGACAGGTCAGCCCGATGCTTCTCTGCTTTAGCGCGAGAGGTTCGCTCTGCCTCAATCTCCTCCTCCAGCTCCTCAATACGGGCCTGGAGAACACGAGGGACCCTTCACACCCGTGCCCTCCTCCTGCCTGAGCTGAGCCTGAGCAAGGGAGGGGAAGGAACAGAGACTTGCCTGCAGCTCCTTGATCTTCTTCTGAAGTTGCATGCCCAGGGCTTGTTCATCCTCAATCTTGCTCTGGATCTGGCTGATTTCAAAGTCTTTCCTTTGGGCAAAGTGAACCGTGTTAGAGCTCAAAGAAAAAACACAAGTGCTCCAGCCCAGCACTCAGGTGCCCCAGAGCCACACTTACTTCTTCAGTTTCTCATCCAGCTGCTGCTTATCATTCTCCAAATCCATGATGCTGTCCTGGGCCAGCTTCAGGTCTCCTTCCAGTTTCCTCTTAGCTCTCTCCAGGTCCATGCGCAGTTTCTTCTCTTGCTCCAGGGACCCTTCCAGCTAAACACAACAAGACCATCAGTGCTCTACCAGCCAGCTCGGACTCCATACCTGTCCTGTTCCTGCTCTATATCTGTGTGCTTACATCGTCCACTTGCTGTTCCAGCTTGGTCTTGGCTTTGGTCAGCGTATTGACTTTGTCTTCTTCTGCCTGCAGGTCATCCAGGGTTTGCTGATGGGCCTCTTGGAGGGCTTTCTTCTCTTTTGTCAGCTTGGCAATGGTCTCATCCAGGGCTGCCATTTCCTCAGTCAGGTTTTTCACCTTTGAGAAGAAAGGAGCAAGTGTAAGTAAAGGAAGTAGATATAGAAGTCCTGTAATAGCACAGGGCTCTTTTCTGGAGTGCAGTGACAGGTTCTGCCTCATACCTTGTTTTCGGTGGCGTGTTTTTCCTTCTCCACCTTGGCCAGTGTTAGCTCAAGGTCATCAATATCTTTCTTCAGCTCTGAACATTCATCTTCCAGTTTCCTCTTCTTGGCTGTCAGCTCAGCATTCATCTCTTCCTCTTCTTCTGCTCTCTCTGTCAGCTCCTTAATTTTGGCTTCAAGTTGGATTTTGGTTTTGATGAGCTGGTCACACCTTTCCTCAGCATCAGCCAAACCATCAGCTTCCTACATGATTCATTTAAACAAAACAGTTTTCAATTATTTAATTTTTCTTATTGATTTTCAAGGAACAACATAATATTCTCAAAGATGCTTTGCAATCTACTTTGTTGGTAAAACTCAATAATATAAGATTATCTGTTTTAGACTGCCTTCATCCCCTAAAATGAAGGAAAATATCATCACACATTTTTAAAGTCTTTAACTGTTCATTCCACTTTAATGTTAATTTGACGAGAGAGCCGTTGTTCATTGTACCCTTTAATAACTATACTTCTATTGCATTTTTGTGGACTGGAAATAGTAAGAGATCTTTGGCATAGAGCTCTACTGCAGAGAGCCATGTAGGCACGTTTTTTAGGATACAGTGTTTTAAAACCTGAATGTTAAACCCTCGGACATTCTTCTGAGAAGTTCCTGTTCAACTCTTCACTAGAGATTTTCTGAGCATGTATTAGATATCTAGCTTTGGCAAAATTTTTTTATAAGATGACTGTTTCACAGGTATGTTTCTAGCACTATTTTGGGATAATATGTCTTTACGGAGAAATTTTAGATGATTTTATATAGGATATTACAAGTCAAAAACTTTAGCAATACTCACTGCCTGCACTTGGAGCTGCAGGTCATTTTTCTCCTGCACAAGTTTCACCATTTTCTCCTCCAGCTCCTTCCGCTTTGCCTCAGACTTTGCAAGCTCTTCTTTGGTTTTCTCAAACTCCTCCTTCATGTTGGCCATCTCCTTCTCAGACTCTGCACTCTTCAGCAAGGGCTTGATCTTGAAGAACAGCTTCATCCATGGCCAGTGTTTGACATTCATGAATGAACGAACATTGTACTGGATGCAGAAGATGGACTCCCTGAAAGGTAATAACAAAACATATTTTGGTACATATTTTGAAGTCTATAAAAGCTATTCAACAGTCTATATTAATATGTGTAACATGAAATTCTACACGTAATACTTTTTAGTTGTGTATATATATATAAGGTATCTCTATATAGTATATATATGTATATATATAGTTCTGTATATCTCTATGTGTAAAATATTTATCACATATTATTAAATATATATTTTAAAATAATATTTAGATCACATTTTATATATAATATATGTATTTCTGCAGAAAACCTTCTAGTGCTATGTAGAGTATCAACCTGGATGAACAGTTTTGGAGTCCAGGTGTTTGGCTCACTTTCATGGCCAATGGAAAGGAACACTTTCATAAGTTGACTTTATTGTTTTTATGAAAGTTATCAAAGGGAAGAGGATACTTCTCTTGTGATAGAAATATGTGTTTCTCTCTTTTTATTTTAGCAGTGACCTAAAATAATTAGCGTGGACTAGATATCAAGTTTCTGGATATATATATATATATATAATGTAACCATTTAATGAATTCAGCAAAAATTAGTACAAAATGTTAAAAAAAATTTATTTGTTTCCCTAAATTGGGATTTTATACTGCTTCATCTATTTTCAGAATATACTTCCATATTGGCAAACTGAATTAATGAGAAATAAATGAGATTTTTTGTAAAGCAGCTTCTTTTCAGTTTTGTTCATGCCATTAGTATTTGATAAGGATTGGCCCAGCAGGCCAAGTAAATATCTACCTCCGCTCCATCATTTTCTTGAACTCCACCCTCATCAGGTAACCCCGGCACATGGCCTGGGTGCGGGTGATGAGCTGTGCCAGCTTCTCATCCCTCATCTCCTCCAGGAGTCCCAGCAGCCCAGCTTTGAAGAACACCTTGAGAGAGGGAATGTTGCAGCACATCACTGTCAGGTAGAGCAAAGCCCAGGCAGACACTGAATGGGGGAGTTTGTACCTTGGTGTGTCCAAATTTGTACTGGGTGTGGTCCACATCGATTGACCCAAGGAGCTTCTCAGAAGCCTTCTTGCTGTCAATGAACTGTCCCTCGGGGATGGCACTGGCATTAAGCACCTTGTATCTGTGGCAGGAAATAGAATATGGAGAAGGTCAAACTCCTGGAAGCTCAATCAAACCTGTACCAACCAATGGCATTGTTAAGATTTTCTGGAGGGGGATCAAGAGTGGAAGATAGGTGAATAAATCTGAACTCTTCCTTGTATAGAAATCATGCTTTCATGGGTAAATATGTTTTTAGGGAAACTGTGCATTTCTCTTAGTCCAAAGATTTTTGACACAGAACAGGTACTGATTTCCGTGGGTCACTGCTGACCTATTTCACATGCCATGTTATCTAAATGCCTTATTTCTAAATGAGAACTTTATGTACAAGAACAAAATATGTGGCAAGGAGAAGAAAATCTCAGTCCTAAATAGTGGCAGTACATACTATCTGAGTATTTTCCAGCTGATACAGAACAAGAAGCAAGACACTTTCATTGTATTTGGTTTTCCAACAAGTTAGTCTAGAATGTCTTTTAGTATCTTTATTCACATCTGTGCTGACGGGTGAAAGTCATCTTGCTTTGTTCTCCAGGTGCCTAAGGCTAAGGCAGTCAATTTCATTTCTGTATAGTTAAAAAATACTTTACCTCATACCAGAATATGAATAAAGAACAGGAATAAATAATAGCCCTTTTAAAATGTTTTTTTTTCTCAATAGCTATAGAAAGAAACTGGATGACTAACTTGGACAATTGGCTTTTGTATACCTAAAGGTATGTACAGTGAACCTCTCCCATAACTCCCACAGTATTTAAAACAATTAGGAAATGCAAATTATTCCGCATTTGTGGATATGGTGGAGGGTGATGACGTAATCTGACCTCTGTTTAAAGTCTGCATAGAGGATCCTGCTGGGGAACCCTTTCCTGCAAATCCTGATCCCTTCCAGCACGCCGTTACAGCGCAGCTGGTGCAGCACCAGCTCATGCTCCATGGCACCTAATAAATCACAGAATGAAATTGTAATTCATTGTACTGCACAGAGAAGATCAGGTATATCACACCTCTGACCGTTAACAACTTACCAGGTGTTTTTGTTTCATTAGGAATAAGGCACCGCACAAAATGGGGGTGAGTGCTTCTCAAGTTAGCCATCAGCTTGTTTAAATTTTCCTTAGGAGCAAGAACAAAGCCTTGGGTTTAAAAGTGTCACTTACACAATCTCAATACTAGGTGGAGATAAAAACACTAAGATAAAACCATAGTCAGTAAATTTTTTTTACAAAACTTTTGGGCAGTTCTGAAAGAATACTTCCCAAGTTTCAGTAAGAATTCCTCTTTACTAGAAGCAAATTATTTTATCCTTTCTGAACACAAAGATATAGTAGATCAATCTAAAGCTTTTCTGAACTGAATTTTGTGTTTTTCTTTTCATAATGTGGTAAGTTAAGAATGATTATTCTACAGTACCCGGAAGAGAGCTGAAACAGTCTGGAAAGAAGAACCCTTCTTCTTGGCGCCCTTCTTGCCACCGCCACCACTGCTCTCTAAAAAGTAATAAGTTTTTTGTAAAGAAGTGAACAACAAAAGCACACAGAATCTGAAAAACCTTGCGTGTTCATCTTTTTAAATCTAGCAAAAATAAAAATACTACCAAAATTTGCAAATGCATACAGAGGTTGAAGTTACAAAAAGAGATTTGAATTTTTCAGACGACAGTAGAAGGAAATCTAGTGACGTCAAGCTGAAATTTCGAAAATGCAGTCAGGAAATAAAATGCAACATTTTGCATAGAAAGATATTTGAGGAACTAAATTATTTGCTAGTGAATACACCAAATGCAGCATTTATGTATCCTTACACCTACGGGTATGCATAAATTTAGCTGCATGTTGATACATTTGATTGTATTCCCTGAAGTATTTGGGAATGGCCCAGATTGCAGAAATCTGGTTTCTCAGCTAGACGGGGTTAATGCTGTAGTACAGCTGTCTCGTTCTAAAACCTACAGATCTACTAAGGTCTCTAGGGAGTTGTAATATCCTTTATTAGACTGAGATCCAAAAAGAGATGAAGTTTTGGGTTTTCAATTTTAGAAACGTAAATATTATTGCAAATTATTCTTACAAGATTCTAATTTCTTTTTCTGTAAATTATAGTAGAACTGATTTCAAAGAAATCACCTGCTTCTGCCCCACCAGCAGATGCAAAGAGTAAGGCCAGTGTCTTCAAGGATGATTTCTGGTACAACCCCACAACAGTTTCATTCAGAGGGTCCTTGTTCTTCTCCAGCCAGCCAGTGATGTTGTAGTCCACTGTGCCAGCATAGTGCACCAGGGAGAAGTGGGCCTCAGCCTTGCCTTTGGCAGGCTTGGGCTTCTGGAAGTTGTTGGACTTGCCCAGGTGCTGGTCATAGAGCTTGTTCTTGAAAGAGGTGTCAGTTGCCTTGGGGAACATGCACTCCTCTTCCAGGATGGAGAAGATGCCCATGGGCTGGGAGAAACAGCAAAGTGTGAAGAAAGTGTGGAAGGAAGGAAGAAACAGAGGCAATGTATGTAAGAAAGGTGAATGGAAGATAAAAATTATACCAAAAAATCATCCTCAGTATGTGTAATCTTATGTTTCTCCAGAAAGGACATTTTGTTAGTGGCTATGTCATCAGTTATACAAAAACAAGCTCCCCCATAAGATTTAGGGTTGTGATGTAATAAAGATCTAACATGTAGAAATTAATTTTGTACATGTTAGGTGAAAGTGGAAAGCAAAATGAATGAAAGTAGCAGCATTCAACTATAAGGAAGAGTATAAACTTCTTATATGCTCTTTCTTCGAAACGAGACAGAAAATTTCTTAATAAATGTTAAAATGGAGGTTGCTCAGTATATTTACTTACTCAGCATGCATTAAAAAAATACACACCTTTGAGTATGAACTTCAGAGTAGTGACTAAGACTGAAATTTTTGCTCCATAAATTATATGTATAATGCAAAAAATCTCTCAGGCAGTGAAGTAAGAGACAAACACAAATGTGTATGATATGCTTGGAATCCAGAAAAAATCCTGGTTGGTGCTGCATTAAATGTGAGTGCCTCTGGTTAGCATGGTCTAATTAGAGCATAGAAGATTCTTCTTACATTTTATATCTGAAAAACTATTAAGTATGTGGGGGCCAATAACCTTCTCAATGAGCTCAATGCAGGCAGCCAGGTCCATGCCAAAGTCAATGAACTCCCATTCAATTCCCTCCTTCTTGTACTCCTCCTGCTCCAGCACGAACATGTGGTGGTTGAAGAACTGTTGCAGTTTCTCATTGGTGAAGTTGATGCACAGCTGCTCCAGGCTGTTGAACTGCAGAAGGCAAAGATTTACTTACTTGTGAATTTCACTTCCAGGAACGCCTTCCATCTTCCAATAGGCTTTATTCTTATCCCATTAGGGCCTCCGTGATTGGAATCTTGAACTCCTAGTGCTGGAACTGGACAGGTGACTGGCATATTCCATCCTCTAATACATCTACCCTTTTAGGCCCTGGCAGTGTCTCAACATATTTCTGAGCTCTGAAAAGATTTGCAGAGCTTAGTCCAAGTCTAGCTTTTTATTTGTCTGAATTTGTGTATACTGCCTGTCTATTCCCAAGCATTCAGAGGAAATCTGGCTTCAATATTAACCAAATCTTACTTTAAAAAGGCATATTTTACTTCCTCAAAGTCTCTCTCTGCTATTATTTATCAGTTGCTCACAGTTTTCAATGCAATTTTCACTTCTGCATGCAACAACAACCATCTACAAATATCTGCAGCCCTGTGGGATACTACATGCTATGAGAACCAGAAGGGTACCCTTCTTAGAGGAAAGGCAGGATTATCCAATAAATAAAAATAACCCATAATTGAAATAGAGCGAACCCCAACCCCCACATTATTCCAATTTCTTAATGCCTCTTCCAGGAAACATTTATGGAGATCTTCCTCTTACATCAAAGATCTCAAAGCCAGCAATGTCCAGGACACCAATGAAGTACTGCCTGGGCTGCTTCGTGTCCAGCTGTTGGTTGATGCGAACAACCATCCACAGGAACATCTTCTCAAACACAGACTTAGCCAGGGCACCCACTGAATTGTATACCTAAGAAAAGGTTAAGGGAAATCTACCATCTGCAGCAAAAGAGGAAGTTCAAAATTTTTAATTCAAGTCATTTTTTTTCTGTTATCACTTGTCTCTTACCTGCTGCACAGTTTGGCCCTTGGTCACATATTCATTCCCCACCTTGACTCGGGGGTAGCAGAGGGCCTTAAGCAGGTCTGCTGAGTTCAGACCCATCAGGTAGGCAGCCTTATCAGCAACTAAGGAAACAAGCATAGAGCAGGATCAGATATTAGCTCTCCAGTGAAAGGATCTTGCAGTAATTCAGAACTATTTCTGCAGAAGCCACATATATGTTACCACATCCTCTAAAACATTGTAGTTTTTCTTGACTTGCTAATTTTTTCTGATTTAATCTATATGATTAATAAAGGTAAATATTATTCCAATACCTTTACGGTGAACCTGCAAGAGACTAGACAGACAAAAGGACCAAGGGCCCTGAAAATGGCAGATCAAACAGTCACAATTTCTGAATAAACAGAATAGGAAAGTTGTTGGTGAAGTACACTGTACCGAAAATTGTAGTCAGTGAAACTCTACTGTCATTGGAGAGAGAGAGAGAGGTAGATTAGTGAGGCAAAATGCCAAAAGTATGAATAGGATATCTTGTATAACTTTCATAGTCAGACTACATTATCCCTAAGGATAAATATCAAACACATTAAGTCTTTCCCAGCTCTCATTTTATCTGGAGCTGGGTTAACAAATACAAGCACCACAGCACTGCCCATACTCTGTCATCACCTTCCAATTTGCTGCCTGTCCCGTCTCATAGTGAGGCTGATAGCAAGCACCAGTACTATTTACAGAGTTCTTCAATGTGAGGCAGCCAAACCTCCTTATATAAGATATATACAGAGATGCTAATTTTGGGCTGCTTTTATTTTATGTGTTATTTCCAACTAGGCATTTAACGCACATTATAACTAGAAAGATGAAACAAGAAGAAAATATCAGTTTTGTAAAGATGAAACAAGAAGAAAATATCAGTTTCGTAGATATGTGTGTACATATATATATGTATATATATATGTATATATATATGCACACACTGGGGTTGTATGAAGGCTACTTCACTATAACTATGTCATTATTCATTAGTACTTGAGAGTTGCTCCTGGTTCTGTGTCAGGTCTGGGAAGCTTCCATTCAAGACAGCAGCAAAGCTGCCTTTACTTCTGCCTGACTCCTACTCTGACGGTCAACAGAAGCATGCTTTAGGAGTCACTGGACCTAATTTTTTGCATCGTTCAAAATAATCCGCAGGTTCCACTGAGTTGTGTTCCTCCAGACAAGTCCTCTGGCTAGGACCCACTGCTATTCTACAATACTGGCACTGGGGAAATGCACAAGCTGAGTCAGTGATTCTGACCCTGACATGCTGCCTTTAACTTAGTGAGTGTTCAGTATCTTCGGTGCTCTGGGATGGGTTGTGCTGGTACCTTCCGTGCCGTCTGGTTCTGCCTGCTCCTCTCGTTGCTTCTGCTTGAACTTCAGGTTCCCGTAGTGCATGACAGCCCCTGTCAGCTTGTAGATGGCTGTTTTCTCATCTGGAGTGAAGCCCAGGATGTCAATGGCGCTCTAACAAATGAGTCATTAAGGTAAGTACCCCAGCTGTTAAAGGTCAGAGAAATGAAACTTCACCTAAGAAAACTTCTGCTACTTACATCCGTGGCCATCAGCTCTTCCTGGTCGTTAATACTGGGAACTGTGATCTCACCTTGACTCACGTACTGATAGTCGTAGGGGTTGGTGGTGATCAGTAACATCTCTGAAAAGAAGGACAAAACCGAGACAGGTCAAATGCAGTTGGCACGGAAAGGAATTCAGGGTTGTTCCATGACCTTTGCCTGGAGGAGTCAGTGCTCCTTCCTACCAATTAGC
>VZTI01002388.1:445306-552328 GCA_013397865.1 Struthidea cinerea | reverse complement strand
TAAAGACCCGAGAAAAGCAAAGGGGGAGTGAAAATAAAGACACAACTTAGGGTAAAAAGGAAACAATATAAAGATTGTATTGATTGAGGGGAGGGAATCTAATCTGTGGAGGAGCAGCAAAGGAAACCAGAGTGTAAAACTGTGTTTGTGGGCACCTTTTCTGTGCACCATAAACTATGAAACCAAGTGTTTAGTAAACCTGGAGAGTGTTTCTGCAGATCCTTCATCCACTTTGCATCTCATTATTACCTCACACCACAAGTGAAACCATTGGTAATTCACTAGTAGCTCACACAGGAGTAGATGAAGAACTGAGTCATACATTTTATGTATAAATGTTTCCCAAATAGACATAGGAATAACACAGACCAAGGTAAGGGAGCACTTGTGGAGCTTTGGAAGGAGAAGATCTGAGAACGCACCAGCAAGGGAGAAGGAGTAGGACGCATAGAGTAGAGGCCCTAAAGGGAGTTTCTTTCTAACATAGAGTCAACAGCAGGGGAAAAGGTCTCTGAAGGCCTCAGCAGAAAATGGCACCTCAGAATGAGAGCAGGTCATGTGCCAAAATGTGCTGGAAAATATCTCTTTAAGGGAACAGCAGTTAAATTTTAGCAAAACAGGATGTGGTTTGACATTTACTCAAAAAACCATTTTGATAACACATCGGCCTCTCTTACCACAACACCACCCCAGCTTCTCAGGATGAGGCACAGGATGTGGCTTTCTATTCACCATTTTACAGCTGGACAGAAAAAGTGACACATAAACGGTCTCATGAAAGCTGTTGGGTTTTTTTTGCCTCAAGTTATCACACAATCTTCTTGTTACTCAAGTCTGCAGATGGGTCCTGCATGTGCAGCTGCTCTTTCTATTGTGCAACATACAAAAAAAAATTAAAAGTTTTGCGGGTTTGGGGGAGTTGTTGACCTGCTTTTACGAATTAAAAAAACCCTAATTGTTTTTCTAGGCATCTCAAATCAGCAAAGCGAGATAATAAAAATCACGACTTGTAGAAAAATTATGATAGGAGGGGACTTTCTGGAGGTGTCTCAATCCAAATTCCTGTTCAAAACAGCGCTAACTCCAATGCTCCAACTCATGTTGCTCAGAGCTTTTTCCAGATGATTTCTGAATATCTTCAAGGACAGAGATTTGACATGATCTCTCAGAAACCTGTTCCAGTGCTGAAGCATCATCAAGAGAAAGTATTTTTTGTTATGTCTAATTGGAGTTTATCTTGCTGCAGCTTGTTCCCACTTGATTCCACTGCGCCCCTCTAAGACTACAACACTGTTTAGGCAGTTGGAGTCATGCAATTATTCGTCTTTTAGCCTTCTTCTCCCCATGATGAACAAAACCAATTCCTTCAACCTCTCTAATGTTTCTGCTCCAGTGCCTCGATCATCTTAGTTACTGACCCTCTGCTTCACTCTACCGTTTTTGATTATCTCCATTGCCCTGGGGCTGGGGCAGGGCAGGCATGTGTATGGACTAGAGAGGTGGTATTCCAGATGTAGTCTCAGGATTGCTTCAACATGCTAACTGCACCCTTGCTAATGCAACCAAAAATGCAACTAGCCTTCAGTGCTGAAAGGGCTTGCTGCCTATTCATGTTCAATTCCTTTTCTGCAAAGTTGTTGTCCTAGGCAGTCAGCTGATATTTAAAGGAGTCACATAAAGGCTCCTTCGCCTTTTTTCCAGGGATGTGCCTGCAGTCCAATAATTCTCTTCCCAATGAAGAAACACTGCACAATAATCACAAATTTAAATTTTCCCTTGAAGATCAGTATCTTGCTGTGTTGTATCACATAAGATCACTTATCCTGCATGTGTTGTAATACTCTTTTGCCCTACAACATTTACAATATAATCTGACATAATTCAGACTGGGCTAAGTATAATCTCACAGTGTGGATGCTATATCTAATTATTGAATGTTCCCATTCTACATCCTTTATTTAAACCTTTCCAAAATGGAAACACATTATTATTATTATTCTTTATTTCAGAACTAGCAAATTATGCAGGTGACTTTTATATATCACAAGAACCTTGCTTAGTGCTTTTTTGGTTTAGAACAATTTAAGACAATGTGTTATATTATCATCATGAAAAGCTTATACTAAAGAGTATCTCAGGCTATGACTATTCCCACTGCATCAATTACACTGTCTGGGAGAATGGTGGTGATGGAAAGACATTGGAAAGTCTCTTTGTGTGACACACAAGAGTCTTTATGCCAAACCAGAAATATCCTGTCAGGGAGAGGTTATGTAGTAAATAAATTTACATTCACATCCTGTTTGTTCATCCCTCTATATTTTTGTCTTCAAAATATGGATGCTCTCTGAAGCAGTGTTCATATCAGGACTTAGCTCACAGTCAGAAACCTACAAGACCTTGAGAAACATCGCAAAGTTGCCTTGGATAAAAAAAGCCCTCAGAACTCAGCCACAGAGAGAAGGAATAAACCAGATTAATACTGACTGTTGCTGCTTATTGAGTTGTGAGAGACGTAAATAGATAGATAGATAGATAGATAGATAGATAGATAGATAGATGTGATGCACATAGTGGCATGGGAATCACTATGCAGCCAAAAGTAAACTCCATAGCCAGAACAATTTCTGAACAAATGAAAACCTACATGTTATTTTTTCTTGAATGTGAATTCATTCTAAGTTGCATACTACTTTGACTACCTCCCTTTCCACTTCATACCCTCCATATACATATGACTTTTCAGGATTTTGTCTATGTACTTGCAGGCCGTGGCAATGACTCCTCTTTTCTCATTTTAATCCAATCTGTTGCACATTAGTTCTGTTTAGATTCTATTCCTGCATCATCTTTTGTTCAGACTCCTTCTCATCACTGCTGTCAATGGTAATTCTAGAGTTTTCTTGTGATTAGGGTAACCTTTCCAAGCACAGTGAAAAACACTGTGGTTCAGGAAGGAATGAGAGTGCACATAGGAGTCACTATCTCTAAAGTATTTCAGACTTGTATACGTCAAACAACTGTTCTGTGTCAGGCAAGAAAACGTCTTAGAGGACAATAACTTGTGGCTTTGTAGGCTAGAATTTACATTTATTTTATTTTATGTCTGCATTTGGTTAACCATCTTTATTGATTGTCCTGATGAGATGGAGGATAAATGTCTGATCAGGAAAGAGGAGCTTAGCAATTAACCTGCACTTCAAATACCTATTTTGCCTAGATCTTATTTCTACCTATTCTTGTTGCCCCTTCTCAGTAACATCTGGTTTGTGAGTAGGTGATTGCCCTACACACCCTTTTCCTGTGCTGAGAGTGTCTCCCTTCGGAGGGAAGGTGCTGAAAGGGGAGAGGTTTATGTAAAGAAAGCAAGTGACTTTGAAGTGTTGTGTCCAAACTACTGGCACAGAAATAGATGCCTGAGTGGTTCAACTTCACAGACAAAATATCCAAATTGAATTCTGCAAGAGTTGGCCGGTCAGCTTGGAATCCAGCACGAAGGTCACCCTCTTGCTTTTGATTTGCACCATAGGAAGAATAAACCAATTGCATCGCCTTCTCTGGCTGCTGCAGATACCAGTACATAGAAGAGTGACCATTATTTTGACTGCATTTCAGAGCAGCGTTCTCATCTTCTCTCACCACAAGACTTGGGGTTTGGGTGATTTCAGCTCCTGTAAGACAAAACAAAACAAAAACACGGTAAAACAAGTAAGCTACATTCTCCCAGCAGCAGAGCAGGTATTATGGTTCTACTGGTTCCTTACTTGTTCCAAAGAAGTACATGGCCACACACAGAGCTGTCCACAACCTCATTTCTGCCTTGGTAGTCAGTGAACCTACCCTATATGGGACTTACATAGGTCTGTTTCACCTGCTTCCCTTAAACCAATAGCAGATACCTCTGTAACAGCTGTATCTATGCTGAAAAACAAGCTCCTTCCTGCAAGATTTCAAGCAAACACTTTATTTGAAGTGCATGTGTTGAAAACACACAGAAAGTTTCAAACTGACTCATCTGGAAGCTTTTCATACTCTACCAGACAGGATGTTGTCATGTGTGACAATTGAGGTTTTATTTACCCTTGCATGCCTTATTTTACCTTTTGATATTTTGTTTCCAGAATAAACCAGAAAATGTTTAGTGCAACCAAATAAAGTGGTTTTATTTTGTATTGGTAACTGCTGGATTTTTTATATCTGGAAAAACACAATACCTATGCCTAGACTTTAATAATTTTTCTTCTTTCTCCACCTGTTAGAACAAGCATGCATGATATTATTTTGTGAAGAGCTTCACATGGGGGGCCTGTTGCAGCCTTAGCACACAGCAAAAATGAAGGAAAATTGGGTTGTTCCTGAAACAAATATCGAACGACTTCTTGTCCAGCATTACCTGTACTAATTATAAGTGCATCTTGCAGGATCCAGAGTGATACCACTGATTCCTACACAATCTTTTAACCTGTATTAAGAAGACTGATTGCTGTCCTACCATGGTATTTTGGAAGCATCACAGTACTCATATTTGCCATTTATAGCTTTGAAGTATAGCCCCAGAGACCAGTGCTCATTAAGCAACACAGGATCTGTGCTACTGGAACTATCCATTCTTATTTAAGTGAAAGGGTACCATCTGGTGGAGTGAGGGGGTGTTTACTGTGATCCTTAGAGGATTATTTTTCACAGTTCTTTATTTTTGCATTGGCAGATATTCATGGAAAAGGGACTGGAAATAAAGTACCAGAGACACATATGTCTGTCGTTGAACTGGAGACTGTGAAATGCTGCATTGGAAGTGTTGACTCACAAGTACACAGGTTCTTTATCTGGACAAGAAAAATCTCAGAGCTGATAATGAGAATGGGATTTCAAAAACATAATGTAGATGAGGAGGGGAACTAGTGTGTGGAGTAGCTGATGAAGTTCCTAACTAGATATGCTGAAAAAGTTGTCCTAAGATCCAGGTGGATGGGCTGGAAAAAGAAACCTTTTTTCACACAGAACACAGAACTAAGAGTTTTCCTCTGGGTTTATGTGGTACAGGGGGCAGAAGAGGGGTCTACAGCAATATTATGGGTAAAACCTTTGAGAACAATATCTAGATTAAAATCCCATGTTGTTTTTTTTTCAAGACAGGATCTGAATCCAGACAAACCAGCTCTCCAGTGCACTGTGCTGTAGGGTATCACAAAGGGATTAATGACTAATGTTTTTCAACTGTATAAAAACCACAGATTTATAGCCTAGGCTTTCCGCATGGAGCAGATTCTATGATCAATAAATATTTAAGTATTTAATACAAAGTGAAAGAATTTCAGGAGGAAAATCTGACTCACAACATCCGGTTGCACACCAGTGGTTAAGTCTAAGTGGTTAAGTGTGGGCAGTTGGAGAGAGAGACCTCATCACCTAATCCTGGCAATGAGTTTGTTGGGAGGTTGGTCTTCCTGATAAAGCTGTAAAAGTAAAGGCATTAAAATGTCTTGCTGTCACTCTGAGCATAACATGGCCAATAACCTATTGACCTAATCATCAGCTCAGTGCTGTGATAGGCTTACTTTCTTCTTAATGGAAATGAACACATGTAGCATGGGCTTCACTCTCAACAAATGTCATTATTATCCTTTTAGCCATAGTTTTATTAAATTTTTGTGTGACTCTGAAATTACAAGATGTGGAAAAAAGTTACTAGCAATGTTAGTGGAACTGATCCAGTAAATACAAATACATCTTTCAGGAAAAAAAATTACACTATTACACCTGCAATTAAAAAAATTTAGAAAAAATAGTGTGCCTTTTTTTTCCATTTTTCTTTTTTTCTTTCTTTCTTCTTTTTTTTTGGTGGCAAAAAAAAAGTTGTTTGAATGCTCTAAGTATTATCCTGTCAGAAAAAAAAGCCAAGATGAGATGTAGAAAACATGCCCTTTTCTTCCTAGGTTTGTCAAGTTTATTTAAAAATTAGTGTTACATATGCCACCTTCCAGTCATGGGTATCAGGAACATTTTACATGAAAGAAAACTTACTCCTGTCTGTAAGCCAGTTTTCAGCCTAGTGCTGTCACAGTGTTTTTATTTTAAAAAGATATGATAGAGGCATTTCGCATCATTTGCATGTTCCATAATCTCTTCTCTGGTCAGTTCAATTTCAGACAACACTTCTGGTGAGGGTGAGTTACACAAAGAAGGATTTCAGTGTGGGTTTCAGTGTGGATTTCATAACATCCAGAGAAGTTGCAAAAATAGTTATGAATCAGGGGTCTATTAGCTCTCTTCATTGTCACAATTTTGAATGCTATTATTATTCAGGACTGAGTGACAGGTTTTCTTTCAGGAGATCCCTAACTCCTTGATGGTGTCTCTGTTTCAGAACCCTGTGTGTTGCTCAGTAAAGGTCATGGAAGTTTCTACACAAGACTGTTGCCATCGCAGCTAAACCACTGGCAATGTAGGTTTGGTACTGTCTCCTTTCTACCCAGGCCCAGAATTCCAATCCACTTTTTTTCAGGATGGCTTCTTTGTTTTTTCATTTGAACCAGTTGTATATTTTTATTGCAGATATAATAGAATTAAGGCATAGACTGTTTATTACGGGAACATCCACTGGTGAGGGTGGAAGGGAAAGAAACTGGCCTACTGACAGAAACTTTGTCTGTTCAGCTACTCACAATTGAGAGTAAATGAGATTATTTTTTTGTTGTTGCAGGACCGGCATATGCTCAGTCATACTGAAGGCTCCTGGCACAGAAATGCACCCCAATGTTTGGGTTTTCCTTTTTCCCTGACAAAGTGGTTTTATGCTCAGTGTAAACTTCTGCTGCCTGCACGTTAACATACTGTCTTAACTCCCTGAACTGGCTGTTGGAAGCAGTAAATGCAAGATTGTCTCTGTGCCCCTCCTGGTGGAGAATCAGAGAATCCACCTGGAAAAGAAGGAAAGAACGAAGGAGAGAGAAAAAGAGAGAGAGAAAGAGAGAAAAAAAGAGAGAGAAAGAAATAAAAAGAGAGAGAGAAAGAGAGAAAAAAAGAGAGAGAAAGAAAGAAAAAGAGAGAGACAGAGATAAAGAAAGAAGGAGAGAGAGAAAGAGAGAGAGAAAGAGAGAGAGAAAGAGAGAGAGAGAGAGAGAGAGAGAGAGAAAGAAAGAAAGAAAGAAAGAAAGAAAGAAAGAAAGAAAGAAAGAAAGAAAGAAAGAAAGAAAGAAAGAAAGAAAGAAAGAAAGAAAGAAAGAAAGAAAGAAAGAAAGAGAGAGAAAGAAGTAAAACAAACAAAACCAGAGAAAGGAAGAAGTCTTCTCATGCACAGCAGATCATTTCTCCTCATTTATTTAGTGAATGTCATGATAAAAAGAAGCAGCAATGGCTACCCAGCTATCTTTCTTTCCTTTAACGTCACTGATCTCAGATAATTTTCCTTCCTCCAGGCAGGTAAAAGCTACAGATCAGTTGAATCACATAACATTTCAGACAGAATTTCTATCTTCCCCTGCCATTTGTATTAACCTTAAGCTTATCTCTAATTTGCTCTAGAATTCGCATACAACACTTTTACAGATTACTTCCATTCTCCCCTGTTCTCATCTTCTTGCTTTTCCTCTTCCTCAATTAAAATTCATCATTTCTAAACAAGTTTTCTGTGCCAACTCCTGTACCAACTACGAATACTCCTGTACCAACTACGTGGTCCTTTCGCATCAAGGCCTGCCAAACCTCACAGTTGTGATCAGACTGTACGTTTGTTGGTCTCCAGATAACAAAGCAACCTTTTAAAATTTCCACTACTAGACCTTCAGATGATTACTTTTGTCATCTTGTACGTGTTTAAGAACACAAGAAACTCTCAGGCTTCCCCCACCCACTCATCTGGTCTGATGAACTAGACCACCTCACCCTGCAAATTCTACCCTCTGTTCTTTCAAACACAGATACAGAGTGAGAGGAACTATACTGAAAGCCTCCTTCAGTTTGGCATTCAACACTAGAATAAAGCACATCCTCATCTTCATCCAGGTTTAGTCTTTCATATCACACTACTCAGAAGCCATGAGTATCCTGCCCTACAGGACTGATGACTCCTTGGGCAGCTGATCACAACTCCTATTAGTCTGCCTCCTATTTTAGCTGCCAGCATCAAGCATGTTGCAGGCCTGCTGATCTTTTGCTTCTGACTAATAGACCAGCTTGTGAGTGCTTTAGAAAGGAGAGCCAGTAGGACAACAGGCAGCATTAGGAGTCGAATGGTAAAAGAGAAAAGTTGGCACAAAGCTGAGTTCTCTTGTCTATTAACAGTGCAACTACTGTGGTGAGAGGGAAGATAGAACTGGAAATAGCAGACAGGAGACCAACAGGTGTTTCGTCTCAGCCTGAACAGAGCTAGGTGGAGGCTCAAATAAAGAGAATAGAATGTCAAGGAAAGGATGTTTAGTCAACTTGCAATGCTGCGGACCGAGATGCAGCAATTATATCTGCTTGTCCTTCACCTAAGCAATGCCTAACATTCAAGGTATTGATTTTGAGTATATTTGCTGTCAGTGCAGCCAATAAACTACTTTGCAGAGGAAGCAAAAGCTATAGACCTCTAAATTCTGATGTAAGTAAAGAAGTAAGTAAAGAAGCATGCTTTACAGCACAGCTGCAAATAAAACCTAAAGGATGCTGGCTGCCACACATTCTTGAGTAGAAGATACTGCTCATTAACTATTCAACAGTTTACTGAAAAACCAAGGAAAGAAGACAAGTCAGCAAAACCTTAAAACCAGCCTGAAACTGTATTTTATCACATAGTGATAAAAGTGTTTAATTGCAGAGTTCTCTTTCTGGCACATCTGTACAAAATCTCACATATAACCACCAAACAAAATTAATTTCTTTGCTCTCAATCTTACCCATATGATTAAAAAAAAAAAACAAACCCAAAGCATTTGACTTTGCAAACAACATAAAAATAACATGGAGCCAGGCAGTGAATAAAGTGAGAGGCACATACTGGCAGGACCAAGAAACACAGCTTGCATTTTATGGTGCTAGCAGGACTGTACGGGAGAAGGAAGAAATCTTTCTGGCTGATGAGACTACAACACAGAGGTATAACCCTACAGTATTTAAGGTACTTCTAATTAATGATATAACCACATATTTGGTATGTGCACTCAGGATGTGATTGAGAAAGAGTACTATTTCTGTATCTGTCACAAATATCCATTTTTTCACTGTTCCGATTATTCAAAAAATATTATTACATACTGGCTAAAATTGACTAGAAGCTGATTCTGTGAACAGTTAAACATGGAGGGCAAGGTGGCCTGAATCTGAGTGCCATTAATAACTTTTTTAGTAGTTTGATGAGAATGATCTATCAGGCCACTTTCACTGTGCAACAATGTACAGAAACCCTATTATATTTCATAATTCTTATCACACCCTGAGAAAACAACTCATGCAGTTAGTTATACTTGCTTGAACACACTTCTTTGGGAAAGAAGACGGGAATCAGAAATAACAGTTAGGTCCATAAACACCCTTATTTGTGGTGATGTTTGATGTTCTGTTGGTAATCAAAGTACTTCTTGCAAGAAAAAAAATCTCAACACAAAAAAAATCACAACATGCTCCGGTTGGATCTGTTCTTATCTCAACCCTTCATGCCCCACACTGGCAAAAAGGACTGTCGTGGGTTTAAGCTCAGCTGGAGATGAAACACCACACAGCTGCTCACCCCCCTCTGCCTCCCCCCAACCCCCCACGGTGGAATGGGGGGGAGAATCAAAATAAAACTTGTATGTTGGGATAAGAACAATTTAACAACTGAAAATAAATTCAAATACAATAATAATGATTATTATTGATAATAATAATAGTGAAACAAACGAGTGATGCACAACACAATTGCTCACCACCCTCTGACCAATGCCAGACCTCACTTCCCAACCCCAGACTGGCTGTGAACTGACTGAGAACATGGTTCCCTGAACTCCCCCCGGTTTCAATACTGGGCATGACGTTTTACGGTGTGGAATATCCCTCTGGCCAGTTTGGGTCACCAGTCACAGCTATGCTCCCTCCCAGCTTCTTTTGTGCACTTCCTCACTGGCAGAGTATGAGATATGGAAAAAGGGGTGATAAATGACTCATGCTAAACACAACTTAGCAAAAAACCAAAACATCAGTGTGTTACCCAACACCATCTCTTTCCGAATCCAACAGGCAGCACTGCAACAGCAACAGAGAAGAAATTAACTCTACCCCAGCTAAAACCAGGACAATGAAGTACAAATAAACTTTACTTTTCCATTAAAAAACTTGAGTATCTTGACTTTTTCATAGAGAAAGAGAAAGGATTTTAAATAAGCATTAATAAACTTTCATAACTAAGATACATGTGAGTTTCTCCATTGCTTTAACACTATTGACTTTAACAAATATACTTGAATCCACAGAAAAACCCTTATTACATTTTCTTTACAAGCTTTGATAGCTGTTTAGTGAAGCTAAAAAAGAGTTTGGGGAGCAATGTGATTATAGGAATGAACTTGTATTGATGTACATGCAAAATGTGATAGCACAATTTTCTCTCAAACTGTGAAATAAAGCTGGCATCAAATATATGTCAATAAATTTGTATATGCAGACACATAGGAATACAAAAGACTAGAAATCAATTAATCTCTTATTTCTGCAGTTACATAAGATGATTTAAGAAGAACTAGGCTGAATTTCTACCAGCAGTAGGGCTAAAGGATGTTTTCCTATTCATATTATTCACTATAGTTAAATTTGTATTAAGATACTCTAAAAGAAAGCAGAAGACAAAGTTTATTTATATTTAAAAAGTGTTAGAGTTGTCAGGAAAATCCACAAACGCCAGAGGTTTATGTCCAAAAAGGAGACAGAGGAGTCCTGCAACTATATTCGAACAGAGGGAGAGAGTTCACCGGGGCACACGCCCGCAGGGTTTTCTCTCCCAGTTTCGGAGGGCGCAGCCTCCTTTTATCCCAAACTCCCGGCCGCATGTTGCCCTCTTCCTTTCCCCATTGCCTGAGGTACAGGGAAGGTACAGCCTTCCCGAACCGCCTCCCACATATTCCGCCCTTGAACCTTCTATTTTACCCCGAAGCTCAGAAGTTCAGGCTTGTGCAGACCCTTGTGTGCTTCAGGAGCCAAGCTGTGCGGGCTCTGCAACAAACCTGCTGCCCAAATGTAGTGGAGACATTAAGACCCCTTTCAAAGACGTTAACACCCACACCTTCACCCATCGAATTGTTTGTAAAGACATTAGCTTTCCTCTCATAATGCAGACCAGAGAAGACGTTATTTATAGCCTTGTTTTTTCTACCTGAAATTTTTCAACATTTTTCTGTCCCTAAAACAAGTTCTTATGCTTCATTTACCCTTTAGTTTTCCTCGACCTGAGGGAAAATGTCAAGTATCTCCAGAAAAGACTACATATAGAGCAGCATTAAGATATACTCAGTGTTTTGAGGTGCTATCAAATCAAATGCCTGGTCATGGTCTATTGGGATATCTCAAATTTACAGGATAAAATACCTGTGATCTAAACTTTATTTCATGAGCTCATAAAGAAATGCAGCCAGTCTGACAAACAGGGGCTCAACCCCATTTTGCCTAGACTAGTCTATCACAGGAATTCACTTGTTCAGCATTCAAATCATACGGTTTCAAAACTTAGAACCCATAACTGTTAATTCATGCCCTTACAAGGAAAAAAAATCTAGGCGATAGTGAGAATGTTCATCCTTCCTCTTCCATCACACTTCAGGCATCCCCCGTGAAACACCGGGAAGCATGGAAGTCCCAGCAATCCAGCTGCTACTGGTTTTATATCTTCCAGCCTGAAAGTTTGGTCTAAATAATTTTCATAAATTAGCAGATTGTGCAGAAAGTGCCAGACGGAGAGGATGGCTGCAGGAACCAGCGATCTGCAGGTGACAATGGCTGCATAATGGCCCTTTGCCCCTTTCCGGGCACCTGTCCTGCCTACTGGTGCTCTCTCTTTGACCCAGTGTCTGCCCCCAGCCTACATCAGGCCTGACCAGGTGCTGTGCCAGCCAACTCCTGAGCAGCATTTTACTGAACAGGCACAATGCCTACACAAGATTTAAGAGCAACCTGTTCCCATTAATTAATAAAATCTCAGTGCGGTCAAAAGAGTCAAAAGAAATTGTCCCTCCCACACATAATTAAACTGACTGTGAGCTGATCCTATTTCCCCTTCCCCTAGGGCATGAACACACTTGAGGTCTCACCTTTCTGTGGATTTCTCACTGATGAGCATTCCCTAGACTGAGGTGGATGAACCACATTCCATTAATCCTGAAAATGCAGATTTTTAAGAACACTCTCAAGGAGAAGGCAGTTTTATATCTTCCAGTGAATCTCATTTTTATATGTAAAATAGCAATGAAAAAACGTACAAAACTTATCAGAGGCATTGGCAAAAATCAATAAAAAGCCTTTTGATTAACTCAGAATTTTCTTTGGAACGTGGGAGTAATTGTGCTTTTGATCTGAAACAAAACCTCTGAAAATACTTTACTAATGAGGAGTTCCTTTTTCATTCGTCTTCCAGGGTTAACAAAAGGTAAGCAGACTGTGTTTATCAGGAAGCAGTCCGGGGCACCTCCCTTCAGTGAGGGTGGGAAGTGCCAGCTGAAACCAGCACAGCTCTGCTCAGCTGGTAGAGAGCTCTGGGCAGGAGCTGTGTTTGCGTGGCTCAGCAGGAGGCTCCAGGCGCAGGAACACACCTCTTGTGTCGCTGCTGATAAAACTCCTTGTGCCCATGGGAGCTGCCTCTTCTGCCCACCAGCCACGACGCGTTTGTGCAGGATGCTCGCACTACCCGGAGCAGCACAAACCACCGGCGCTGGGAAAGCTTCCTCAGGGGCTAGCTGCTGGGTCAGAGGAACGGTGCCACTGCAGCTTTCCAAGAAGCTGGACTGATGATCCCTGGAGCTGAAAAATGAAACAGGGAGGCTACTAGAAGGTCTGAGAGCACTCATCTGAGAGAAGGAGGGGGAAAATAGGAGTCACACCTCTTGATCCTGACAAGGATCCCTAAGCTCCAGTGTGTTCTTACATTCAGCAGCTGTAAGAAGGAACAAAAACAACAACCATGTCAGCATTTTCCTGTCCTGCAACTGCACTGATGTCAGCAAGAGGCATCAGGCACTTTGAAGCCAGATGTTCTATGTGTTGCCCGGATTTTATTTTTCCCTACAAAACCTTCCTTTTTCCAGTCTTCATTAATTCATTCCACTGGATTTATTTGGTCATGCTGCGGCTCTTACTTTCCCTCCTTTTACTAGAGTCTCTCTTTATTCCCAATCCTCCCTCTTTAATTCTCTTTTTAATTTCCTGCAAAAAATGCGAAATTAATACTTTTCCTATTCAACATTCCACTTCCACAGAACCATTTTACCAGAGAATTACTGAAAAACTGGTTATGAAATCAGTTCCATTTTCCTGGAGTATTCCTCTTATGAGTTATGTTCCATCTTTGAAAGAAGAGATAAATATACCTTAAATGTGAATTTTTCATATTAATTTCTGTTCTCCTTTACATGTGAACTTGAGTATAGGATGCTGAACCCTGAACTGACTAGGCATGAACCTCTTTGCATGTGGCAACTACCTCTTCTCTTAAATGAGTGGCTCAAAACATTTATTGATTTAGTCTTGCTCAGGCAGTAGCTCAGTCCAGGAAAATGAAGAATTTCAGCAGTTCATTAAAAAGCACTTCATATCAAAGGAATGACAGAAAGTCGGTAGATAGAAATACCAGACTGCCTGATTAGACTATCACACACTCATTGTAAGGCAGATTGACACAGGCTGTGTTTTAGGATAAATGTGAATGAGAAAGAAAAATGGACTTACAGAAAGCAAAAGATACGTAATTTGGGACTAAGGTCTGTCCCTAGGACACTGAGGTAGAAGGAAGACACTAGGCTAGTTTATTTATGGAAAAAAAGCAAACTCACCTTACTGTGGACAAAATAGCTTTGCTTTCTTTACAGGCCACAAACTGACCCTCAAAAACAGTCTTGCATTTATCTGAAGTTGCAGCATTTTTTTTGAAGCTATTTTTTTTTCTCTGAGCCAGAGAATTCTTAGTCAAGGATGCAAACTTGCAGTTACAGACAGAAATCTTCCAACCACATCCTTGTTCGTCTTGTTGAATGTGAAACCAGAAAGCACCTCATTGCAAGCAGCCTACATTAGCTGCTTTAGGAGAGGTGTCCTCCTCCTCATCTGCATTTTGTGCCCAGACAAGCTGTTTGCTATGTCCTCTCTGCAGACACATAATCAACTGTAGCAAAACAACCACACATTTTGCATGCACGCATAATATTTATTTATTTGTTTGTTTGTTTATTTGGATGACCTGTCCAATCTTGCTGCAAAACACAGCAGCAAGTTCCCCATTTTTTTTTTCTTTTATTTTTTTTCTGCAGCTCCTTATTGTTCACTTGGTTATACCTTGTCAAAACTGTTACTCCTTTTATGCAGCAAGTGAGCTGCAGTGCAGGTGAGAACTAAGTACATATGGTCCTCACAAGCCTCTCTGATAGACCTTGTAGGAATAGTTCCATGACATTTTCCATAAAACCTACTGTATTTTTAAGATGGCATTTCCTCGCTCTTGCCTGTACAAGGACTGATTTATTGTCTCAGTAATGCAAATGGGATCTGAGAAAAATGTCTGTATTTTGGCAGAGTAACATAGCCACTTGTGTCAGTAGCAAAGACCTTAAGATGGCCTTTTCTGAAGGACAATCTGCCTTTAAAATGCTCCCAAGAACCTTTATGCATCAATCCAGTGGTCACTAAGTAGGAGAGAAAGCCTTTAGATGAGCCAGCAGGAGACTGTCTACATGAGAACAGGCAATTTGTAAATATGGTCTATAAAAGATCACTAGAGCTTTTTCCAACAACAAATGCAAGGCAGGATCTGCCGGCCAGTGGTGCATTTCACCCATCTTACCAAAAACAAAGGTGAAGACTTGCTCTCAACATAGCTTAGACAAGATGTCAATGTGCCGACATTTGAGTTTAAATACAGCTTTTGGGGCAAGGGACAGAAACTGCACTGTTGGAGAGTGCAGGTGAGTTTGTCTAGAACAACTGAGGCTTATTGGTGCACTCGGGACCCCGACTGTCTTGGCTGAAGGAGTACAGCTTCAATAAGTGTCACAGAGGAAATCATAGACTCAGGAAAAAAAGACTTAATTAAACCACAGGTAGCATCACTTAAATTCATGAGTATCGTTGAAATGCTAGAGATTAGGTGTATAGTTTAAAATTACTTTCCCTACCGAGTTCAGTACCCGGAACTGTGCAGTGCTAGTAAGGACCCAGAAAAGGAGAGGGTTAGTACTTTTCCAAGTTTTGGGGTTTTTTATTTCATGGAATTTCTAAAATTTGAATACGCGACGCTTTCATACCCCTGGTTCTGGTAAGAGTGAGGGAGGAGCCGGAGGTCGGTGGGGCTGAGCCGGTGCTTTGGGCCGCTGGGATGGTTCCGCCGGCCGGCAATACCGGCTGTGACCACCGGGCGGCACTGCTCAGCCGCAGAACCGCGCCCCGGACCCAGCGCGCAGCCTTTGGAAGGGGCGCCCCGAAATCGCCTGCCTCGGGTGACTTTACGCCCACAGACAACTGCAGTTCCATGCTCTCCTGAAAGAGCCAGTGAAATTCTGGGCCCTCCACATCATATCTTCACCCCGTGTTCAGACTTCAGCGCAAGGAAAAATGTATTACTTGTTCTCCAAACACATTCACCGGCTCAATAGTCTCCTGGGCTCTAGTTCAAAATTACACTCCCTATTCCATGTTTTTCTTCAATTCTTTTTTGTACCTTTTTCACAAATCTTAGTCCTCTCTGTTCGCAGCCTGGACTCTAATGCATACAAACTGGGGTACAAGAGGCTGGAGAGCCCTGTGGAAAGGGATATGGGGGTTTGGGCGGATGGCAAGTGGAACATGAGTCGGCAGTGCCAAAGGGCCAACTATGTCCAGGGGTGCATCAGGCACAGCATCACCAGCCAGGCAAGGGAGGGGATTGTCCTGCTCTGCTCTGCTCTGCGCTGCTCTGCACTGATGTGACCTCACCTCAAGTTCTATGTGCAGTTTTGGGCAGCCCAATGTAAGAGGAACATCAGATTATTAGAGTGTGTCCAGAAGAGGGTGACCAAGATGATGAAAGTTCTCCAGAGTAGGAGGTCGCTTGGTTTGTTCAGCTTAAAGAAGGCTGAGGAGTGATCTACAGCTTCCTCATGGGGTAAATGGAGTGGGAGGTGCTGATCTCCAAGATAGGACACAAGGAAATCTAGAATCATTAAGGTTGGAAAAGACCTTTAAGATCATCAAATCCAACCATAAACCCAACCCTGCCAAGTCTGTCTCTAAGACATGTCCCTAATTGCCACATTTGCACATCCTTTAAATGCCTCCAGGGATGGTGACTCATCCACTTTCCTGGACAGCCTGTTCCAGTGTTTGATAAACCTTTTGGTGAACAAATCTTACTTAATTTCCAATCTAAACCTGCCCTGGCACAACTCAAGGTTGTTTGTTCTGTTGCTTGTTACATGGAAAAATAGACTCACCCCCACCTGGCTACACCCTCCTTTCAGGGAGTTGTGGAGCGTGATAAGGTCCCCCTGAGCCTCCTTTTCTCCAGGCTAAACAACCTCAGCTACCTCAGCAGCTCCTCACAGGACTTGTGCTCCAGACCCTTCACCAGCTCTGTTGCCCTTCTTTGGACATGCTTCAACACCTCAATGTCTTGTAGTGAGGGGCCCAAAACTGAACACAGGATTTGAGGTGTGGCCTCAGCAGTGCCAAGGAGACAGGGGATGATCACTGCCCTGGTCCTGCTGGACACACTACTGCTGATACAGGCCAGGATGCCATTGGCCTTCTCGCCACCTGGGCACACTGCCAGTTCATGTTCAGCCACGCCCCCAGCTCCTTTTACACTGGGCCACATTCCTTTCACTGTGTTCCAAGCCTGTAACTCTACATGTTGTGACCCAAGTGCAGGACTCCTCCACACTCGGCTTTATTGAACCTCTTAAAACTGGCCTTGACCCATTGATCCAGCCTGTCCAGATCCCTCCTGCACTCCAGCAGATCAACACTCCCACTCAGCTTGATGTCTCCTGCAAACTGACTGAGGGTGCCCTTGATGCCCTTGTCCAGATCACCAATAAAGATATTAAACAGGACTGGCCCCAACAATGAGCCCTGGGGGACACCACCTGTGACCAGATACCACTTGGATGTAACTCCATTCACTACCACTTCCTGGGCCCAGCCATCCAGCCAGTTTTTAACCCAGAGAAAAGTACACCTGTCCAAGTGATGAGAAGCTAGTTTCTCCAGGAGAATGTTGTGGGAAATGGTGTCAAAGGCTTTACTGAAGTCCAGGTAGAAGATAACATCCACAGCCTTTCCCTCACCCACTAGGCAGGTCACCCTCTCATGGAAGGAGAGCAGGTTGGTCAAGCAGGACCTGCCTTTCCTAAAACCATGCTGGCTGGGCTTGAATCCCTGGTTGCCCTGCACATGCTGTGTGATGACACTCAGGATGAGCTGTTCCATTACCTTCCCCAGCACTGAGGTCAGGCTGACAGGTCTGTGGTTCCCTGGATCTCCCTTCTGGCCCTTCTTGTGGATGGGCACCACATTTGTCAATGTCCAGTCAACTGGCCCTCCCTGGTGATCCAGGTCCCTCAGCTGGATCCCATCTGGACCCAAAGCCCTGTGTGTGTCTAAGTGGTGCAGCAGGTCACTGAGCATTTCCATTCGTTTATGGGGGCTGCATTCTGCTCCCTATCCCTGTCTTCCACCTCAGGGAGATGGGTACCTGAAGAACAACTGGTCTTGCTGTTAGGGACAGAGGCAAGGAAGATCTATTATGTACCTTTTCCTCATCCTTTGTCACTGTTTGCCCCTGCAGCATCCAGTAGAGGATGGAGATTCTCCTTAGCCCTCCATTTGTTGCTGATGTATTTATAAAAACATTTTTATTGTCTTTTCATTCCACTGCAATTATATGAAGCTGTGTTAGGGGAAGTTTACATTGGACATTAGGAAAAATTCCCCCACTGAGAGCACTGTCGGTCATGCTCCCCAGGGAAGTGGTCTTGGCCCCACGCTTGTTGGAGCTCAAGGAGCACTAAGTCATATGGTTTAGATTTAGGCAGTCCTGTGAGGAGCAGGGAGTTGGACTCATCGATCCTTATGGGTCCCTTGCAACTCAAGATATTCTGTGACTCTGTAATTCTATGATTCAGGATGATAAGCAGGAGAGCTGATGTGATTGTATAGATTACTCCCAACAAGATGAAGAGAAGCTGTTGTTCATTGCTTTTGTTACCTTGAAAGTGCTTACTCACCTCCTGCAGGTGTGCTGCCTAATGCATAAGAGGTTTCTCTGTTCATGTTACCCTGTGGCTAAACCTGTGTGACTTCACACCTCCACACCCTCAGTTTTTTCCAGATTTACTCAACAAGGGCATTTCAACAATTTCTGGAGGCATTTTCAGGTTTAGCTTCATATTCTTGCACAGTTTCTTGGCAATTTTCTTTCTTTCTTTTTGCAGCTTTGTTTTTGGTGGGAAGAGAACCAGTTTCATACACAGACCGCAACAGCAAGGGGTACTGAAAACACACCCCTGTCACGGGATACTCAGTTTCAAAGGCCTCATACTCTGGGGACTGGCATATGTCCACTTAAAACAAACATCAACTCTCTTGACTGTCCCTTCCCAACCTGCACACCCTTTGCCTTCCCATCCATCTTCTAGCTGTAGGATTTATTCAGTTCCACAAAGTAAAACTGTACATATCATTTTTGATGAATTAGTTTTCAGACAGATCAGGTCCTTGATACAGATCACTGCACAAATCTTTGCTGATAGCATTGGGAAGGTGATGAGGAAAGGGCAGAGGAAAAAAAAGAGTGTAAGGTCATCTGTCTCAGTAGAGGTTCATATTCTTCTGGGGTTGAAAGGTCTGTGGGACTACACCCTTAGAAGTAAAATTCCATTTTGCACTACAGTGCTTTTAAACTGTTTTCTATAAATATGTTGCCACCTCTGGGTTCCTGAATATTCCAGTCTGTGTATGGGAGATGGAATGAGAAATTAATCTTTCTGTTGAGATGCTTCCATATCTTACAAGTAATTAAGCATTCACTGGGAAAGAAACTGGCACCCAGGCAGCAGACTGAGACCCAGGAACTGCCAGGGTATGGAGTGGTTCTGTTCATGAAACACTTTTTCTGCCAGGAAATGTATCCAGCCATTCATTCCCTTCTCTGAAAAACTCCTGAAATAATTACGTTAAATGGAGTTTCATGCTAAACAAAATTGTTTTAACACTTCCCACGTTCTTTTTCTCTAGGAAAGAAAATAAATAATTTTATTCCCAACTAAATTTGTAGTTCTCCTTTCCTATTCATTTTTCAGCCAAGAGCTAAATGAAAAAGGCAGTCATTTATGTAACCCCTTTCTGCAAGTTTGAGCAGGCTCACAGACCTTTACTGATGGATCTGGACATAGGGTGGCACCAGTCACCATCTCTGGCAGCCAAAAAGAAAAATCCTGTGGGTACCTTACGTTCTCTCACAGAACCTCAGCTCCATTCCGTTCAGCTTCCTGAGGGTGTGGAGCCTTCACCTCTCTGCCTTTCAATGCCAGTAATTCACTGTCCTTATTTTTCTACTGGGCTTCCAAGAAAAAGCTGTGTGTTATGTGATCTTTTTAGCAGGGTGATTTTGCTTAAATCCCAAGGCACTTAGGAAGTGCAACTTCCCTTTCCATCTACGTAACTGTTGGTCCATTTTTTCCACTAGAACATAAGCATGCAACCGAAAACAGAGCTTTTTGGAATCTTCTGCAGTTTTCTGGAGTCATTCTTCAGATGAGCAACAGTCACCTGAATTTAGCACAGATCTTCTTTAAGTATGGAATACTTCCAAACACTCTTACGGAAGCAACAGAAGAGTAGGATAATTAGAGTTTATTTGAGCCCCTCTTCCTTCCAAGTCAAACAGATGATACTGAAAAAAATACAGTGGTACTCTGTCTGTGCTCTTCCAACAGGAGTTTGCAGTGTCTGGTTTTCACAAGCAGAAATTAGAAATTTCATGCTTGGTCAAGAACTGTGGTTGCAGCACACATCCAAAGGAAGTGAGTGAAGCTTGGAACATGGATCAACACGGATCAGCAGATAGGACTAGTCCTAGGTGCTTTATAGAATATAGAACAAGTTCACAACTTCAATACCTTTATAAAAGATATACCTATACATTCATACTTTCTACGGAGTTCATAGGACTTTAATAACAACATATACAAGATAAATGTACATCTCTCTCACTGCACATTTCTGTTCCTGGGCCACGGCTGTAAAGCCCATGAATTTTACTTTTTCTCCCTTTTGGCAGCTTCAGAAACCCTGTAGTGTCTCATGTTCCAGTAAGTAAAAAATTAATTTACAAGGTCTGGGCATTCAGGTAAAACCTAGTAGCAGTATTGAACTTACACAGCTGGATTGCAGGTCTGCACAGAATTGACTAAATAGTGTCCAGTCCCAGCATGGAACTAGGCTTAGTGTAAAACCAGTCATGGATTCCCAGGCAGCCACTTCTCTTTTTAAAGCTCCCCACATCCTGGTCCACAGCATAAATGACTGTTTTTCCCTCTGGGTGTTAGCATGATGAACACTGGCATTCCCTCTGTGTGATGAGTGTGTTAGAACGCTCAGGTTGCACAGGTAGGATGCTGGAAAATGGATAAATAAACAGACATTCAGGCTGTAGCTGCAGTGAACTGGCACAAGTAGAGCTGTTTCTTTGCCTTCGAGACTGTCATGAAAATTTGCAACTGCCCCGTGCCAACTGAGGAGAGAGGTTAGGATGCAAAGCATAGAATTACAATGGGCAGATGTTAATTCACGTGCGTGAGGTGTCCCAGCCAAATTGGGGCAGCCTGAATGTGGTTTTACACACAATTCATATACCCTTCAAACATTCAGGTAATACATGATTTGACTAATCACTTACACCCACACTACTGATTATTAATAATAGTAAATCTCTGCAAAGCACCTGCATTTTTGCAGAATTCTTACTGCTTATCTGTTGATCCAGACATCCCTGGAGTCAGTCTTGCTATAATTACTTGCTATGATGCCAAAAGATGCTGGGAAGTTGTGGTCTAGGATGCTGCTGGTATCTTGGTTGTCAAAGTCCATATTTCCAGGACTAGGTCATCCTTTAGTTTCTTTTACTTAAGCTGGAACAATACTAACTTCAGTAAAATTTCACAACTTTGTGACAATACAGTCTATAATGTGAACTAATATATGTTAACAAAATTAATACACTGTCACACTATAAAGATTGGTAGATATAATAGTCAAGGAAGATCATTTTCATAACAACTGATACACATACTTAATGAAAATAATAATTAAAAATACAGGTGGGTGAATAGTCAGCTAATGTAGATCGGGGTTTTTCTCCTCTTGGCATTTATTTCCATTGACGCTCATAAGCAAAGCCCTAAGTAGAAGTGCAGGATGGCAAAGAAGGAACAAAGAGAACAAGTCTGGTCTGTAAGCAGAAGCACACTGCTTGTTTTGAGGGAGAACTGAGTCCCAGAAGCCTTTTTGCTGGTAGAAAATCTCATTATTTGTGATAAAGATTTAAAAAAAAATTAAAAAGCATGACTGTATACTAATGGTTGCCAAGAGCCAGTGTGGAGACTGTAAAGGTGCAGGGTCTGGTTTTTCACACTCCATCTTGAGCTGCCCTTCAGTCCTTTGCACTTCTGTGCTTCCCTAAATTATCTTCAGTTATCTCTTATGAACTTTCTGTAAGCTTCTCCTCTTTCTATGCCAGGCTTTCTTAGGCAGAAAATACCTTTGGACTTCACCAAACACAGCAACAAACAAAACAACAAGGCTTTGGATATAGGGTATCCAGAAGGATATTATAAGGTTTTAGTTTACTGATCTGTATGATTATTTTTCAGAAATCTGTGAAGGAAAATGTGCTATTTCAGACAGTTGCAGTGATAAATCTGCCCTGGAAAAAATCTTGAAGATTTTATCCACTAAATAGTTCTGCTTCAAAAATGCTTGTCAAACATGTCCTCTCATGTATAAATAGTACCCTTCTTATTCTTTCCTCTGCCTGCTATTCTATTTGCTGTTCCCAGCTCCTCCCTTTCTTCTTCACATCCCTTTCTTTCCTTGTCTGTCTTTTATAGTCGCTCTGTGTGTATCTTGCTTTCTCTACCTCTGTCTCCCACCTCTCTCTCTTACCCTCCTTCTTCTCTCCTTTTTCTTTGAAACTCTATTCCCCTTGTCTTAGCCTCACCCCTCCCTTTTATCCTCCTCAGCTATTCTCTCATGGGTGGTTTTCTTCGCTTTGGTTTGTGTGGTCTGCCCTGCACATTCCAATTCTTTTCTCTTCAAGACCTAACACGTTTCACACAGTGAGGAGAGTATTTGAGAAATGAATTATGCTTTGCTGCTCTGACCATTGTTTTAATGACTGCAACTTTAAATATTACGAGATTTGTTTGTGTGTCTGGACATTTGAAACTCACTATTGTGTGGAATTGTGTGTCTATAAAATGAATGTCTGCCTGTGTAATTTGGAGTACATGATTGTCTTTATCAGTGTCTCCAAACTTTCTTGATCACGTACCCCTCTTAGTAAAAGGCTTTGGCATACACTCCCCTTAAAGATATATTTACTTATTTATAAATTATGTACTACTGAAGTCCTAATATTTTCCTCCTGGCCCCCAATGGGTTGCCTTGCATACCCTGTTGGGGTGCATGCACCCCACTTTGGAGATCACAGCTCTATATCGTGCAAGCCACGTTGTTGCATGAGATATGCTGGTTTTGTCGCATTTGGAGATTGTCCTGAGAATCTGATCCATCCATGGTAGTTTTTTTTCTCTGTTTCTGTCATGTCGGCTGTGATTGTTTATATATTGAGAGGGCTGAGTTTTTCTGGTAGGGTGTGATAATTTGCCTAGCAGAGGGAGATTTCAGAAACTGGAATTTTTTTTTAACATACAAATTCTGCAGCATTGCAAAATGCCACAACATTGAACAAAGAACATTTAAATGCTGACGTAAAAATTAATCCCTCGTAAAAGATCGACTGTCAGCTTGCCTTTCACCAGGTGAGGTTTTAAAGAGGGTTTGGATGTTGCATGTGCACGCGTGCACAGGAACTTTTCCCAGACTTCTCCATTCAGTGTAGCAGTTCGCTCATGCTTGGCTTTCATTCCACAAGAAGGAGGAGGAGGAGGTTTTGGGGGGAATATTCCGTTACCATAAAGGGGAGGAAGTGTTTCTGCAGCTATTGAACAAAGCAGCTAGTTAACCTCTTTCCCGACCCCGGTGCAATGGTACAGTCCCACTGCTCCTTTCTAGGGGCCAGATGCTCCTCATAGTAATAAAATGAGGAAGAGAGGAAAACATATGTGCAAAAATTTACTACCCAACTGAGTAAGGACCAGGTTCCAGGAGGAGCTGAATACCTGCCATTTCTCCTAAAGTAAATTTCTTTTAGAATCAGATGGGGGGGAGGGAGAGGGAGGGAAGTTGGAAGGAAAGAGGTCTGTTGTAACTGGTGTCTAGAAACCCCCACAGAGAGGATTAAGAAAGAAACTATGCTGTCTGGGAAGAAGTAGGTATTTGTGTTACTCTGCATATATACAGAACTGCTAGGAAAGGCTGTGCTCTGTGGCAACTAGCCCTAGCTTTTTGAACACTGAGATGTGTCACTGTCTGCTGGTGGTACTTCTTTTAAGCAGAAAGTTATTCAATGTGCTTTTTCCTTTTGTATGTGTACCAGTGTCTTACGTGGAAGGGAATCACAGTCACTTTCTATTGTGTGTATTGTGAAGCTCACACTTCAAACCAAAGGAAGTTACTTTGGCAACAGAAGCCCAAAATTCTGCTCTGTGTTATCACAGAAGTATTTATGAATTGTAAGGCACTGAGTTTTGATATCTTTTCCATTCAGTCCTGATGCATTTTCTGCCGCTTGGCTGTGTAATTCACTGAATGGTAGGAACGAGCAGAGGGTTATGCTGTATGCCTCATCCTCTAGCATTTTTCTGTTTTCAGCCCAGTGACATTTGCAAAATGAGTAGGTAGACTCTTGTTCTTGCACGAACAATAAACAGGAGACACCCAGAAAGATTCTTCAAGAAAGATGCTTCCAGTCCTTTGTTTCCACACTGGAAGCCGAGGTTCTCCTTTGGAAGAACTGAGGAACCCTGTTTGATTCACCCAGACAATTGAGGTTTGTCAGTACCTGGAACCAAGGAAGTGCCTAGCTTTTGTTACATTTCACAGAACCACAGCATGGGTCAGGCTGGAAGGGATCACGGGAGGGGTCCTCTGCTCCAGCCTCTCTGCTCAAGCAGGGTCATCCCAGAGCACATGGCACAGGATTGTATCCAAATGGTTCTGGAATATCTCCAGTGAGGAAGACTCTACAACCTCTCTGGGCAACCTGTTCTACTGCTCGGTCACCCGCACAGTGAAGAAATTCTTCCTCATGTTCAGGTGGAACATCCTGTGCATCAGTTTCTCTCCATTGCCTTCTGTCCTAGTGCTTGGCACCATCAAAAAGAGCCTGGCTCTATCCTTGACACCCTCCCTGCAGATACTTACAGACACTGGTAAGGTTCCCTCTCAGACATCTCTTCTAGAGGCTAAACAGGCCCAGCTTCCTCAGCCTTTCCTCATAAGAAAGGTGCTCCATTCTGTTAATAATCTTTATAGCCCTCCACTGGACCTGTTCCTGGAACTCCATGTCTCTCTTGGCCTGAGTAGCCCAGAACTGGACACTGCAACTCTAGAGGCGCCTCACCCGGGCTGAGTAGAAAGGAAGCATTGGAGGTGGAGTACAAGTAAGCACAGATGCACTAGCTTGAGGCTGGGTCCGGCAGAACAACAGGAGATGCCACACGGTAACTTGGTTTTCAACAATGTCAAGAGAGACTGACCAAGGATCAGTCCCGTACAGCCACGCTGTCCCTCCTGACCTGAACCTGGCAGGGGCAGGGGCACAGGCTGGGGCACGGGCTTGGGCAGAGGTTGGGGCAGGCACAGCTGTGGCCACGCTCGGGATCCCCGGAGAGCGGGCGGTGAGGGAAGACCCACTTGGAAAATCCCCCTCTGGAAGAGGCTGGGCGGGGAAAGCGGGAGAGGTCCGGCAGCACAGCCTGGGATCGCGGAGGGAAGCCGGTGCCGCCCAGCGACCCGCCCAGCGGAGCGGCTCCGAGGGGAGGCTGCCTGCAGCCGGGGGAGCCGGCGGGGCGTGCGGCACAGAGGATGGCGATGGCCGCGGAAGTGACAGGAGTAGCTGCAGCCGCCTCGGAGTGCGGGATCTCGCAGCGCCCCCACCCCCATTTGCCGTCGCTGGGCCTCTGCGAAGGAAAGCAGGTCGGGGGGGCGGAGAGAGAATGGAGGAGGGGCACGGCGAGGAAGGGAGGGAGGGAGGGGGGGAGAGAAAGCGAGAGAGAGAGAGAGGAGCCCGGAGAAAGGGACAAGGCAGAATCTGGGAAGCGAGAGGAAGAGAGACTCCTGCAGGAAGGCGAACCTGGGCGGGGAGAGGACATTCCCAGTGAAGGGCCTGGAGGGGAGCGCAAGGATCGGGACTGCTCGCAAGCATCCGACTTGTTGAAAGACGTCGAGCGAGGGCCAGGGGCTGTGCCCGGGGCCGTGGGACAAAGCGGCGTTGGGCGCGGAGCGAGAGGGAGCTGGCGCTGGCCCGCCGGGATGGTGCGACTCGCGCGGTGAAAATGGTCTTTGTCCAACTTTTCTGATGCCGGGAGGCCGGGCGGCACGGCTCTAGCGGGAAGGGCTCCTGCGAACACTGCTCGAGTAATGCTGGGAAGTGGAGGGGGTGTTGCTGGAGTCCTGCACAAGGTACCGTGGCGGGCGGGGGAGGACGGGCATTGTGAGTCCGGCCGGAGCGCTCGGAGCGAGCGGGACGTGGTCGCGGGTTACCCGCCGGTCTCTGCCATCCGGGGGAGGGGGCACAGAACAAACGACGACTACTTAGAAAGGGGTTGAAACTCCTCAGGTCATGTTTTTTTCCTCTTTTCCCGGTGCGTGCTGTTCAAAGGCTGCTCGGGACCCTCCCCCGAGCGCACCTCTGCTGTCAAGTGCCGGCTGTGGGCGCGGGGAGGACAGATGGGGGCAGTCGGGTCACGGCCTCTTGCTCACGGAGATTACCGTCGCACCCCGAGCCCTTCCACACAGGCACGGTGCGTTTGGTCTGCTCCCATGAGCCGTGTTTTCCCTCTCTCTAGCCCTCTGAAGAGCCATAGGGAAAAGCTGCCTTTGAAGTCTCTGAAGTAGGGCTTGATGGATGCTGGTGTCGGTTCCCCATCCTCGTGGAACGACACAAGGGAGGCTGTGTGGCCTCGTCTGTGGGTAGGGTTGCTCAGCGCTCTTGTGGGGGACAGATGGCTGTATGAGTGCTTGTGGCAGAGAAAAGCCATGTTAGGCTATTTTTCAAGGAGATGATGCAAGTTACTACTACTCAAGCTAAATAAATCTGTGAATGTGGGAGGGGCTGTTGTGATGGGTAATTTTAATTTTGCCTTTTGTGGGATCCACTGAGATGATTTCACTTACTCTGAAGTTTCTCTTGCTATTACCACACTCATCTGGCTGGGGAGGAGAGTGAGTATCACCTGCCTTTCCTACAAGTTCCAGAAATCAGAGAGTAAAGATGGGGAAGCATATCTCCCAAGGGGCATCCTTCACTAGCAGTGATACCAAGTCATGCAGATTCTTGATGAAGTAGAGTGAGAGGGCAAATGGAAACCACAAAGTCAAGAAGAGTAGCTGCCACCAGACATATCTGTTACAGAGACAAATCTGTAGCCTCAGCTGGGATGAAGGAGGAGACTTCCTTTTTCATTGTTATATGGGTTCTAATCAGAAACATGGAACTGGATGTGTGTGCACCTCTTGTTAAGTTACAGCTGATCCACCTGCCTTAAGCCATTAGTACAAGATTTATGGGTTGTTTTTAGGTATTTCTTCATTCCTAGTTTGAAATAATTCCAATGCTGGTGTTCCTTTGGGAGAAGGAAAGGAAAAGATAATCCACAATCTAATAAACCTCTTCTGATGCTACCCCATCTCATTACAGATAAAAAAATACTGTTTTTCTCTAGAAGTTCATTCCCTAAATTCAACACCTTGCACTACTTCAGTTTACTTTGATGGTGTATTGGCAAGCTTCAGATAACTGCACATTATTGCATGCTTTCCTTTACTGCCTTTTGCATGTATGTTCTCTTAGCCAAATTACGCATGTGCAGTTTTTAATTCCTCGACTTGTGTGCCCCTCTAGCCACTAAACATTTTTTCTTGTCTTCTGAGTTCTCTCCTATTTGACATTCTTGCACTTGCACTGAGCTGCTCAGAATTGTTTGCACGGCCATGTGTTTTGATACTTGGAAATACCATCACTTTGGGGCACTGGAGATTGTATGAAGCAAGATTGTGTCTCTTTCTAATTTCATCCCAGAAGCCCTACAGAAAGGCATGTTTTCTTGCATTGTTCTGAGGTTCTCAGCTCTTCCAAGCTGTTATCTGTGGCAAGAACAGCTTAGGTTGTGGAGACGTTTTTGAGGGGGTTGGGGAAGAGATGTCTATTCTCTTTTCTATTGCCCAAGGCTGCTACTGTCTTCGCCTTCTGTATTTTACTTGGAGGCTGACCAATGGCACAGTGTAAATCCTTTTTGGGGGGAAGGCAGCTGGTGGTTCCAAGGAGACAGCTGCTTATTCTCCAGCATGCTGCCATAGGCTGCCAGCAGATGTGTCTGACAGGGAAGCTGATCCCTCAGTCCATTGAGAATTGTCTTTATGCCTGTACAAATTCACTGTGTACGTCCTTCTTTGTGCCCAGGTGCAGATGTCTTCCCCTTCTCCCCTCTGATATTGCATGTGCCATGTGCAAAGGATCATATAAGAGATTAGCATATTTTCCCCCCCTTATCTTGTGTGCCTCCAATTAAGACAGTGTTGTTTTTTTTTGGTCAACTCTCCCTCCCTGAATTGTTAGAAGATTTATGCATGCTTTTCCTCTGGTGCAGGAATGCTCCTCTCTCCAGATCTGCTCTCCCTAAAACCTTAGTTTCCTTGTATTTCATTATCCATCAGCAGTTCCTGTGCAGAGGGTTATCCTGAAGTCCCTACAGATTAGTGCAGAGTACTTTTTGAGCACACTTAAGGTTGCACAATATATTTTCATTTCTCATGACTGTGGCCAAACTGCATATGTTTACTGCCCACATAAACAATAGAAGGTGGAAGAAGTACAAATTGGTGTGTATGGTCAAGCTAGAGTTTTATAATGTCATTTAGCCACCAAACAAGAGGGCAGTATCTCCTAAAAAGGGTGCTGTCATGAAGAAGTATTTATTAATAATATTCCAGATTGGCTAGTTTTGGTCATAAACATGTGATGATTTTTTTCAAAAAGCTCAAAGACTTATTTCTGTGAAAAGCTGATTAAGGGTTTAGCGGGAAACTGATGAGCCCCTATAATATTGTCATTATTTAGTCTTGTTTGTTGTTGTTTTTTTCCATAAACCTGATTTAATATTATATTACTATTATATCTTGCTGTTCAGTTTGATTTTGTTAGCAAGTTTTGTATCCTCCTGCAGAAGTACAGGTAATGTACTTCTTCCAGCTGCTGACTCCACATGTTCAGCAGTTTTCCAACTCATTACGACCTTATACTTTAGGTTCTACCAGTTGAGTCTTGGGCTGGATATCACTCTTCTCTCCCTATTTGCTCTCTTTGGCAACCATGAAGTGTCATGGGCTTCAGGGGTGTACACAAGTGTAACACAGGTGTATTTTGTAAATAGTTTTGTAGATGTTGTACAACAGCAAACTAGCTCTCTTTCTCCAGTGCTGCCAACTGTGCTGTGTAGACAGACCCCCAGAAGGATAAAAACTCCTTAATTGCTCCTGTCAGCCACAGCAGTCAAACATGTGAGCAGCAAGTCTGAGTAAGAAAAAGCCATTTCATTTTGTCACTCTTCTCACACTTGATTTATACAAGGAGTTTTGAACTTAACAAAGAACTACACCTGTACCTCCTTCTCAGAGGCATGTGTTGTGCTTTCAAGAAATACTTATCTGACACCAGAAATAGAATGTTATTGGAAGTGTACTGTTAATATATGTTGTGTTTTTAAAAAATGCAATTAAAATATGTGTACTTTTTGAAGATCCTGGCACATTATTTTATACTGAAGGTGCTGTCTTGGCTCTTAAAAAGTCGCCATGGAGCAAGCTGATGCTTCTGTCACAGAGGTCCTGCTTGAAGATTATTCTTGAGACCACTTCTGCCAAAAGCTCTTCTAGTCACTGGTTTCAATTTTCCATGCCTCCAGAGGCCCCTGTGCATTCTGCTACTCAGGCCTGCTTGTCAAGAAGATTTTTGTTCAAACGTTTCACATGCACACCCCCACTCCCACATGCACGCGCGTGTGCGCATGCTCGTGTGTGCACACAGCTATGGGCAAAGAGTGGAAAAAAGGGCTGTCCTGGCAGTAGAGAAGATGCTGGGTACTGTAAGAACACAGCCTATCCAGCCTGAAAACTGTAGTCTTACGTATGAAAGCTGAATCCTTAAGGTCTTGATTCACCTTAGGATGGAAATTCTCGCCAGCCCAGACCTGCACATTGAAACATACATGACTTCATTTTCAGACAGGCTTTTTTTTTTTCCCCTGTCTCCTTAAGCTTGCCAAGTAAATGATTCCTCTGCTGATTCTGCAGTTTCCAAGTGCAGTTTTTTGCTCTGTGCCATGTCTCTGGAAAATATCCAATGTGTCTAAATCATGTAATTAAACCCTAGAAGCTAAAGACTGAGAACTACTGACTCTTTGTAAGATATTTTTGTTTTAGCATACTGATGTTTCTCCAAGTTACTGTAAAGCTTTCAAAGCTCCCTAAATGACCTGATCTCTCTCCCACTTACTGCAAAACACTCACATGATATGAATCTGTTTGGCCCAGCTGACCACTTCAGAGGCAATGTGTAGGATACAGACGCCTGTGTGGAAGCCTTTAGCATCAGGCTTACCACAGGTTCTCTCAGATCCTGAGGATGTCTACAAATGGAAGCATGGTTCCTTGGCAGAACTCTCTTATCTTCCTAACTATTCTCTAAGAAGAGAGTGGGATGTCACAAGAGAGACAAAATTACAGAGATTTCTGGGCAGGTTTTGAATAACTTCAATTTGGAAATTCAAACTGGATTGTTTATAAGACTGTTTGAGTTTCCGAATGTTAAGTTTCACTCACAGCTAGGATCAATTTCATTCCGGTATGCAGAATCTGGAATGTTTTCTGCACCAGGAAGATGTTTAAAATTACTCCTTCTTGGGTGTGAGCCAGGAAGAAGCTGCTGGAAGCACAGCTGGATTGGGATGCATGCCTGCAGTTGTCTCCCAGATGGTCCCTTCCCTTTCTAATGTCAGTAGGCTTTCAGCTGGTGCCAGCAGCAATGGGAATGCAAATATGTACTGACATTTTCACTTTTCAGTGAGTTTGCTAATCCCGTTTGGTGCACGTGTTGTCCGTAAAGGGGCTATCATATCAGCAGTTACCACTGCCATCACTACAGTATCAGGAATGGAATAGTTGAGGAATGTTTGTTTCATTGCTAGTGCAGAGAGGATCTTAGTGGTCTTCTCTTCCAGTATCTAAGCGTGTTAGAAATACATAAAGATGCAGTACCACGTGATGTGAGAACAAATCCTGGTGACTCGAGTATAAATCAGCAGTCTTTTAAAATCCAGGAGATAGATTGAGGCTTGACAGAGGGAATTTTCTTAGTTTGCGCATGCCTTGTTCTGCTGGGACATGTATGTGGAGTCAGATGCTGAAGAGTAATTAGTCTTCATTTTGAGCCTTGCTGTAGCTACCTTTTTGCTTGGGGCTCCAGGCTGAGCACCAGAAAGACATTTGGTGAAATAACGTAATGGGAATGATGCATGACTTGTGCTCCTTGTTTCAGTCAGAAGTCCTCTTAACTCTGACTGCAAGAATCGTGTTGACAGTTGTGTGTTTCTCATGGATAATTTTACCAGTCTTGAATTAGAAGTGGCTCTGGATGGTCTCAGAGAGCTGCAGGTTCTTGCAAGAACTGAGGACATCTTTGGGTAGAAAGTGGAGGGCCATGAAGGGACGGCCAGAGAAGAGGGCTGAAGCACCTGTCCTGTGAAGACAGGCTGAGAGAGCTGGGATTGTTCAGAGTGGAGAAGACTCTGGAGAGACATTATTGTGGCCTTCCAGTACTTAAAGAGGATACAAGATAGCTGGAGAGGGACTTTTGACAAGGGCATGTAAGCAATAGAACATCTGGGAAAGATTTTGAACTGATGGAGGGTTGGTTTAGAGGAAGGAATTCTTTACCCGGAGAGTGGTGAGGTACTGGAACAGGTTGCCCAGAGAAACTGGATGCCCCATCCCTGGAAGTGTTCAAGGCCAGGCTGGATGGCGCTTGGAACAGCCTGGGATAGTGGAAGGTGTCCCTGCCCATGGCAAGGTGATCAGAACTGAATGATCTTTAAGGTCCCCTCCAACCCAAACCTTTCTGTGATTCTATGATTCTGTGAAATCAAATTAGTGAGTAGACCCCTGTTACCTGAAAAGAATAGCTTAAAAAATGGTCTCCCAAATAGATTCTTTGATTATGTCTAATGGGTGACCCCCAAAAAAGTGTGTGTGATGACAGAGCATAAAGAAAACAAATCAGTCTTTGGAAACAGGGTAAAAATAAAAATATTAAATTCTTTAAAAGTTTTGAGCTAAAACAAGTCTTACTCTGTCCGATAAATTAACACCTACTGGGCAGCCCTAATTGAAAGAATCAGAATAGGCTCGTTGAATAGTCATACATTTTCTGCTTCTCTTGGCTGATAGACAGCCCACTGTGTCTAATAGCGTTGTAAAGAGTTGTGTGTATAGAAATCAGAATGGGAAGAGGGAACTTGCCCTAAACCCTCAGAAAGTTCTTTTAAAATTAGTTTTTAGATTTTTTTTTTTTTTCCTAAAAAAGGCTTAGCTTTCCCCTCCTCCACCCAGATCATAGCAGATCAGCCTGGTGGTCTCTGTTTTTTTTCTTTTGTGCCTCTGAACCTGTGGTGTTGAAATTGGACAGTCCCTGACTTTATGGCACTAATGCAAATGCACACAGACTATTTGTGTTTGACTGTGTGAACTTCTCTGCTACAGCACTGACGAACTGGCAGCTCAGTGAAGAGCAACAGAAGTGATTAGGTGACTATAGGGAATTTCTAAAATGCTATTAAAAAGAACTAGCTTACTGATGAGTGAAAAGGGTTTGCCCTGGAGTAGCTAGAGTACCTGGGAGACTATTGACAGGATGCTAGGCAAAGGGCTGGCTCAAATTGCCCAAAGCAGATGGATTTGGGTTCAGTATTAAGGTGTGGTTTCTTCCAGCAAAGGTCCACACAGATTGTAGAAAGTCATGGAAGCCGTACTGCTAGTGACATTTAAAAATATGGCTAGGCAAGCTTAAAGAAATATACAGAGAAAAATCCTGCAGTTGACCGGGGACTGTAGGCCAGATGTTGTCTAAATAAAGGTGCCCATCCCCCTCATTTCATTTCTATTATTATAGTCTCACCAACAACGGGGGGAGGGACTACTTTCCTGACAGAAAATGTATCTTGGATCTGCTCTGTTACGACCAAGACTGGTTGATATCCAGGGAAAGGAAGTGGTGTATTGTACTCACTCCGTTTTAAATGTAATCCTTTGGTTTTGAGGTTGGACATGGATGTAACAAGAGCAGTGAGCCCCAGCATCCACACTGAAATATAAATAAGCCTTTGAGACACTGAGGAGGCAGGATGAACTCTGAGATTTATGTGTTGTTGCTTTCATCTCTGGCACGAAAAATAATACAAATATGCATTAGAAAGAGATGCTATGAGCCTGAAATATCTTTCTACCGTAACCTGCTTGGCCTTCCCTTTTCCTCTTAAGACTATTTCTGTTCTGCTGAAGTATTAGTGGCACATAATGTTCCCATTTCCTGAGGGTGGAAACATCGAACTGGAAATGCAGGATGGAGGAGGAGGGAAGGACCTGAGAACGAAATTGGCTGTTCTTCAGGCTCTGCCAGTGGCAAGTTCAAATTTTTGGTGGAGCTCCCTAGCCCACTTTTGCTACACTTGGGCTCCTTGTGATGCTTCACTGAACTCAGGTAATTGTTCCAAGCAGTCATTCCCATTCATATAATCTCTTCTTTGCAGCCTTCATCTGACTTTTTTTCTTGAAGCTACCATTTCTCCTTCATTTCCCTCTCGATTGTCTTGTAGACGAGAGCCAATTTTGGGCAACCCGATTCCCAAAATCGAAGTGAAAACCTGGTAAAAGCCTTGAACCAGCATGAATCATTAGTGTTGTCCACTAAATAAATATCTAGATGTTGACAAAAGTTAAAAGAAACTTAGTGTTAAAGACCAAGTGAGATGTTTCTGAAGTCCAGCAGGACCACTGCAGTGTCTGTTCTTGTTGCTCAGTTCAGTCCTTCTAACCATGAGACCAAGGCACTAAGAGGAAAGACAGCTGAGTCTGAGTATTACGGATTTCGAGACTGGAACTGAAGACAGCAAAACTGGAGAAACCATCTATTTTCTCAAAGTCTTTCCAGAATAAGTTATAGGTGTCATAGTTCCTTTCTTTGTGTTCTTGAGAGATTGCCGCCGAGGTAGCTCCCTAATTGCCTGCTACTGCACATTGAAGTAACACCTCCTGCAAAAATGGTTGTAGGCAGGCTGTAGTAAGTGTTGATGTGCAGTTCTCAGAGTGTGACCAGCACAATGCAGGGTTGTTTGTAGTGTTTTAGTACCTAACATGAACGTGAGACTCAAACTAATGGCAGAACAGACAGAATTCCCATCTAGGCAAACAGTGGTCATAAAAGAATGAAAACTGTGTGGCAGAGCTCTTCTCTGAGCCATTTTCTCCCTCCCTCATAGCTTCCTAGTTTTGTGCATATATTTCCACATCAAACGCTCTAATTTATGTGCTGGAACTAAAGCTTGTATATTGTACAGCCTGTTGGTGCAGTCAGCAAAATGTAAGGGAATCAGCTTGACTGGAGATAATTTTTTTATTCCCACTGCCATTTGGGGAATATGTTATGTTACAGCCCTCTGTCGGGGCAACCTTATGAACTCAAAAACTGGTACTTGCAATTTTGTGGGGGTTTAACTGGATGGAAGCTACCTGGTAATCATCTGCGTGGAGTGAAGCTGGGAGAGTAGGTTTGGACAGCAAGGTCAAGGCAGTGAAAAAGTCAGTGAAGTGATCGTGCTTCAGTGCTTTTCTGCCTTGTTGTTTTACAAAGAAGCATTCTTGCTTCTCTTAACAGGAATTAAAACAGTGGTGATAAATAGTGCTAGTAATTAAATAGTTTTAAAAGTAGCCTCTATCTGCAAATGCATGAAACCAACAATTTGTGAACCAAGCTCTATGACAGCCCAAGGCTGTGAAACTGATTAAAATGGAAAAAAGTAGTTTTAATTAACCCTTAAATTATGAAGCACATTCTCTGAAAACCCAAGCTGCCTCATTGAAGCCAGAAAGGAGGTTAATAAAAAGAGCTGCACTTAAATTAAGATGCTTTAATATTATTAGTTCTTTCTGTAATCTGTTTTGAAATGACAGTTTCTCTCATGGAATGAAAGGCAATTTCAAAATGATGGGAATTCCCGTAGAAGAGGAACATTATCTCTTAACCGGCTGTCAGTGCTGCCACTATATCCCAATAGACAACATAACCTTGGATACTGTGAATATGAATAACATGCATTTTCTGCTTATGCTAAATATTTCTTACTGTAAAACCCTCATGAAGTCAAAAGCAAAATTAGAGATGAAGACAGTAAGCATATTTTTGCAAAAAAATGAAGTTCTTTACTGCAGCTGAAGGAAATATTAATCCTTACTAAAGGATTTTGCAGACTGGTCCACAATGAGCAGTTTAAGAAAAGTATTTTCAGCTTGTTCTTTTTTTTCCCTCCATTGTATCTTTTGAGTGTTTGTGCATAGATCTTGGTTCATATATTTCTAGACATGCCATGTAAGGCTACATTCTTAAGTTATAATGGGAAAGAGCATTAGTATAAAACATCCCTTTTCTTAGACTTACTCATATCTTAGTCTTGCAAGCCACTCTCACTTTTGCTCCTGCTCAACCCTTCAGGCCCTTGATTTCTTTTCCAGCGTCCTGAGAGTGCCTTTAAGGCTGTTTTGCAGCTCTGTGTTTGGGTTGTCTGTGCAGATTTGCAGTTGCATTTGCAGACTTGGTCAGCAAATGTCGGGGTTATTTTTCTGATTTGTGGCATTGCTTGTCTGGCCATTGCAGACACTGTGCTTGGCTTCTTTATCAATTTCCACCCATCAGCAATCAGAACTTGCTATATAATAACTTTAATTTCACTTGAAAAAAGAAAAAAAGCATGATCAGCACTGCTGAGTAGATGAGAACATGATTTTAGGGACATTCTCTTTACGTCACTGTCATGGTTTAACCCCAGCTGGCAACTAATCAGCACACAGCTGCTCGCTTAGCCCTACCCTTCCACCCCTCCGCGGGATGGGAAGGAGAATCGGAAAAAGGTAAAAGACATGGGTTAGATAAGAACATTAAGGACAGTTTAATAATTGAAATAAAATAATAACAGTAATAATGGTGATGATGATGATGTTGATGATGATGGAAAGGAAAGGAAGAGAGAGGCATAGAACCCAAGAAAAGCGAGTGATGCACATTGCAGTCGCTCACCATCCACTGATGGATGCCCAGCACATCCCTGACCAGCGATCAACAGATCCTGGCCACCTCCCCTCTGTTTGTGTACGGAGCGTGACATTCCATAGTATGGAATATCTCTTCAGCCTGTTCGGGTCAGCTGTTCCTGGCCATGCTCCCTCCCAGTTTCTTGTCCCATCTCCTCACTGGCAGAGCATGGGAAATTGAAAAGTTCTTGATTTAGAGTAAGCTCTACTTAGCAACAACTAAAACATCTGTGTTATTTAAGAGTATTCTCATACTGAATCCAAAATACAGCACTGTGCCAGCTCCGAAGAAGAAATTTAACTCTCTCCCAGCCAAAACCAGGACAGTAACACATCCTTTGTTTAATAACCATTTGTGAAAATGTGTTATTTCCCTTCCCCTTTAAAATGATGAAATAGGATGCATCTTTTTTCTTGTTGTTTTCAAACGTCTTCTGTCGTAAAATTTCAGTGAATTTTGGGGTATTTGTTTAAACTTAAGTTGTATCAGAGAAGGAAGTGTCAATTTTCAAAGAATTTTTAGTACCCCAGATGATTTTCACCTAGAAGTTAATAATGTGGTGATCTTCAGGGATACTTAAGTCTAGTACTCTAAACTTAAAATTCTGTGCTTAGAATTTTGGAAATACAACATTTTACACAGTGCTTGACAAAGGTTTGCTGCTGTGCCCTAGAGTTTGTGAATTGTGTGTTTTTTTCCTCTCTGAAGCCTTACATCTTCCTTTTGTACAGATGAAAGTATAATTGTCAAAGATAAATCATACTTGAAGTTGATAACATCATGTTTATTTCCACATAGATAAAAGTGCAAGGGTCTGTGCACAGTTGTACTGAGAGAAGTATCCTGAGAAATTAGAGTAAAATCAATAACAGGACAGTGAAACCATACCCAGTGGGTACAGTTGTCATATTCTCTTTCCATCAAAGAAGAGAAGTGTGATGGACAGCTGCTAATTCTTTTTCTCCCTGTTTGTATGGTCTCCTTTATTTACTGTATGAAAATTCAAAGGGGGTAATTTCTGTATCATTTCAATTCTTGTGGTTTTTTTTAGGAGAGTTTCTATCAGGCAAGTGATGGATTACATACAAAACAATGAATTTCTTCCCATTTTTCATTCTATAATGTTGTTAATCTGCTTAAACCGGGATTGTGCTTTCAGGTGTGAATATTAGAAATTTAAGTATAATTGCCAGTGTTTCTTTGAAAACTACACAAATAACTATAAAAATTGTCAGTGAAGTCAAATCTTGTGAGGCGGGAAGAGATTTCTTTCAGGAACTTAATTGTGTTTAATATGTATATGATTAAAGTATTTAATAGGTGGAAGAAAATCTGTAATTAGAATTTTTTTTTTAATTGCTGTAGTTTCAAGAGATCAGTGTCCATCTTTGTTAGGCATAGCAAAGCATGATGTGGAGGCATTGAGAGAGTCTGCAGAAACCCAGGGCAGCTGTGAATGAATTTTGCTTAGGAAGAAAGACCAGATTTACAAGCTAAGATGTGAGGCTACTCTAGCCGAGTGTGCGTCATGGCAGATGAGAGAGATTTAAGGGAAAGCACTGACTTGTAGTTATCTAAAGAGATGCTAACGTGGCCGCCTGTGTGGGTTGGAAGATCGCACAGAGGCTCGGAGTCTCCCCAGATACCTGCGGGCTGCACCTAGGGAGCCATCGGGAGGGAGCTGTTCAGCTGTCCGTAGCTCCCTTTTTTAATTAGTGCAGCTCTTAGTTACCTGGTGAAGATGATTCAGCTCAGTCCAGTGACTGTAGAGGTCATTTGAGTGATTGTGCTTCTAATTTGGGCACCCTATTCGAGCCTCAAGGGTTTAATAAAAATTCATGAAAATAAGCGTCTCTTTCTTCCCTTTAAGAGCTATGGAAGTTCTTCATTTGGATCCCACTAGGAAATGTACAATCAGAGCATGGCAGATCAGCTTCAGGACTCCTGGTGTTTCTGTGGTAAACAAGGAAGTAAATGCCTTTCTTTGGAGAGTATTCAGAATCAGCTTTTGGATTGTCATTGTAAGCTTGAGGGATCCCAAGAGACACAGACACAACTCTATCTAGATAATCTGTAGGAAGCAAATGATCAAGCCAGCTAGAAGAAGTATTTTATGAAGTACGCTCTTGGGGAAGAATCCCTTTAAACTTAGTTATACATTTCATCTAGAGCATTTCTCTCAAAATTAAATGAATAAACTGAACAGACCATAAAAAATCCACAAGGCTTTTTTCGACAAATTCCACTCTCTTCTCGGATATTTTCAAAGTATTTTGGAGTCATTAAAAATAATCTCAATTAGTAACAGAGGATAAGAGGATATGCAGCAACTCTCAAAATGACCTGTTTATTTAATCAATCATTTTTCTGTGGTGCTTTATGTGCCCCAGTAATAGAATTTTTTGAAGAAAACACATTAACTTCATCATATTAAAACCGTGAGCAATAAATTATGTGTTGCTCTCCCCCCATTCACTTCCTGTTTGGGGCGTAGAAAGATTTCTATGAATAGCAGTTATTGTAATTATTGTCTAAGAAAGAAGGTAGGCAGTATTATGTCATGCTCAGAGTGTTGGACGGGCACTGAGTGACAGCTTTTCACAACGGCATTGTGAGATTTATCCCACTGGGATGCATGACCATTGCTGCAAGGGCATGCCAGTGGCAAATTATAGTAGGACAGAACTGGGGGCAACAAAGGAGGGGGGAACATCATCTTGCTTGATGTGTAACACTATCATGATCCCCTATTTATCATGAATGAGAAGTATTAATTCCCCTTTTTGTACTCTGCCTAAATGTGATGAATCAGTGTGCAGCACAAATTAATTGGAATAGTAGTTTATTGACTCTCCCAGATGTTGTGCTCATTTATCTTTTTAATGGTTCTTGCTGAGAGATAATATTAAGCTGATATGAGTCACAGTGCAAAATGTGCAGGAGAAGGAAAGACTGTGTTTGCAAAGGTACAGCATTTTCTCTACCCTGAAGAATTTTTGAGGTGAGGAGTAAGTATGACAAATACGGGGAAAATCTGTGGAATCAAGTGTAGCAGAGGGAAGTTATACCCATATAATGTTTTCTACTGTGAAATAGGCCTAGAGGAGTCAGTTAACAATGAACAAGGAGGAAGCATTGTTCCAATGGGAGGAAACAAGATGATTTGGAAAAGTTCTTGGAACAGATAAGAAGAATTGAAAGCATAAAAAATTTGGCACTGTTAAGATTTCAGCTTCTATTAGTAGAACAATTTAAAATACGTAAAAATACTTTGTTGCATGAGGATAGATATCTTTCCAAATCTGTTACAAGTTCAAAACAGGGATTGGATGAATTCCTAAAGAGATACTAAAGGGAATGAATTGGGGGATATTCTCTAGTAACCTTTGTCTTATATTTGTGGATACCGAAGGAAAAGTAGGGAAGTGGATCACATAGAGGCCAGGCTTGCGAGCCATCTGCACACAGCACCTCTTCCTGGCACTGGACCCACAGACAAAACTTGGCTTAGGGGGACATTGATCTGCTTCTGCGCTTTTTTGTGTTTTGAAATGCAGAACTCAAAGAAATGGCCACATGCCATTAACGGAGAGGAAGAACCTGTCAGGCCCCCATCTTTTCTCCAGAAGGCTTGTGCAGTACCTGAACAATCCTAGCTTTTTTCTTAACCCTAAATGCGTGCCTGAATTCTTCCCGTGGAAGCCGGACAGATGCATGGTTCAGATGAATGTTTAGTGCCATTTAGTGCTAGTGATGTCAGGTTCTGCAGGTGGTATCTGTCAGAGGGAAATAGGGTCACTGTGCATTACTTTCTGATCTGTGACTACATATTGTCTATGTAGTGAGCTAGAACATGCTTCAGTGAAGGTCTGTCTAAAGTTTTACGGTTAGAGTCAAAAGTTTGAGAAAAGAAGGGGTTTTGTTCAAAGCCTAGGTCCAGAAGAACCCGTGGCCACCACAGCATTAATACATTTACTTAGTTGTCACTGTTCTTCATCAGTCTCAGAGTGCCATGCAAACCCCAGAAGAAAAGAAAAAGCAGTCCATTCTAGAGGAGAGCCCTCTTAGGTTTGTTATGTGCATGGCCACCTCCATCAAGATTCCAGACATACACCATTGGGGTGCTCTAAAGTAAGTGGCTACACAAACCTAGGAGCAAACCTGCTTGCTTTCTAATAAAAACACACGCACTGATGGAAGAGAATTTTCAATTAATGCTGAGCTGTTTAGCAGCACTGGTGCCCTATGGCTCTTCAGGTGTCATCACCGACAGTGCCTGAACTTTGAGGGAATCCTTTATTTGCATAAAGAAGCTGCTGCAAAGGTACTGGCTGCATGAAATACTTTGCCACAGCTTAGGTACAGCATGGGCAGACAGCAGGCCTCCCTGTGACAGAAATCTCACAAGTGCAGAACTGTGCTACTGTCAGTTGTTTTAGCACACGTGGGAGCACTATCACTATCTCTTCTGTAGCACTGAGCATCATTTGCCTGGAGATTGTACTGAAGTGTTCCCACTTCAAGATTGAGTTCAGAAGAAGTGAGAAATTACAGCACCAGTCCTGTCTGGTGAGAATAAACAGGACTTAAACAGTGCCGGTCAAGCCAGGCATGCTGTTTCACATTCAAGGCTTTCCAGCTGAAAGGTTTGTGTTTTCAGTCTTGGGTAGGAGAAGGTTTGAGGTGCTTGGCAAGAGCTGACTCTCTTCTGATGAGATAGACAACAGAAGCGAGCAAAGGAGATTCTGACATATATATAAGGAAGAAAAAAATCCCCAGTAAAAAAAATTTTAAAAATTACCCAGTACAACACTCCTACAGAAGCTCAAAAAAGCTGAGGAGTCTCCATCCTTGGTGGTGTTCAAAACTCACCTTGACAAGCTTCCCAAAGAACTCTTCTCCCTCGCTGGTTGTTCAGCTAAGAAACCAGAATTCTTGTAAATACTGGTGATGATTGTATTTATCTCTCTAACTGGGATCTCGAGCATAAATTTTGGTAATCTGGGTACCACAGTGATGGTGCCAAAGTAAACAGTCATGATAGCTTTGGTGAATAATGTAAGGAGGTAACCCAGAAAATTCCACTTCCCATCTCTTGGAGCTTGGTGTTACAGTAAAAGTAATATGTGACTGGTCTTTTCTGACTGCTTGGGATCTTCACAGTTTCGTAGGGTTGAATCGTTAAAAGACATTTGGATCCTCAGGAACTGTCATGCTTTTCAGATGCTTTACAGTTTTCAGGACTCCCAATGAGATGGGGATCATTCCTCTAGCTAAGGAAATACATGCCTTAAAATGGATTAAATGCTTTATGGAAGGGTTAGCATAAGAAGAGTGACAGCTGGTACATGAGTAGCAAGTTCATGAACTTGGAGGAGAGAGGATGAAAAGGGGTATTAAGGAAGTTTATAGATCCTGTGCACCGAAGATGCATTACTTTGCAGTTGGATTTGGAGGAGAATGGGGAATAGTGGATTCCATAGCAAAGAGAAGTAATCTTGCTGAAAGCAGTTTTGGAAGAAGTAACTAGCTGAGAAGGCCATGGAAAGGTGCTTGTGTGGACAAGAGAAGAGGGTGATTTAGAAGTTGGGATGGTTTGAGGTTTCTGTTTACGTAGTTTGGTGTAGGGTAGAAGTAGTAGGAGAACTGAAGAATGAAAGATGAGCGTCTTTGGGTGTAGTCAGATTCTGTACACATCAACTGCTAGGGGGAAGGGCAGGGCAGTGGTTAGCAATTTAGGGGCTTGGTACTCTTTAATTCACAGAGGCTAGTGCTTCCCTCCTACTCTCCCTTAAATGCTTCCCTAATGTTCTCTCTATCCTTCACTGTGGAGTAAGCATTTTTCATTGCGGTGTGGAAGAGGCAGAATAAGAATTCTAAAAAAATTTTTTCAAAAGATTTACCTTTTTTAACTACTAAATCACAACCAGCTTTTTTATTTAGCCACAGTTTATTTCAGGGAAGATAATTGCCAGTTTAATCCAGACAAAGGCTGGATGATTCCTCTTGAAGAGCAGCGTAACTTTGGTGGGATATAGGGTCAACCAGGATAAGGCAAAGAGATGTTGTAAGAGAGATGTGCGGGTCAGGAGGGCAGCAGAAGAACAGTTGGTTTCCTTGGAGCCAGAAATTGTTTTGTGTCTGGTTTTGTGTATGAGGGGTTTCTTAGTTATAACTGTTTCGTGGTAATTTCAATGCTTTGGCCTGAGATCCAGCAGCCAAAGCATATTTGGGTTCTGTTTTCTGCTCCGTCACTCATAAGTTATGTGGCATGAGAAAATCTGAATTGTGAGCTGTTTTCAAGCCTTCTGCAGATAAAGGAAGTCCCATTGACTGAAATGAAAGTATTCTTCAGTTTGTTTGACCTCTGTTTCTGCATTTATTTGCCTTCATAATGAGTGTTTAAAAGTCCCCATCTCTTAGGATTTTACTGGCCTAATAAAAAACTTTTGTATATTATAATATTATAGATTGACTGGCAGTACAAATGGTGAGTATTTATGTGTCCATGCAGAGGTGTCTTGCAGGCTTGATTTTGGTGTACCCAGTCTTAGTTTTGGTGGCTCAGGCAGCAGTCTTCAGTCCTGTTCCAGGAGAACACTGCCATGTGCTTGGATCTTTCTTTCTGTAAAGAATGACTTTCTAATCATTACCCTGAAATTTTCTCCCTTGTACAGTTGCATCCAGTGGTATTTTTATTCTGTGATGTGTCATGTTGTATACAGGCTTCATAAACTGATAAGCAGTACCTGTATTATATCCATCCTCACATTTAATCTTCATTTTTCCTCAGTTATACTTAATGGACTTTATTTTTCTCTTTCCTCGGAAGTCATGAATTTTTAAAAGTTTTTGCCTCTTGCTGAGATCCCTTTAGTTTCCTTACATTGTAGGGATGCCCAGAGTGCCTTTGGTTCATCTGTCTTGGGTGCTCTAGGTTCTCACTGGTGGCAGCAGAAGAGAGAACTGTTCTATCCTGTCCAGTATTTATCTCCCTCTCCAGTAAAGCAAATCTAATTGCACTCCACTGCCTTTTCACATACTCCCCAGGCTGCTTTTTTCTCTGCGATGCCCACCTTGCTCAAATCCCCTCTTGCAAGGTTTTCAGATAATTGCACTGAGGCTGCCCCTTTTAATTACAACTCTTCCCTCCCCTCTTTCAGCCAAGTTATTGAGCCATTTCTGTATATTGCCTGAGACATTTTTCTTTCTCCTTAGCTACGCTTCACTGTCTCACTGAAGACATTGGAGTGTTTTCAATGCTCTGCTCAAAGAGCACCTGAAGAAACAAAACATACTGGCTTTTTGCATGCAACCTACATATTACTGTGATATTTCTCTGGTGAGCTGAGAATTGGACAGATGGAGCTAGAATTACCTTGCTTAGCAAAATTGTTATGCTGTATTGATCTAATGCAATGCTGGATTAGGCTACATGCTGCTCCCTTACTGTAAGATAAGCTTTTATGTCAGGTTCTTAATGGTGGTGGTAGAGTTTTGTTTGGATTTTTTCCCACTTAAGATAATAAGCTTGGACTTGTGTGCTTTTTCTGGCTGTAATGCAGGCTCCCTATTTGACCTTAAATATCACAATGTTTGCTTCCTCACGTACAACATATCAGTGGGAAAAATAGTGTCCAATTTAGTAGTGTTGTGCAGTCCTATGCTTAAAGGGACAAATGCCTGCATCTGAAACAGCAGTTACGAGTGTGTCAGCTGTGCAGATTTGTGTTGGCAAAAACTCTCCTGTCATGGCTACTGCCCTGCAGAGTCCTGAAAAGGCAAAGTGTAAATTACAAGAGACAGAATTTGAAAAGCATACAGGGGAAATGGAATGGACACCTTCCAAGAAACGTTGCCAAAGATGCAGAAAGGATCAGGACTTCAGTAATAGTACGGCCTATACTGTGGTAGAGATTAACGTTGATTTGGGAACCACACTGTCACTGATGCCATGAAAGTCTCAAAATCTGTGTGTACTGGCAGAGCACAAAACACCTGTGACTGACTGAAGTCTTGAGGGGTGGGTATATGGTAAATACTGGGTCTGTGCTACTTGTTTTCACCCGTATCTTGGAAGTAGGAAATGATGGAATGGGTGTATAAAAACTGTCAGTTTTGTGTTAGTGTGACCTGATTTCTGTTTCTACCTTCTGTTTTTTCTTAAACAGTATTTCTCTGTGAAGGTCTCTGTCCTTTAATTTGGGAAGAAATTAAAACACTTCAAGAAATCTCTGACCATTTCAAGGGAGTGGTATGTGCTTGCTGAAGATGGTGGTATTTACAGAGAATCTTCATGGATTCTAATGCTGGCATCAGTGCAAGAAGAGTGTCGGGAATGGGTTGGCTCTGGATGGTCTTCTTCTTTCGTCTAGTCTCCTCATTAGAAGGTAAGAACAGATGCTTTGCAACAACTTCACAAAATTTTCTGTGGAGGTTAAAAAAAAAGAGAAGTGTGCTCTCCAGTATGCTTATAACCTAGTCCAGATGAGTACTGAGCACATGTCTTTCTGTTTGATGGTTGATCACTATCTCTTGGGATTTAGAAAGTTATTAGTGTTTTTTCTGGTGGGAGAGGCAAACCCTCTTATAAAGGATCATTAATGAACATTACTACTAACTATCTCAGAAGTGACTGCCTCAAAGAATAGATTTTTTTCTCCAGAAATAAGCTCCTTGTTTATACTTTGTGTGTATTTCATTCTCGTGTTCCTGTTCTTGCACCATGTTTGCTTTGTGAAACATTCTCTGGACGTCTGTACTGTCCTAGAAGACAGCACCCAGTGGGCTGAAATCAAGAGTCTTTGTCTCACATCTGAAAAACTTGCCTCAAATAATAGGTACGGAGAGAATGCTTTGCATTAACAAGAAGAGGCAGTTCACATTCAGCCAGCAGGGAGAGGAGGGAGAGAGCAGTGAAGGCAGGGTAGGGAAAAGGTAGGCAGGGGGAAAGAGGTGCCAAGAAAATGGTAGAAGAAAGGAGAGATGATAGAATGGAGGGCGATGAGAGCAGGAGATAAGATGAGAGCTATGGAGGAGAGTGAGAGAAGGGCAGAGGTACTGTAAACAGTCCCCTTGTTTGTTCCAAGAATATCCTTGCAGCTACATGTGCTCAATGAACTGTACTGCTTTGTGATGAATGTTCATCTCTTGCATTTCTGAAAGCCTCTGAAAAAGGAGAGGAGGGAGAGATGGAATCAAAGGGAAAAATCTCAAGGAAAGATCTAGAGTAGAGGAAAGGAGAATAGTGTGAGATCTAAGAAAAAGAGGAAAGCTTGTTAAAGCGTCCTTTCTCTTAACAGGAGGGCAATGCAGTGTGTGTGGGAAGTTCACAGACTAAATAATTGATGTAAGATTATAATAGAAATGCTTAAATCTCTGAAATTCTGTGAATTACTGATTTTAAAATTTTATTACAAATTACTATGTAATTGCTTGCGTAACTGGTAGAGAAACTGAGCTAGAAAAGGGGGGGAGAAATGTCAATTCTCTCTGCAAATATGAAGTAACTGAGTGATGCCTGTACGAGTGAACGTTTTTTCAATTCAGTGCTCACTCCTGAAAGTTTGTAGAGATAAAAGAGTTTAGAAAGTACTGTGGGATACAGCTTCACAGATCACATGGTTGAACTGCCTGGATTAAAATAGGACAGTAAAATTCTGCCTATGGAGAAGAAACAGTAATGGTGTCCATGAGCCCTACTTCAGCTCTCCATGCCGAGTCAGGGGAGTCAGCATCTTCATTGTGACTGTACTGCATGGTCCTAAGTTTGCACTCCAAAGCTGATTTGCATCTCAGAGGTAAGTATTTTTGTTGTGGTCAAAAGTCAAAGAAAAATTATATGGTAAGGGAGGAAAGTCTGATGATAACTATGTAGAAAGCTTTGCTTTAGTGCAGAGTTGTCCATAAGGAAGAAAAAAGGCCCATGGCTTGTTTGTTGACTCATTATTATATATAGCAGAAACTTGAAATTCAGGTTTCAGATTTAAGTTGAAAAATATAGGGAATATCCAGTGTGGTCTTTAGTTTTTGTAGAGTTTCTTAGAAGTTTTAGATGGTGTTTAAAATTTATTTCACCTCTAACAAAAGAGAATTGACTGAGTGGGAAAATCAATCAAGGTAGTTTTTCTTCCTAGTGTTTCTCAGACATTTGAGTTAAAGTCTGAATGTAAATCACATTTTGTCTCAAACTAAATGTTGTTCAAACTTTGTTTGAAATTTTCTAAAGCTTCGTGTTAATCATTAAGAAAAGAAGGAGAAGCTGTAGAGGGGGGAAGAGAAGTAGTCAAAATATTCAAACCATCTTTATGTGCATTATGAAGAGAGCAAATACTTCTTAGGCAGAATGCCTCTCAGATAAAAAGAAGGCAGCACGCTTTTACAGGACCTAATGGGACTTTAAACTCCTTCATGACTCAGATGCAAAGAAATTCTTGTAAGCAGTTGAAAATGTTTTTGTTGGTTTTGATTTTAGTGCATGAAAAGGAAACATTAGGCTGAATTTATTCAATACAGCTCTAGTATTTGGACACACTGATTTCGCTAGGAATGAGCATGTCTGTGCAAAGTTTTCCAGACATGATTTTTACACAAAAAAAAAAGCCTGAGTGGAAACCTGAGGGAAGACTGCTTTGCAAACAGAAGACATTTGTATACTTGTTATTTTAGCTTTATAAAAGAAAACAATTGCACAAAAGTTTTCATTAAGATTACATTTCTCAGTGTTGATGGCTCTGCAAGATTTTTGAGGATTTAGTTTTGAGAGCATTATTTTTGAGCTACATGCTCAAAAGGGTGAAGGAATGGATTTTTCCTTTTTCTCAAAGCCGCATAAAGAAATACACTAATTTTATTTCTTTGAAAATCTATATATGTATGTAATTACAGTTTATCACTGAATATTTAAGTTAACATTTTAGTTTAACCTTTCTGATTGTAAAAGTTAGTGAAGCATAGGATTTAAGAATGCTTGATGGGCTGCAGTCAAGACAGGTGAGAGCAAGTGATAACTTGTTAAGGAAATAGCTCTTTCTAGGGCACTGAGATCAATTTTATGTGGAATACTGGTTTTGCTTTGATGGAGTTACAAATGTCTATAGCTGTAAACACAAGCAGAGTTCATTTTGCGGAACTCATTAAATATGTTCCAAAGGAATGATGTGTTCTGTATGTAAGTGACTGCATTTATTTTACAACAAGCTCTCAAGCCTGCAGAATAGCTGGGCAATCTTTGTAAGTATCTTCCAGAAATTCAAGATACAGAGAGAGTAATTCTTCTGCTTTGGTAAAACCTCTTTGCATTAAGAGTGTCTCCTTGGCAAAAGGGAATATGGAAGAAAAAGGTAGCGAGGTCAAACATTCTTATTTCATTTTCCCCCTATTTTTTCTACTAACTGGTTGTTGTCTTGGCCTGTTGCAAATAATGTATTGATTGCTCAAATTGGCTTGCCTTTGAAGTGGAGGAAAATACACTTTCCTCAGAGGGAATCTTCAGAGTGAAAAATACCACTGTTCTTTGGTTTATTATATGCAGTTTAGTATATAAAAAGAAAAGCTTAAATTAGTGTTATTTTACTTCAGGGAAAAAAAAAGTGAAATTAACTTTTTAGTTTGATTGCTTGTGATTCACATGAGTTATTAAAATCCTAGCAAACATTTTCTTCACAGTTCTTTTCTGACGCTCTCCTGCATGCCAAAATCTTTGCCACATGCTTGGAAAGCCCATGGCAGAGGAATATCCTGTTGTAGACATGCAGAAGGTGAATGAGAGTAGGCTGGATGCGCAGCTTGTTTGTAAAGGGGGAATAGACAGTGGTCAGTATCAGCAGCTCTGTTAGGTTTATTTTCTTCCACAGTAGATTCCTGTGTAGTTCCTGTGCTAGGACATCCCTGCTCCCAGGTTTGTACCGTGCCCTGTGTTGAATCTGTTCCCAAACTGCTGGTTGGAGGCCGGTAGGACAGGAGAGACTATTCGTGCTGCAACTAACACTGTTTATATTCAAAGCTAATTAAAGCTTCAAAGAAAAGGAACGGCATTCTTGTAATGTAGGGTATCCAGGACTTTTAGTGTATGATTTGGTGAAACTCTGGAAGACATAAGCTTGCTTTTTAATGTCTATGAAAAAAAGCAAGCAGGAAAACATAGAAGAGCATTAAAAGCCGCCCTGTGCTGCCACCAAAAGTAGCCAGTTTGATGGCAGTGGCCATTGGATCCAAGTTCTAGACTCAGTGGTGGGTGTTTGCAGAATGAACTTCTTAAGCTGTGGAAGAGTAGATATTATATTGTATCACTAGGAAAGTTGTAGATAGTAATTTAACTTGATTTCATATGCAAAGTTGAAACTTTTTTAATTTTAATTTCTTGATGTCTGCATTTTCTGACATCAGTAGTAGTGCAACATGCTAATCCCGGCAGTTTCCTTAGAGCTTTAACAAAAGAAAGGGGCTGGGAAAGAGAAAAATACACAATCATTCATAAAGCTTAAAAACTGTGTTACCTTGCAAAAAGCTGTGTATTTCCATATCCTACACCATTTGGCTGTCATTTCTCTCTTTCACAGATGGTACATAACTCCTGGTTGGAGTGTGAGAATTCCTCCTTGCAGATGACAACTTTGATGTTCTGATAGTGTCAGCATTTTGCTCTGACATACCAAGCAGTTAAATTACATTATACTTCGTGGAACTTACTAAACACATATCCCATTGAATCCAAATAGCTTTTTAAAAATTAATTGCGTTTGAGAAGTAGCATTGCAGGAGTAATACAGGATCATTCTTTGCAGGATTGATGATACAGTTTTATACAAGAAAAATTCGAACTCAGTTGTCTCATATAGGTTGGTTTTGTATGTATTCTCTTGTATTAGGAGGCATATTCTATGACTCTGTAGCTTGTTTTTTCATGTTAAGTCATAACTAAGTTTGAAGACTTTTTTTTTTTAAGTAACAGCAGTCTTTGTGTTGGATATGAGCAAGTTGGGTTTTTTTGGCTCTTTCTGTTTGGTTTTGTATTTGTTTCATCAATTTATTTTTGAAAAATAGAATACTTATTACAGTTGCATATGTCATTAGCTATTGATATATTATTTCCTTCACCACAATAGCTGTTCAGTTTTGGAAGAAGTTTTACTTTATCCAGGCCTTCCCAAAGGTTTCACTGTACTTTGTCTCCAGATGATAGACCCCATGCATAAATACATTTGTTTATCTGAGTGATAAAAGGCTCCTGATAAAAGGGTCCTCTCCCCATGCTCAAAGGAGCACAGAGGAACAGTGAAAGGCAGGGGAACCTGAATACCCTAACAGAGAAATCAATGCCCTGACCCAGCTTCTCCTGGAGCTGCCACAGGAGTGGGATCAGTCCATGGGGTGGGAATAGAACCCATTAAGTTAAATCAATGGAAGTGCTCTCTGGAGCGCCTTGCAGATTGAAGGAGATTATTGCCAACAGGGGCATGGGATTTATTATGGGAAGTAGAGGAGATAATCTGCAAAATTTACTGCGGGTTGTTTAGGGGAGTAACTGTAGGTGTGGAAAGGGAGGCTTAAGTGTGAGAAAGTAGAGAGATAAGGGGCCAGTCACGTACACCAGCTGCAGGTCAGTATGGCTGTCAGGCATCTGATCACCACACTCTGTCCTATCTTATTAAATTCCATTTTTCACCAGTTACCTGGGTGAGGGGGCTTTGTTTTGATTGTGTGTGTGTGCACATTTTTATACCAGCAACTGGAGTTGAACCACAGGTCGTAGTGGCCCATGAGTCAGCGCTATCAGCAGCTGGAGATCATGGAACGGATGAAAATCAAGTGCTAGGAACTCAAGGTGGTCATAGGATCTGTGCATCTGTGAGGCAAGCAGCTGGAGTGAGTGGGCTTGTATTAGTGAGTCTGTGATCTCTACGTCAAGCCAGACTAGCTTGATGGTAGAGTTAGTGGGTTGGGAAGCCAGGGAAAGACCAGAGTCTGGAGGAGGAATGAGACACCAGTTTGTATGTGTGTGTTTCTGTGAGTGAGACAAATGGAGGGGGTTTATCTAGTGAGGGAAGATCAACTATCAGGAGATCCAGGTCGACTCTTCTGGTCACCATAAATTCTGGGAGTTCTTTGAGAGTCCTGTCTATGTGCTGTGTATCTCAGTGCACCCAGAGACAAGATGATCCCAGGGCCAACTCCTGGGTAGGCTGAGTGTTGAAGACCACTTGATGGAGAGATCTATAGTATAGCAACCCAGGAGAACAAGCATCCAGGGCTAGCTACTGGTTAGGCTGCATCCTTAAAGCCAGTTAGTACAGGATCCCTAGCGTGCCTCTATGTGTGTGTGTGAAGGGATGTATCAGTGAGTGAGGCTGTCTGACTCCTCACACTGGGAGTGGGGCTGTGAGCTTCAGGTGCCAGCAGATGGAGAGACCACAGATCCAGAGGTCAGGAGGCTAAACCTTTAAGGACAGTTATTGCAGGGATCTATATTGTATATAAATGCACATATATTTCCCACTAACAGACCTTAATCCTGACCCACCAGAAAGGGGAGCAGCATGAGGCTGTTGGTGGTGCTGTTTCTGTTTGCATGACTGGTGAGTGCGTCTGTCGGTGTTGATCTTTGTGGCTGGCCATTCACAGATGTGCAGTGCCTGCATGTCTTTGTGTGTGTGCCTGTTGGGAAAGTCCACTTAACCCTGCTATTGGTTGTACGTGGGGCCACGGAGCTGCAGCAGCCTGGCTTGCGTGAGGTCACTGGATTTGACAACCCCTAACACTGTTTTTGCACAAGCCCAGGGAATGCTTTCTCTTCCCAGCCTTCTTAGAGAGCGTTCACACTCTTCCTGCTTGTCAAAGGCTTAATCATAGAAGGCAGAACAAGCTCAGTAATGTTTCGGTTCTTTTCAAGAAGTCTTTTAAGTGAGTGAGTTTTGCTGCTTGGAGCATTCAGCTGCATAGCAAAGCAAACTCTCTGAACGTTACCTTGTACCATAGTGCCCTTTGCCTTCTACCAGTGTACATTTGGATCTATTCAGAATTCAACTGGACAAGGTTTAGAGCAACCTGCTGTAGCTTAGCCTGGCCTTGAGCAGGGTGTTGATCAAGATGACCTCTGTACCTCCCTTCCAGCTTGTTTCGTTCTGTGATTCTACAGTTTTAGTACTAGATTCTGATCACACAGGTAAAGGGATTCTTTTGCTCTCTTCTCAGGATCAACTCTCTTGTCCATGGCTGTAGTTTGCAAGGCTTCAGTTGTATAATTCCCTCTTGCACCACTGCACTGTTAAGACTCTGAGGGCAAATGTTCTCCAATTCAGAAAGCTGTTAGGCCATCTCTGCCTCCGTGAAGGTTGTCTAAGGGTCAATCATCTTTGAGTGAATTGCCATCCTCTTGCATCAGGGGATCATTTTGTCTGTAACACAAGCTCTTAACAGTCTTGCTTGAAAATACAGGCAGATCAAAATCTGAAGATCATTAATGTGCCTATTCTGAACAGCCTGATCTGTAGTAGCAGCTTCCAGCCTAAGCCCAGTTTTTCTGGATGTTGACATAATAGCATAATGTAGCCCAAGAGATTGGTTTGTGATGTAAATATAGAATAGTACTAGTTTAAGTATTTGGGATTTTTATTTCACCCTTTCTGGCCTGCAAGAAGAACTGAGGATAGTGAAATGAGAGTTTAGATTTTGCAAAGAGTGTAATAAACCCATTTGACTCTTCTATAAAAAGTTATGTTTTTTCTTTTTAGTTTAGGGAAGAGAAATACAAGAGAATCTCTCATGGGTTATTTTTATCTTCGTTCAACTAAAATAACACTTGTAATATGAAATTGGAATATCGTTCTTCAAAACTCGGATTGAACCAGGAGTCAAAGAAGAACTGTAGAGTTGTCATGATTTCACATGTTTGAAAGCCTCTAGATTGCTCAGATATCTTGCCTATTCCTCATTTTTAATGCAGAGTGGAATACTGCTCCAATGATACCCAGAGATACCTCAATCAGTGTTGCCTCTAGCAGCATCATGGGCTGGACTGAGCCTGGGTCTAACTTGATCTTGCATGACCCTTGATTTTGAGCAATGATGAAAGGGTGTAAGCCATTTTTCTTCCAGGGTGGTAAATTCAGCTGAACAGATCATCTCTCACTGCACTGAAGAGCATCAGAATGCTGGTCTGGCCCAGCACAGTGAGGATGTGGAATGCTACATCAGTCATCAGTGCCACTAAAGTGTCAAAGCGAAGGCTTGTACCTGTACACATGTAGTCGTTCATACTGTTAAATTATGAGCACAGCCATGGATTTGTTTGGCTCGTGCCAACTAATCTTATCAGAAACAGTGCCTACACGTAGGTCAGAGGTTAGGATGGACCAAGGACCATTCCTGATAGGTGGTTTGGGTGCAGCCATTCACTTCTGTGGGGTTGGAGTTTTTAGCCATGGGAACATGAACTATATTGTGCCTGTTGTCCTCAGAGCTAGAGAGCAGTTTAACAGCTTGTTAGATTTATGAGTGTGCATGCAGCTGGTGTGACTGAGGATGTGATTCAAGGCATACAGCCAGTAGGTGAGGGAGAAAGAAGAAACATAGTGAGGGACTTTTGGCTGTAGGTTGCAAAATGAGATTTATGCACACAAAATTCTTGTGTACTTTTCTTATTTTTCTAATGGTTTCTGACTTAAAATATGCACTGTAAAAGGGACAGTTCTGTCTGCTTCAGGCTGCCTATTTCTGTTTGCTTGTGAAATACTCATGTGCTTGGTAAATATTACCTTGCTCACTGGTGAGAAGCTGTCTGGAGAATATGCTTGACATGGCAGAGCACAGGCTGCTGAGCAAGTATTCTCTATTTTCTTTCTTCTCCATTTCTTTCTCACTTTCTATATGGCTTTCCATGCCCTGATTAACTTTTCTCTCTTTTACTTTCTTCTAGAGTTTCCATGGGGTAGATGCATTATACTTTGGTAAACGGGAGACTCAGATCTGATTAGAAAAGTTCTTTCTGTGTTGAAAAATGGCCTTGTATATTATTTCAGCATATCAAGGCCGTGTCTGGGAACCCGGTGGCAAAGTAATGACATGACACAGTGCAATCCCTGTGCCAGACTGCAATTGAGAAGGTAATGGGCATGGGGGAATGCCAAGTTCCTCTGCTGCCAGGACAGCCTAGGGAAGACGGTGCCTCAGGGAGGCATAGGCCTTTTGCAGATGTTCTGCTGCTCAGCGGGGCTGTCTGAGCTGAGCTATCCTTGAGAACTGAGCAGCTCAGCATTTCCTGAGGTCTGTTACATAGTTTTGGTGGGTTGTACTTTAGCTGTAACCAGTAGTTCTTTCCAGTTTTGGCAAGCTAGCCCAGGTATTTTGCACTGCTTTTGAATCAAGGAGCTGCATCAGCTCCTCGGAGAGGTCTAAAAAGTATAGTGTCCTGTAGGAATGTAGGGAATACAGTTCAGAGACGTCAGTGAAGGCTGAGGTCTGTATAAACTTGCTCACTTGATCACGTCTGCTTTAGGATGAGCCTAGTCTTTCCTTTCCAGTGATTAATGTGGAGTGAATCCCCAGGTGTATTGGTAGGGATAGTGACATCAGCAGTCCGTAAACTGGAAATAAAAACCATTGAGGACCTTTCATGTGCATAAAACATGGAGCAGTCCTATTATTAAAACTTTGCAAGGGAAATTGGAATAATGAATCCTATTTATAAGTAAGCTGGCTGTTGCCGTTGGGTTTTGGGTTGTTTTTTTAATCTGGTTTTTGAGTTTTTTTTTTTTTAAAGCAATAAGATAGAAATATGAAAATCAAAATAAGCAAACAAAGCTTCCCAGAATTTAAGAAAAGCCAGCTGATTGATACAGTGTATATCAACACATGTACATACCTATTCAACTGAGTAATTTTCTTATTCTGTGTCCTAAATATACAGAGTGAAGAGCACATGCTTGCATACCACGATGGTCTCAGACCCTGACATTCTCTTTTGGAGAATACTATGTTTATAGATTGCACTGTCACAATCTCTTCTGTGTTTATTTGTACCCAAGCAGAGAATAACATGTCCAAGAGCAGGCAAGGCTAGTATCTGTCTCCAGTGGTAGATGCAATAACAATGGAAATGCACACTAGTGGGAATAAACTAGGCCTGTGAAGCTCTGCCTGTACCCTACTCCTGAGCACTGTAATGCAACAGATTATTTAATACTGGGACTCCTACACAGGCTTGCAATGTAATACCCAGCTTCAGAACTAAGTGAATCCATTACAGGATCAGACGGGTCATAATTCCAAACTCCCAAAGAAATTTGGTTCCAGAACTGGAAACAAACATGTCTTGGCCTCATGTCCACACTTATATCTGCAAATAAAATGGGCAACCATAGTTCTAAGGAGACTGACATATATTCATGTAGCTCATCTTGTGTCCCACCTTTTCCCTTCCAAAAAGAGAGTGACCTCATCTGTACTGCTCATTGTGATAACTCTGCTCCGTGCTGTCAGTGTGTTTACACTTTGCCTGGGAAAGTCTGGTCAGAATATTGCCAAGCAACTTGATAATCATGAGTTAGCATGATTATGTGCCCAGTGTCTCTGCCCTTGTCTTGGCCCTTCTTAATTTACTACTATGGACATAATCTGTTGTATTTAATCTCAAAACCTGAATGTTTATTTTTGGTGTACGGAAGCCCTCCACAAGGCAATGTTGTGAGGAACAGATAAGATTTTAGTCTGACTTGGAATAGCACAAAATACTCTTTTTATTTAATTTTTTTTAAATACAAACAGAAATACTTCTGGATACAACTCGAGAGACCTCAGAGATTGGCTGGACTGCACACCCTTCTGATGGGGTAAGCATTTCCCCTTGTCCTCTTCTTGACTGTACCTGTGCTGGGAAGATGTGCATGCACCTGGTGAAGAAAGGGAAACTGGAAGCAGTGAGAGTTGATTTATGGATTTTTTTACATGTGAACAATTTCAACACAGTGTGTTGTGCAAAGCCAGATTGTTAAGAGAGGAGGATGCTGAGTGGGATGCTACTGCCACCTCCTTACCCTGTTCCTTCCACTCTGCTCCAGAAATAGTAGAGTTCTCCAGCCATCCCTCCATACAGATAGAATAGAATAGAATAGAATAGAATAGAATAGAATAGAATAGAATAGAATATTTCAATTGGAAGGTACCTACAACAATCACCTAGTCCAGCTGCCTGACCACTTAAGGGCTGACAAAAAGTTAAAGCATGTTATTAAGGGCACTGTCAAACGTCTCTTAAACACTGACGGGCTTGGGATATTGACCATCTCTCTAGGAAGCCTGTTCCAGTGTCTGACCACCCTCTAGGTAAAGAATTCTGTCAATTCTGAGCCTCCCCTGAGGCAGCTTTGAACCATTCCCATGTGTCCTATCACTGGATCCCTGGGAAAAAGGATCAGCACCTCCCTCTGCCCTTCCCTTCCTCAGGGAGCTGCAGAGAGCAAGGGAGTCACCCCTCAGCCTCTCTTTTCTCCAGACTGGACAAACCCAGAGCCCTCAGCCACTCCTCACAGGACACACCTTCCAGCCCTTTCACCACCTTTGTTGCCCTCCTCTGCACACATTCAAAGACCTTCCCATCTCTCTTGTATTGTGGGGCCCAGAAGTGCTCCCAGCACTCCGGGTGAGGCCGCACCAACGCTGAGCACAGCGGATGATCCCCCCTTCTGCCCGGCTGTGCTGCCGTGTTTGATGCCCCCCAGGACACGGCTTTTGCCCTCTGGGCTGCCCGGGCACACCCTGCTGACTCTCACTGAGCTGCTGCCCACCAGCACCCCCAGGGCCCTCCCTGCAGGGCGCTCTCCAGACACTCCTCTCCCAGTTTGTACTTGTGCCTGCAGTTACTCCATCCCAGGTGCAGGATCCGGCGCTTGTTATTGTTAAGTTTTGTGCCACGAATGATTGCCCAATGCTCCCATGGTGTACAAGCATTTCAGTTGTGCTCCTGAGCCTTCTGTGCTCCCAGGAGCATCATACATGATCCCAGCTAGCACTGCCATCCTAAGTCTATGCCATGCCAACCCTTGGTTTACCTTCAGCTCTCCTGGTGGTATGCCCTTCCTCCATCAATTATAGATTAAATCTCTCAATCAGTCCTTCCAGTTTATGAGCAAAGATACATTTCTTCCACTGGGACAGTGGATCCTGTCAGGTCCCAGAACAACTTATGTCTCAAAGATTCTTACAAACCCAAGCATTTTGGCAGAGGCACCAATCCTGAAGCCAGGTACTGATATCTTGGCATCATTTGTTTCTTCTGAAGTGTCTTACCACTACTGGAAGGATGGAGATAAACACTACCTGTGCTCTGTTGCATTCTTCCAGTGCCCTGAAATCTCTAAATTAACTTTGCACTTTTTATTGAGACGTTATTTATACCCATGTGAAAAAGCAGGTGTGAATAGTCTGAAGGCTGTACTAAGCCCTTCCATCATCTAGTGGCATCACTAAACTGGGGGACGCAGCACTTGCCTAAAAAGGTGTTCTTGTCTGCAGATGGGTGCTTCTGTTTCACACAGGAGACAGTCACGGATGACCGTAACTTGCTGTTGTTTCTTCTTGGCAAATGGTCTTAATGCAGATCTTGTTGCGAGGGGTTGGTTGGTCAGACCCTCCCAAGAATGCTTGAGCAGGTTCCTTCTCTCCTGTCTCACTGTTCACATCTTCTGTCATACCCAGGGCCTTGTACCTATTCTGTAAAGCTTGTTGAGAGGGTAAGGAGGGGTTTCTCTTACAGCTTTGTACAGGAACCTGCTTCCACCCCTCCTTATGCCTCCCTTGTGCCTTCCTCCAGGCACAAACCAGATCTGGACCTGCCCCTGTAGTGGCCATGCTGAGTGGCGTATGTGCATAGGAGATGTCAGAACGCAGCTCCCACTGGGGTGAAGCTGGGTAGAAGTGACTTCTGCTTCAATGTGTTTTCTGGAGAAGAGTGTCTTTGTTGCTCTGTCTCATTTGTTTGTGTCCTGTGTTTTGTCTCTGGAGATAAGAGATGGGAAAATAGGACGGAAGAAAGTGTGACTCTCGCATGTTAAGATTCTCAGTGTCGTGTGACCAAGTTTGCATGATTTATGTTTTCTGTCACAACAGTTCTTACTTCAGAGTTTTGACTGCTCTTCTTTACAGAGTCATACTCTGTCTAGAAAGCTGTGCTGCACGTGGCATCAACAAGTTCAAATCTTGTCACAGACATGGCAAGGAGAAGAGGAAGACAAAGACCTGTCCTGTATTTTTGGTGCAGTTGAATACTGAATCCATTTTTTTTTTTACTGTTTCTTTTTTCTCCTCTATATCCATTGTAGTGGGATGAGGTAAGTGTCCTGGATGACAAGAAGCGCCTGATCCGAACCTTTCAAGTGTGCAACGTGGCTGAGCCAGGTCAGAACAACTGGCTGCGCACCCACTTCATAGAGCGGCGCGGAGCCCACCGAGTGCACGTCCGCCTCCGTTTCTCCGTCAGGGACTGTGCCAGCATGCGCACTGTGGCCTCTTCCTGCAAGGAGACTTTCACACTCTACTACCACCAGTCGGAGGCTGACATAGCCTCTCAGGACATGCCGGAGTGGCGTGAGGGCCCCTGGACCAAAGTGGATACTATTGCAGCTGATGAAAGCTTTTCCCAGGTGGACAGCACTGGGAAGGTGGTCAAGATGAATGTTAAAGTACGTAGCTTTGGGCCACTCACCAAGCACGGTTTCTACCTGGCCTTCCAGGATTCGGGAGCCTGCATGTCCTTGGTGGCAGTCCAGGTCTTTTTCTACAAGTGCCCAGCTGTGGTGAGAGGATTTGCCTCCTTTCCTGAAACGTTTGCTGGCGGGGAGAGGACCTCACTGGTGGAGTCCCCGGGGACGTGTGTACCCAACGCTGAAGAGACGAGCGCGACGGGGTCCTCGAGTGTTCGGCTGCACTGCAACGGAGAAGGGGAGTGGATGGTGGCCATTGGACGGTGCACCTGCAAGGCTGGCTACCAGCCTGTGGATGATGAACGAGCCTGCCAAGGTGAGAGAACCTTTTCCCCCTCCCCCCCAACTCAGGCAGCCACCTTTTTTGTTGGTTCTCTGCATCAGCAGTATTTGGCACTAGCCAAAATTTCACAGACCTGGGAGAGTAAATAATTTCTCACAGAGATCACTTTGTAGCAGCCTCTTCTGACACATTTAGCTCCTCAGACTGGAGTTGGAATGACCACTTGTCCTGGTTTAGAAATGGTGTTCCCTAGTTTGATATTCCCACTGAAACCACACTGCCACTCGCTCTCCCTCCAACTGGAAGCACAAAAGGCAAAGATCATCAGTTAAGATAAGAACAATTTATTGGAAACAGCAATGAGATCATAAAATGAACAGTAACAGCAACAACATTGATAACAAAAGGTATAAGACAAATGATTTACATGGGAAGTGACAATAAACAAATACCGATCGACTGGCTCTTTCCCACCAGGTTTTCTCCCAACAAAAAGGAATGCCCTTTTCCTTGGATTGTGGGTGCTTTCCCCCTGGCAATGATAAGAGATGGTGTAGAGTAACATCTGGTCCTGGTTACACCCCGACAGCCATGCCCACTCCCAGCTGATGCAGAAAATTATCCTTGTCCTGGCCAAAACCAGGACACTACTGCTTGCTGCTAAGAACATGATTGGAAACTCCACTCAGGCCATAGTTCCAGCTGCCACCAGAGACAGCCTCTCAGGCTACTTATACAGAACTAGCAGGAGCTCTCGCCAGATCTACCATAATTCCACTTCTTTACCAAGAGGCAACAGTGTTAGAAGAAAGATGCCACATGGAGGAGAGCTGAGCCCAGAGCTAATACACTCTTCTGTCCTAGTTATTTCTGGCCCTTTTGCTAGTGTATAGTAATAAAATAAAAAATGGGGAAATGGCAGCAACCTGGTCATGCGACAGAGAAAATGTGGCAGGGCTCTGTGAGCCTGTCCTGACTAGAAAAAGCAGTCCTAATGGTATCATCATTAGCAGTAATGTACTCTCTGCCCCAGGGCCCATGGTATTTCTGTGAAATGTTTGTAGGAGGAAGTAGAATACATCACGTATCACCCAGAAGTGGTATTGGGCTAAAATCTGGCCAAGCCTGAACACCCAGTCTAATGTCATGAGTGTGTTCCTGTCTCAAGCTTAGGACTGTCCATTAGAGCAAACTGCTTATGTTGGTTATATAATTTTGTGTATGATGTTCTTCTGGTGCTTTCTTTGTTTTAATATGCATCTACTCAAAATCTCTCAGCAATGTAAAATGTTGCTGCAATACATTTAGTACTCTAAAAAATAAATGTGGTGTGGAACCCAGTTTTGGCTGCAGACGAAACGTGAAAGTTGGATTTATTCAAACAAGAGTTCAACTCAGACATGGAGCATACAAATACTCTGGTTAACACCGAGTACAAATGCAATGAATAATTAAGGGTTGTCAATATGTTACCTTAAATTCCTGCTTCATGAAGTGATTTAGGCCATGTAAAATAGCTTTATTGAAATACAGGTCATTGTGCTGGAGACTTATAAAGCAATTAAAATTGGTAAGTGCTTTTCATTTGTTTAAACTTTGAGAATAATTAAAATATGTGTGCATTTTTATCCTGCTCATTCTGAGAGAGATGTAGCTGCATTCATTTAGTGGTGCTCCAGAGACAGTAAGCTCTGATGTAGAGCAGCTCTGTATGGCACTAAATTTGTTGTGTGCATCAGTAGCATGACTAGTTCACAGTCTAAATAAACTGCCAGTCAATAATTTAGTTTCACATAGTAGCCTTAAGCAGTCAAAGACAAAAAAAAAAAAGAAAAGAAATTGGGCTTGCCAAATAAAAATAAGGATTTTTTAAAAAAATCTGTCTTCCATTTTTTGTAGTACTCTGTGAAAGCTGATACTTCCGTGCATCCTCGTTGTCGTAGAAGCTGGAGATAGATGAAAATGGTTAATATTATAAGGGATAACTGAAATAATGACAGTCTATCAAGCTACAAAAGTCAGTTCCCATCATTTACTTCCTGAGATTCCATGAGCAGCCATGAGCAACGACAACCGAATATAATCATAATGTTAGATGGTATTTTTTTCTCCTCATGTTTCTTGTAAACTCCTCTGGCTTGATCATCCTTCCTGATCTCTTCTCCTGCTAACAACATGTTGCTGTCCTGTGTGAATGAAGCCACATTCAGCTCATGTAATTTGCCCCTTTGCTTGGTGTTCCTCTGTGTGGAGTCCTCTGCAGCGCTTCTCCTCTGTACATATGTTCTCCCGTCCTGAGAACAGAAGTACTCCATGATGCAGAGCTGCCACAGTGTCCTAGATGAAACACAGAACAAAAGCAATGGCTCAAGGGCAGATTTCTACTGATGATAATGCAGAGAGGTGTTCTTAATAAGACTGAAGAATCAACTAAGGATAAGGAGGAGAAGCAAGTTTCCTTCTTACACTTTAGTAGAAGAGTGTGTGGGCATTGCCTTCCCCCTCACCATATGCAAGCCTGTGGAGTCCTTCCTGGACCTGCTGTTATCTCTTTATTTAGAACAACGAATCTGCCAAGAGCCATTCTGGGCAGATAGCTAGAAAGCCCTTTTTTTTCCCCTGCCCCCTATCATGAGTTAAGGTATTTTCTTTCCGTACTTTTGTAAGACTGCCTGCTCTATGTTACTATATGGCAAATTTATCCAGCTAAATGGAGGAGTGAAACGGCAACCTTTAGTAAGCCCTTTGGGTGATGTGGGGTGCAGTCTGCGTGGGATTCACTTTTGACTTTATCTGAGTAGACTTGTCATGCTGAACAGTCAGAAAAGACAATGGCAGTTCACAGAGGAAAAAAGCAGGTTGGGACCTTAGCTCCTTTTCCTTCTGTAGATGTATACATACAGGGTGCCTTGCCTTGCAAATGTCTTACAGGATTTAAGTTACCACCTGATTTTGAAAATAATATTTAGAATGTATGCCTGGGACATTTTTAAAAATATTTCAAAAATGACAATGTAGACAAAAAAGAGAAGAGGAATGACTGCCTGATAAAGTGCTAAGCTGACTTCCAAGTAAAGAGGGAAAGAGCTGTGGACAGAGCTGAGCTGATTAGCCATGTGTGGCACTTCTGTACAAACATATTCAACCAGGGGCAGAAAACACCAGCCAGAAACAGGAGAAGGGAACAAGTTTGGAGTGAAAAGAGTTAAGCTGAACTTGAGAGAGGGAGGAGGAAAGGTGTTGGTTTAATGTTTGTTTTTGTTTTCTCATTACCCAAATCTATGTTAATCAGCAATAAATTAAATTTCCCCAAGCCAAGTCTGTTTTGCCTGCGACAGTAATTGGTAAACAAGCTCCCTGTCTTTATAACTTCTTTACCTCTGCCCACGAGCTTTCTCATCCAGTTTTCTCCCTATGTCTTGCTGAGGAGGGAGAGTAAGAGAGTGGCTGGGTGGGCATTTGGGTGTTTATCAAGGTCAGCCATCCACATGGCTGCTTCTCCTCTCTTCTTTCCCTGGATTTTTCTAAGAGTATTAAGCAAGCAAAAGGTCTGCCTGTCATCTGTAGTAGCTGTAAGGATTCCATAAAATTGCCCATATCCTTTGGCCGCCTGTAGTCCCTTCTGATTGCAGAAGGAATCACATCTGTATTACTGATAACTACAGGAGCAAGCAACTGTGCACGGAGCTGTTGGAGGTCTCATTGCATGATTATTTTTGTATTATTAAAAAATGCCCTTTCTCACCAGCTTGGATAAACCTTTTTCAGTGTGTGAGGCTAAGATAATTTAAGATTTATATTAAAGTAAAAGATTCAATAGTCTGCTAAAAATATGCACTTGCTAGTAGCACAGGTAAAAAAAAGCACAATAAGCTCTTCTTAAATTTTAATAACTTAAAAGATGCTTCCTTTAAAATCACAAGGTAATTTACATTGCAGGGACTTGTGAAAGTCATCTTCTCCAACCCTGTGCTCAAAGCAGGACCAAATTGGGTTAGGTCACGCAAGGTCTGTTCTAGTCTAGTTTAGTTATTACTGAAGATGAAGATTACACAATGTCCCTGGGTAACTGTTCCAATATTTGACAACACCCATGGTGAAATTACATTTTCCTATGTGGAAGAAGATTTTAGTAAGATGTAGTAAGAGGTTATTACGGCTTGTGTCTGTTATCTCATGTTCTGCTGCCTTGTGCCTACACCTTCATATCCTCCCATCAGGTGGCTGATGACAGCCGTAAGCTCCTGCCCCACAGCCTGCTCTGCTTCAAAATGAGCAAACCCAGTGTCTTAGCCTCTCCTGGGTAAGAGCTTTACTTTCAAGGTGAACTCACAGTAGACAATAATGTTTGGTGCCTTGATCTAGATTACTTTTTTCTATTTATTTTTCTCCCATATTGCTCCTTTCATCGGCTTCTCCAGTCTTCTTCTGCTATTTGCACATACACTTGGGTGCTTTTCAAGTAGTTTGCTGCTTTTCCAGTATCAAGTGCTTGCTGTCTAGTCGTATTCTGTCCTTACCCTGCCCAAATCTTTCCTCTCATGTTTTTGCCTTTTTTTTCCTTCACTCAACCCATTTCCTGGCAGCTCTCCCATATATAATTATCCAGTAATTGCTTCAGCTCCACCTCTTTTACCTAAAAATTCCCTTACTCAACGGATCTCTTATCAACAGTTAAGCAGGAAAGAGTTCTTAGCCACTTCATTTATTTTATCTCAGTTGATTTCATGCTCTTCTTTAAGACTCAGAAGACACACTTTTCTCTCCTTACATTTCTTTCATTTTCCGCTCTCTCTTACCCACCCAAACAGTTGTAGTAACTGTGAAACTCTGGATAAACCCAGGGCCCCACTGCGTCACTGTGCCTTGCTTCTATCTCTGGCTGATCCCACCTTATTCAGAACAAGATGCAAGATGCACAGTAGAAGTCACTGTGGAATAGCCTGGCCCAGTGGGAATTTACTATCACTATAAGCTAGCCATAGATGTATTTATGGGGGGGAGGGGAAGAAGTGCTTTATCTAGAAAACACAAAAATTTTTATTTTCTAGTGTCTTTTCTGCATGCTGTTTATGCTATCTTTCTAGCATTGTGAGAAATGTAATGTCTAAATGTCTACATCATTTTCCTACAACATTATCAGTTACTAACTCCTTTCCATCATCCTGCCCTCTAAGTGCCAAACTCCATCCCTTTGCCTAGAGTCATTCTCATTTGAGGCCCTCTGTAGCTCTGCACATCCACTTTTCCCTAGGCCTCAAATTCAGCTGTGTCTATTCATCCTTCCCAGTTTGACTCCAGTGCCAGCTTTGTCACTGTTCATTTTCAATTCTCTCACATCTAGTATTTATTCTTGCTGCCCCACAGTACACCTGGGAGCAGAACTCCCATAAAATAAACAGATCACTTGTCTCAGTCAAGAAGAGAGCAATTTTATGCTCTTCTAAATGTCTTCCTGTGTCCCAGTTCAGTTCCAAGTCATATCTGCATACAAAAAGTCAGTGTCACCTGTATCACATTCCCTAAAGTCACTGCTGGGTGTACCTAAAGCTCTGTTGAAGTTCCCAACTTCCTTTCTTGGTCCTTCTCCACTTGCTGCATTTTATTTGTTCAGTTCTCAGAATATTTCCTCTCTGCCCTCACTGTCTGAGTGAGCTTTTTAATGCCTCTTTCTCTTTCTTAACCTCTTTGGTTCTTGGTCTGTCCTCTCTTCATTTTCATTTTCTTTACCCCTCTCTGTCCTGCCACTCCACAATTCCAGCACATTTCTCTGCTGGTTTTGGTATTTGTTATTGTTAGAAGTCTGTCAGAAGCTGCTCCTCTGGCCTCCCGGGTGGAACTTGTCTCCAGTGAGCAGTCAGGCAAACACAGGGGCGAGCGTTGTAGGGGGAGCTGAGGAAAACTGGGTCAGTGCCTGAGATGAGCTGTGCCCAGCTGAACTGTTGTGGCATTCTGACACTGTGCCAAGATATGAAAAATGACTGAGACAAGCTGAGGGAAAAGCGCTTGCGCACTCCAAACTCTGCCTTCTCCTTTCATAGTAGCCTTGACTTGATGGGAAGTGGCAGCTTGCTCTGCCCCCTGAGGTGCTAGCTCTGCAACCCTCTGTCCTTGCATCGGATATTGTGAATCAATCAGGGCTAGATCTGTGTTTTCTTGGAAAGTCCTGGTGCCCGGGGGATGATAAGTTGTACGATCGCCAGCAAAAAGGCCTGTGGCGTAGCTGGTGTTCGTGTTTCGTGTGAAGATGTTCTGCAGGAACACTGGAGGTGTTTCAGGAGAAGCCGCTCTTGTTCAGACTTTCTCTGGGATGGTCCTGAAGTGGTAGCGTTCACTACAGGAAAACACACTATTCCTAGTGACAATGGGCCTGCTTCAGCCTGAATGTTTGTTACGACTGTCTCCAGTGAGCACAGTCATCTGCAGAGACTGGAGGATCACAGCAAGTGGACCTAATGCCATGATCTGCAGTAAGAAGGGAATGCAAGGTAAGATCATTCGGAAACAAATGAGAGAGGGATTCCTTGTGTGCAAAGACAGCCGTAGGCTCACTGTAACTGCTTGAATAAAAGGAAGTGGCTTTTGCCTATTTAGATTGCCAGGGAATTTTTTTCTCTTTCCTCCTGACTTGACCTTCGATATACTATTTATAGTGACTGGACTGAGGCAATGCCAGGAAAAGCTCCATGTCCTGGGAACAATTATTACTGCTATCTGTGGGCTAAAGTCCTGAGTGCTGTGGGCTAGCCTATCTCAGGCAATTTGGAAAGGGATAAAGGTGCTCATGAATGTAAGCAGCTCCCTGAGTGGATGCAGAGGCAGGGTTCAGGTGGAAGCAGAAAGTTTGTGATAGTTGCAATGCCTGCCTTTGGAGGCCATTCTTTAGCTTCTTTTAGCTGGAGGCCAGTTAGTGTCTACTTTATTCAGTCCAGCCGTTTCGGCCAAAATTGCAGATGTGAAATATAAGCAACAACAAAATTTAGGCCATAGTATACTTTTTCCAACTATATTTTCATTAGGAAGGTGAGAGAGATGTGAATCATGTTTAATCGCTGTAAATCAGCTTTGCTTGCAGTATGCTATATGATTTAATTTTGCTGTTTTTCTTCTGGAAATAGAAATACCCAGGGGCAGAATGAGAGTTTCAAACCATGATTGTTTCTCTGTATCTGCCATCCCTCCTGGAAATAACAGCGTGAGATTATAGGTTTATGTAGTAATTATTTTCTTCACTCGACAATAAAAAATAATCACTGTGGAGAGATCTTTGCTCCTAAGTTGCTCAGTATTCTGCTCCATAGTTCTTCAGGTGCAATTTCTGTAATCTGAGTGGAACCAGGCAGGGGAATCTCTTCCTTATTGCTTTTCTTTACACTTTTCTGTCCTTGCTTAAAGTCTTTTCTCAGGCCCCTCCCTCAGAGGGAACCTGACAATCCTATTCTCGTTTCACTTCTGAACATCTGAAATGAGATGTAGTCTAGTGTCAAGAACTTTCCATTCATTGTTCCCTGTCCACCCACAAGCATGTATGTGATGAATGATCTGGCAGTGAGGCAGCCAAGACCACAGGGTTCTATCCACACATTTTAATTGGCTTATGTTTAAGGGAAAACACAGAATAGCTAAACTTGGAAGAGATCTCTGGAGTACACCTTAACCTCCTCCCTGCACAAGCAAGGTCATCTCTAGCAAGTTGCCCAGCACTAGGTCCAGACTATTTTTGAATTTCCCTAAGGAGGGACTCTACAACCCCTCTGGGTAACCTACTTCACTGCTTGGTCACTCTCATGGTAAAAATTGTTCCCTGTGTTCAGAGGGAGCCTCCTGTGTTTCAGTTTGTGCCATTCATGTCTGGGCCTGTCACTGAGAAACACTGAAAAGAGCCTGTCTCTGTCCTCTTTGTATCCTCCATTCAACTATTTGTGTACATTCATGAGATTGCTGGAAGCTCTCTCTTCTCCAGGCTGAGCAGTCCCATCTCTATCAGCCTCTCCTCCTGTGAGAAATACTCCATCCCCTTAACCATCCTTATGGCCCTTGGCTGAATTCTCTCCAGTATGTACTGCCTGTAGTGTACTGGGGAGCCCAGAACTCAACACAGGACTCCCAAGTGTGCCCTCACCAAAGCTGAGTAGAAGGCAAAGATCGTCTTCCTTGCTGCAGAATTCCCCAAGGTCTCCAGGACCTAGAGTTCTTAAAGGCCGGTCTTGCTAGTAAAGACTGATGTGAAAAGACTGATGTGAAAGACACTGTCCTGTGTCACCCAGCAGTCGACCCACATTTTCCCTCTTCCTTGAGCCACTTCTGTTCTTAAAGAAAGCCTTCTTGCTTTTGACATCCTGTGCCAGATGCGATTCCAGGTAGGCTCTGGCTTTCCTAGCCACATGTCTACGTGTTTGGACGATGTCTCTATGTTCCTCTCAGGCTACCTGTCCATGCTTCCACCTTCCATGTGCTTCCTTTCTGTGCTAGGAGCTCCTTGTTCAAACATGCAGGCCTGTTGGCATTTTTTGCCTGAATTCATGTTTGTTGGGATGGATTGCTTTTGCACCTGGAACAGGTAATCCTTGCACATGAACTAGCTTTTTTGAGCCACTTTTCATTCCAGAGCATTATCCCACAGGACTTCTCCAGATCACCGAAGTGGTCACATCTGGTCTCCCAGAGTTCAGCGCTGTGAGCGTGCTTTTTGCTCTGTTCACTGCACTCCGGATCTTGAACTCCACCATGTCATGGCCACTGTAGCCAAGGCTGCCTTCAGCCTTCACATCACCAGTGAGCCCTTCCTTGTTTGTGAGCATCAGGTCCAGGGGTCACCTTCCCTCATTGCCTCCTCTATTGCTTGGGTCAGAAAGTAGTTCCTGATGTTTTCCAGGAACTTCCTGGAACTCTTCCACCCTGCTGTGTTCCTCCTCCAGTAGATAGTAGGGTGGTTGTAGTCCCCCCTGAAGATCAGTGCCTCTGAATGGGAGACTGATTCCAGCTGTCAGCTCTCAGCTCCATCCAGTTTTTCACAGGTAAACATCGAAAGCCATCTGAGACACCCTGGTGTAGCCAAGTCATCAATCTACTCTGGTCTAGCACATAGGACATGTGAACATAATACTGAAATTTGTTTTGTTGGTGGAAGAGCTGCAGTGAAATTTTATTTGTTCCGTTTACTCAGCTCTAGTGTAGTGCTTATTAATGAGGCTATGTGGCTTCTTCACTCTGCTTAAGTTAAATAAAGGACAAGGGAATATTTGACCTGGAGATGTTGGAAGGAGGAAATGTGTTTACATTAATTCTGCTACTTTACTGTAAATGGCAACTGTATCAAAATCGATTCAGAAGCAGGCCAGGTTCCTTCTTAAATGTGCTTAGGCTTTTTTTTTTTTTTTCTTTCCTTTTTTTGTGTCTGCTGCTCATATTTGAAGTTTTTGTCAGAAGTCTGCTACTTTAGTCGGTGGAAGTATTCTCTTTTAAACATGTAAATTACTGTGAAGTCACCTGTTCTCATGCCGTCCTTACTCTTGAGCATAAACAAACAATTCTTCATTGAGTGACTCTTACAGTTCTGGGATTGCCTTCACAAATAGATGCTGCCTCAGTGAGTAAGAGGTCTCATAGGTAGCAAGGAATCACCTCAGTGTGACAGGACAAAAGGCATTGGACATGGGGCAGTGCTAGGGGAGACAGCAATAACCTACCTTTGCATATGGTTCAGACATATAATCTCCAGCACCGTGCATGGACAGTGAAATTAGATTTTGTGAGGCAATTAAACACACTTGTATTTGATCACTGGAGTTTGTTACACATAACTATTCCAGTGTTGTCTCTATAGTAGTGTCCTGCATCAGTGATAGGGGCAGATAACATTGTTATCCATTAGCTGGCACCATGTCCCTGTGCAAAGGCTTGTGTTCTTGCTCTGTGTGTTGGTTGGTTGGTTGGTTGGTTTTTATAAGCAGCTTTTGAATGTTTATGGTCACCTGGAGTGACTGCCCATAGCATTGATGAAGTCTTGCATGGCCTTTTAAGCAGCAGAGGAGCTCTTACTCATGCAGACAGGCTTTCTTTACTGAGGAGGTGCTGCACCATTTTGTTCTATTGCATGAAACCTACAACACTGCACTTGTGCTTACTACCTTTGTCTAACTCATCAACAGTGTGCTGTCTCTGCAGACCACATCCCTGCATCCCCAGGCTCAACAGCAAGTTGCCAGTAGACTTCAAAGAACTGTGTAAAAATAAATGTTTATTTATTTTAACACAACATGTTTATTTTAAAATTAATTTTATTTGCTAAATACCAGACAAATTCTTCATTCACAGCTTTGCTAGCTTTCCATATGATTTGCAATTGGTCTAAAGGTGAATCTATCTGAATTCTTTTAGCACCATCCTTGCAGGGTAAATACGTTTTTACACGGCAGGGGTAAAGTCTGTACCCTCTGCAGACTTCCCTTTAGCATCACATACATGGCAGACATTACCATTACCTGTTCATTTTCATTACTGTGACTAGCAGGAAGATCATTGCCCCACTTGGTATCAGGCTGTAATACTGAATGAAAGAAAAGAACCATTCTACAGGGTCTGCCTTGACAAGTGGAATGAATGTGCCATTAGCTCTAAGCCTTGACAAAAGCTCAAGAAGGAGTTTGATGCAAGAAAAAACAGATGAGATAAAATCACTTTTAAGAAAATAAAGATCCTTGCATCAAGTTCAGCATTCTCAAATTTGTAATAAAGAAAGATCCCTGAAATTTTGTTGGAATGACTATGCAGTGCGTTGGATGAGAATTTCCCATTCATACTACTCGTAGTTTCAGTACAGGTGCATTTGCCAAGAAGTGTGAAAATTATATTCTACATCCTGTGGCTGTTAAGAGAGCCTTAAATTGAGTGAAAGGTGTATAATTTATAAAGTGGATAAAATCTTACATGCTTTTTTTTTGTCCATACGAGCATATGGACGTATCTCTCCATATGAGAATAATTTGATTTTCTGCTGGATAAAGGCCTGAAGGCAAAGGCAGTTGCACTTTTCTTACCATCATCCATCATATGAAAAATTACAGTCTCTTCTTCCCCTTTCCTTTCCAAATGGCAATGTATCACACACTGAATGTTGTCATTTTTTGAGTGCTGGGAAGAAACAGTGCTCCCCTATCTAATAGCTATCATTCAGAGTGATTGACGTCCCCTTTATGGTCCGACCTGTTCCAGGACTTAGCACTCTTACTGCTGTACATGTGGAGGTTGCTCTGCATCCAAGAATTTCCACAGAGAAGATGAAGTAATACAAGAGGCATAAACCTGATGGGACTGCACAGATGTTATGGGCTGTTATTTCTGGACTGCGCCTGTAACCACAAAGGGGATTGAACACATCTGATCCTAATTTCATATAACGCCTCTACACAATATTCTTCTCTTCCTTGCTTTGCTTCTTTTAGGTAACTTCTTGCTATTCACAATCCTTTGGAATATTCTGCTTATGTTCACCACTAGAACAGTTCTGCTCTTGAGGGTGTCCCTTGTGTCTTTTGACATCAAATGCTTATCTGGGGTCTATCTGAAAGTTTCCCATTCCTTGTAAATGCTTTTTATTGTGAAATTAATGAACAAAATGTCAGCTGCAAATGAACTTTCACCTGAGCTTGCTAGTCAATAAGATCTAAAAGAGCTGTATCTATTTATGTAGAAAATCAACTTTAGAAAACTTACATGAGAATAGTAAAAGCTATATCCCAGCACTTCAGTACTAGGTCCAAGCACCTCCTATTAGGCATCTTTGCCAAACCTAGAATGTACCATACTCTCATATTGTTAATAAGTTATTTTTCATTTTCTTTCCCTGTAGGATAGATTTCCATCCTTGTTCCAGCTTGTTGCATATACATGTTCCTATGCATTTGCAGATTAAATTTGACTAATTAACGTGCTTTTATCCGTTACTGGGAAGTTTTCAGACCTACAGGAAAAAAAATAGGACTGCCAAACTTAGTGTCTGCTCTTAGTTTTAATGCATAATCAGCCATGGTAGTGTATATGACTTAAAGTAATGAATCTGTTGTAGGCAGCATAAAAAATCCAATTTTGTGGCTGTGTTGGGTGGGGGGAAGGAGGTGTGGGTAGCTGTTAGATATTTCAAGACAAATCACTTGGCTGGGCTCTTCGTATTCTCCAGTTTAAAAGCTCTTTGAGTGAATAATGAGAAGACAATTATTTGAGGTGGCCAAGGCTGTCTCAGGACTGCTTCTTTTTCATCTGCCAGTGAATCAATTTAAGCACTTACATATAGAATAAAATAAACTGTTTTGAAATCGCAATTTGAACAAAATATGCTCCATAAAGAACCAAAACCGGTAGTGGCTCTATGCAATAACTTCTCCCAGCAGTAGCAGCACAAGTTAAATGTAAATAAGATTACAGTGTTTCTGAAATCTGAATTAATGATTTTCCTGCTTCTGCCTCTCTTATTTTCCTCCTCTTAGCCTGTCCCCCTGGTTTCTTTAAAGTATCTGTGGGAGATGACCCCTGCCATCTGTGCCCTGCCCACAGCCACGCTCCACTGCCAGGTTCCCGGGAGTGTGTGTGTCAGAACCGGTACTATCGATCTGCTTCAGACAATTCTGATGCTCCCTGCACTGGTAAGTGTTTGGATGAGGTGTTGGAAAGCAGCAAGGGCAGTTAATGAGAGAGAATGTGCCTGAATGATTTGGGGGGGGGGGGGGGTTGCAATTACCCTCTGCTCAAGAGCTTTGAAATAACCCAAAACTTCCCTTTGCTTCTGCACCTGACTACAGAGTAATGGTGAGAATGAGGATTCTTGGGTTTCATTACAGCCTTCAAAGGGAAATATTCTGTAAATAATGTTTCCCTTGCCCCTCCCTGTTACTGAGCTCAGCCTCTCTGTCCCTACCCTTCCCGTCTTGCTTTGTGTCTGTGCCCAGATTTAGCAGCACAATTCTGCTGCCTACTTCTACCTTTCTGAACTTTTTGCTTCCTAGCTGCAGTGTCTTGTCCCACTCTCCTCCCCATGCCTCCTTCTCACCCTCTGCATTTTCCTCCTTCTCTTTGCTGTCTCTCTGCCATCAAGGGAAGTGTTGGAATGAACAGAATGGGCAGTTTTTCAGCTGTCAGTGTTTACCCCTGATGCCACTGAGGAATCTGGCTGGCACCAGGAAGAATTGCAGGCAAAACTCGTATGCAGTTCCTGGAATAGATGGAACAGGTTAACTGTAGTCTGAGAAAGTTCAGAGATATTAGGTGCCGAAGGAGAGAATTACAGGTCTCAATAGAGAGCAATCTTTACTAAGGTTGTGTAAAGTTTAAAATTTCAAGGGATTGGCACTTCCTTGTTCTTTTAGGGAAATGAGAAAGTCACACCCTTGAAACAAAGACCCTTCTTTATGATTTTGTTTGTCTAAAATGTGCTAATACAGTTTTTCCTTTGTTTATGTGTGTGCTTGGTGTAGCAAAGAGTATGTTTTTCTTAGCCTCTCTCAAAGAAACAACTAAAGAAGAGTAAGAATGAGAAGAAAAAGCAACTTGTTCTTCTATTCTTTTCCCTTTGCTTTGCCTCCTCCCTTCCCTCACCTCTCTCCCATTCTTTCATGGGATTTTGATCTTTCATTCTGTTTTCTAGGCATCCCCTCTGCTCCTCGTGACCTCAGCTATGAAATTGTTGGCTCCAACGTGCTGCTGACCTGGCGCCTCCCAAAGGACCTGGGTGGCCGCAAGGACGTTTTCTTCAACGTGATCTGCAAGGTGTGCCCGGCGGGGTCGGCGGGGCCGTGTGTGCGTTGCGGGGACAGCGTGCAGTTCGAGCCGCGCCAGGTGGGGCTGACCGAGAGCCGCGTGCAAGTCTCCAACCTCCTGGCCCGTGTGCACTACACCTTCGAGATCCAGGCCGTCAACCTGGTGACTGAGCTGAGTTCAGAAGCACCCCACTTTGCCACCATCAATGTTAGCACCAGCCAGTCAGGTGAGGAGACCTCTGCATCCGAGCCCCAAAGTTGCTGCTTCTCTTCCTCATTTGGTTTGCTTGTATCTTTTGAATCGTGGAGTTTTGTCTTTTTTCTTGTGTGTTGTGCCTTTTTTTATCCTGCCCGGCTGGTTCTGCAGTTTCACTTTTGCCCTTCCCGTTCCTGCCTTATCTAAATGGGCTTTCCATTCTTCCCTCATGGCAGAAAAACTCAAGTTTAGCAGCTGATGTGGTTCTTGGGGAAGAAGCTGCCCTGGAGAAGATTCCAATGGGAGATGTAGTGCTGTGGGTCAGACAAAGCATGTTGTTTCGTTGTGCAAGAGAGGGGACACTGTCAGGGTTTGACAAGGATTTTGTGAGCATCAGCTTGCCAGAGAAGCTCTTAGTGAGCATTTCTTCATTTCCTCTTCATTTTCTCTATCCCCTACTCCTCTCCATTTCATCTTCTTATTTTCCTGTTAATAAACAATTTTTTTTTTTGCTCATTACATGGTAGAAATATTAAAATGTGTTGTGCAGTTATATTCAAAGATGTCGTGATCCTTATAACTAGAAACTAAACCGTGGGGATGACTAAACTAAGATACTAATGAGTTGTGTGGGCAGTCAGAGGAGTTCTATTTCCTGTAAATATCATTTACAAGGACTGGAGCTGGAGAGAAATACATGCATCCAGGCATAGAGTTCTGCTAAATGTCAGCATTAAGAGACTGGGCATATGTTGTTCTTCACAAGCACGTATAAGCTAATATGGAGAGGAATTATACACAGCTTGTTTAAGAGGATATAATGAGGAGTAATGTGATGAAGAGGAGAAAGAGGGGGAACATTTTGAACTGAGTGACAGAAAATGTCTGCAAACATTTAGAGTTGTGTAAATGTTAAACTGAAACAAATCCTGTAGGAGATTCCAGAGTGTAATGTGGAAACCCCTGCAAAACAAGGTTTTGGTAATGCTCCAAAGAAGTGCTGTGAAACCAGATGTGGCATCATGGTCTTGGTTAAATCACATCTTATCATTTCTGCTTCTATTATATGGGAAGAAAGGGAATATATATGTACCCCCCAACTAATTTCCTTCTGTTAGCAGATGCCAGGGGGTTGATCTGTTTGTTCCCTTTGAAGTGTTACCTGACAGACATTGAGTAACAGAGCACCTATAGGATCCCTGGTTCCCTTAAGAGGCTGGCTGCAAGTGGGTGATCAGTTTTTGTTTACAGTAAAATGTGGCTGGGTAATTTGTATGGTAATTCCAGGCAGTCCTTTGGCTTCTCCTGGAGAAAGGTGGGTGTTCTATTAACATCCTACAGAATTCTTTTTCTTCACGGTTCTCATCTCAACCTTCTTTATCTATATCAGAGATAACTTAATTGAGCAGCTGCTTCCTCCTCCTTCCCAGAATCACCAAATCTACCCTCTTCTTCTGCTTCTGTTTGATTTTTCTGACCACTCCTGCTCTTCCAGGTGTCTCTTGGTGTCTCTGGGTGTCTTGGGTATGTTGGATGCCTCTTTCTAAGATGCCTCTCTTGTGCAGTAAAGCTGTTTCAGGGGAGGACAACTTTCTTAAACATCAGTGTGTACTGAGTGGCTTCTTTTTGTGTTTGGTTGCAGTTTTTCTTTCCTTGCTTTTCCTTGGGATCGTTAGGAGTGAGCTTGAGATGAGCTGCCCTCGATTTGTACTGACAGCTCATACTAACTAGGCCCTGCTTCCTCCATCACGTGGCCTGTCTCATCCATACCCCCTCCTTTTGATCCCTTCAGCAGCTTTTCACTTTAGCATTGTTTGTTGATGTTGTGTTATTATAACAATTATTACTATTTCTATTATTATTATTATTATTATTATTATTACACAAGCAGAGATCAGAATTTCAGGATTTTACATGCTGAGGGAGACCAAAAGGGTACAGGGAAACAAGAAGGGTACATAAAAAAAAGGAAACTGGAAAAAGGTACACTTTCAGAATAAAGGGCCATAGCAAAAATTTTCTCTCCACTGAATTAAAGATGACCCAAAGAAAGACCCTCCAGTCCTGGCAGCTTCTGAATATTCTTCTTACTTATACATCAGTCAGAGTCCTCTCTCTTCTTCCAGTTGCTGGTCCAAAAAATACTCCTGCCCCTTCATTAGAGGTGTCTTAGGCAATATTCTGTATGGAAATAGTTCTGTTTTTTCTTTTCCCCGTGATACCTATTCACTCTTCATCTTTGTCTCCAAAACGCTGTTCCTCTAAGAGTTTGCTTACCCCTTACAGTCTTCTGGCCCTTCTTCAGAGCATGATAGGATCCTTTGGTTACACAATCACATTTTTCTGTGGCAGACTGATCATAATGTTCCTACTCTTCAGTGACCATGTGCCTGAGATCAGAATAAGAAGGGCTGGCACTGAAAAATGTCCTTTACTGTAATAAGACTTACCCTGAAACATGCGACCTGTTTGGATAGCAATAATAAAACCTGTTTGGATAGTAATAGTGTGAAATGCAAATATGATATGCTAATCACCGGAAGAACTGTACAGAGATGAGACAAGAGAAGGGAATTGCTTTCAGCTCAGGTTTGAAGTGCTGAGGGTGAATACCTAAATAAATGTCAGGATGTGTAGAGAGATGTTGGAAGGCTGTTCCAGATAGCAGAAACCGCATGATGAAAGGCAATTATGTAATTCTAATTAAGTTATACTTCTTCACAGGTGTGAACCTGACACACAAAAATGCAAAGAACTTTAACTCCTACCATATTATTACAAGAGAAAACTGACTAAAATTTTATTCATTATTTTAACATCTTCAAGTGTACTTATCAGGGTAAACAAATATCTCTTCTCATGTCTCAGGACAGAAGTCAGGTTTTCATTTAAAGGACTGTGAAGGAACTTTTTCTATGCACAGCTGTAACTACCTGTAACTACCATTTTTTCCCCTGCTAGTTTCACTGAAGCATGTAGTAATGTCTGTTGCCAGAGACATGCTACTGAACTTATTCGTTCAGGCAGTTGTTACATTCCTAGAAAGAAGAGGAAGAGAGAAAGGCATCAGAGATTTAAATGTTGGAACAAATCAATGCAGACTTTTAAAAGCAGGTGTATTGGTTTGGGTTTTTTTAACTGAATCCAGACATTCTGAGAGCTAGTAGAGGTATGTGAGGATAAAGGTTATTTGACCAGGTTGCCTTGTACCTGTGAAAATATATGTAGCAGCCTTCTGCATCAATGGGAATCAGAGCAGTGGGACCTGGCAATACCAAAAATCTGTAGTGCTGCAGAAATGAGTGCTAGACAGTCTGAATGCTTGTGTAAGAGGCTGAATGGGGACAAGGACACTTTTGGGTAGTGCCAGGAAGTTTAAGAGGACCTGACAGAAGATTTTCACATGAAATGGTATGATAAGAGGAAAGGAATTAAATGCCAAGTGTGATTATGAGATTATGAAGGGAAATGATTAATTGCTTGAAGATGTTTGCTTTTCCAAAAAGAGCCAAAAGAGTACAGTAGACTTAGTTGGCAAAAGCAGGGACAAAGGGAAGGCATTTTCTAGTTCAAAACAAGAAAGTAATAAGAAGAGAACTGTCAAAAGCTACATACTATTGTGTTTTGTCAGGCTGAAGCCAGCAGGTACAGCAAGTGGAGTGTGAGTGTTCGTTGTCCTCTGAATTAAATACATTGTTTTTCAAAGTAGTTAGCTGTTTCCTTATTTATTATCTAATTGCCAACCCTGAGCACTCACCAAAGTTCCTTAAGAACTCAACTTTTTTGTTTTCTATTCACATAGGAACAACAAAAATACTCTTTAAGTTCTAATTTTTCCCTTAGTGACATTAATGACATTTGTCAACTTAGCCATTTTTAATGGATTTGCCCAGCTGTGACTGGGAATTAATAACAATTTCTGTGGTCACTCCACAAAAAGAAATTATCCCAGTTTCTCTCTTCACTATGCCCAATCTCTGCAGCATGAGCAGAGAACAAATGTGCTTGTTTCCACAATCCAGGTTTCAGTCACTGTTTAAATGAAGACAGAAACCTTTGGAGCAAGTATAAATATAAAGTACAAAGTAAACCATGGTACCTTGTGTCATAAAGGCTATTTTCCTCTTTATTAAGCATGAGTGGAATGCATACACAAAAACAAAATGACAGAAGACAATCCAAGATACTTTCAAAGGATTTTTGGATATTTAGAGACAGGGCCAGAACTGAAGTGAAATGTAAAGGGGAAAAATGTAAGACATTTTTAAAATGAAGATAAGATAATAAACACATCAAGAAGGGAATTTCCATGCTGCATTCAGACTGATCTTGCTTGAAGATGATATTTGGGAAGCTGTATTGAGCAAAGCTAGGGTCTTCATGTCATCTGCTTGGAATATGAGGAAAATAGGATGCCTGAAGAGTTAACGAAAGTGAAATAAGAAAGTGAGAGTGGTAGATTTGGGACTACTATTAGCAAATATAGAGGCATATTAGAGAACATTAGAGGCCTGGCTGAGGTTGATCAAACTGTATTATTTCAGAAGATTGTGGGGCAAGATGGAAGGACAAATAACTAGATAGAGCACACAGGCCTTGGCAGGGTTTAGTTTGAATCCCAGCTGAGTGACGACCCACGAGCCAGTTGTCTGAACTTCTGTTGTACTCCATGGATGTCTGGTCAGTATTGCTGGATGAGTGTCTCCTCAGAATCAGAAAATGGCTAAGCTTGGAAGAGACCTCTGGAGAATGTATTTTCCAATCCCTCTGCTCACCAGGGTCACCTCAAGCAAAATGCACAGCCAGAACACTTTTGAATATGGCCAGAGTTGGAGACTCAACAACGCCTTTGGATGGAGGTGAGGCTTAGCTGCCTGCATATCCCTGGATCCTCTTGCATTCCCATATTGAGCAGAGGAATGACATTTGTTTTCCACTAGTCCTCATGCACCTCTCACAGTCACCATGATGATTCAAAGATTATCAAGAGTGGTCTCAAAATGGCATGAGGCAGTGCCCTGATGGACACATTCCATCAGGGGCCATGGAATGATGTGTAGTTTGCCTAAATATTCAGTCACCTGATCTGGCATGAGGAAGATCTTCCTGGCTGCAGACTTCCCCTAGGTCTGCAGGACCTGGTATTCCTAAAGGCAAGACTTGCTGGGAAAGACTGATGTGAAGAAGGTGTCTTGTGTCTCTTGGACCCCTGCACCACCCAGCAGCTGGCCCACATTTTCCCTCTTCCTTGAGCCACTTCTGTTCTTAAAGAAAGCCTTCTTGCTTTTGACATCCTGTGCCAGATGCGATTCCAGGTAGGCTCTGGCTTTCCTAGCCACATGTCTACGTGTTTGGACGATGTCTCTATGTTCCTCTCAGGCTACCTATCCATATTTCCACCCTCCATGTACTTCCTTTTTGTGTCTGAGTTTAGCTAGCAGTTCCTTGTTCAAGCATGCAGTCCTGTTGGCATTTTTTGCCTGAATTCATGTTTGTTGGGATGGATTGCTTTTGCACCTGGAACAGGTAATCCTTGCACATGAACTAGCTTTTTTGAGTCACTCTTCCCTCCAGGGTGTTACCCATGGGACTTCTCCAGGCAGAAGCACAAAGGGGTCACATTGGCTCTCCTGAAGTATCTTCATGGAATGGAATATGGACTGAATGTTGCATGCCAGAGATGCTCATGGTCTGCCAAGAATGGCGCTTGGCTGTGCTCTGCATAAGTGGGGATTGCCATGTATTGTTACACGAGTCTGCGCTTCCTTCACATTCCTTCCTTACCTAGTCTGTTGATTGAGATAGATTTAGTCTTTCAGGCACGTGTCTGCTGCCAGGAAAAAAATTGTCCTACAGTGTAGAAGGGTTGCAACTGGCAACCCACAAAATACAGAATCTGGGAGTTGTATTTAACTGGTATTTGGACTTCTTTACAGCTTTAACTAGGTTGATATGGGCAAGAATTTTCCATACATTAGCTATTATTTAAATTGTATACAAAGAAAACTGCTTTTTCAGTCTTAATTAAAAGTCTGGTCTCACAGCATGTTTTTTATCTCAGTAAATAGAAGATTAGATTAAAGTAGAATAGAATAGAATAGAATAGAATAGAATAGAATAGAATAGAATAGAATAGAATAGAAATAGAATAGTTGGAAATGAACCTACAGTGATCATCTAGTCCAGCTGCCCAGATTGGACTGAATCAGGCCCCATGATTTCAGCTGCCATTAGACAGGGACCTAACATGTCTATAAACCCCATGTAAAAAGAAAAGAATGAATAAACCTGACAAATCAATATAAAACTGGACACATTTGTGTATACAAAACAAAGCTTTGAAAGCAAAAGTTCTATTATAAACATTTTTAGTAGTTGGCATGCAAACAAGGGAAAATACTCATCTAGCACTTCTGTGGCAGCAGAGGTACGGTGCTTTGAATGTCTATAGACATAAAAACTTGAACTTCGTATTTCCTAATGTATTAACACTGGGAGAATAACCTGATAGTACACCTCTGACAGGAAGTATGTATTTACTCCACCTACAGTTATTTTCACGTTGCACATCACCTTAGTATTCATCCCATGTTAGTATGAAATTTTTCAAAGGAGAGAGAAGTCTTGATACCTTTTTTACTTGAAGTGATGGAAGAGCTCCCTGGCCAATGCTTCATAATTTTTTGGGTCCTTAAAAGAGAGACAAATATGTATCAAAATCTAAACTCTGTCTCAGAGAGGCAGATTGAAGACAACCTGCCTTGCAGTGATTCATAGCTGGTTTTATTTCTGAGAGTTTTTAATGGCTTTTGCCCTAAGCAGTGTATGCTTATTAGGCACAAATCACTGAAATTACTATTTTTTAATACAACAGACTGCATTATCCTGGTTGCCCCCACCACCACCATCTGATTACCCTGACTGATGGACATACCTGGATAATAGGAACATTCTAGAATGCTGTGGCACATGGTCAAAAAATACACTTGAGTGATGTTTTGATTTTGTCTTATTTGATTAATTCTTCTAGGTAGGGGAAAAATTGGGGATTGGGAAGAAATGAGAAGCAAGGGACAAATAACTACTGGAGATGGGAAGGAGAGGAATTGAGGGAAGATTTAACTCTGATCGTTGTGTAAAATCTTCATCCAAAACCTGAAGGAAGTGGGCTGTTCCCTGGCAGTGTAGCTGTGTATTTAGGTTTGCACCTCTCCCTGTGTGTTTGCTTTATGTCTCAGCGGAAGGGAGTTAAGCTCTTTGGAACATTGAATGTAGCAGAATCTGTCTTGATCGAATGTTAACTGACCAGTTACCTACTGACATTTTAATAGCGTTATTCATTTGAGTCTTAAACGCTACATATGGTCTTGGTTAATTGTTGCTCTCTTTCATTCTTGTCGCAACATTCTCATTGGCAGCTGAAGTAGTTGTGTAATCTTGTTTGAAGGACAAGCAATGGTAAAATGTAAAAGGAGTAAGGAGGAGAGAAAGCGTTCTATTGCTTGGACTCTTATATTTTTGTTTCATTTACATTTTTAAATTAGTTCCCACTTGCCTGAGCTGTTTGAAGCCCATCTGAAATATGTTTTTCAGAATAATTTTATCTTGTTATTAAAAACAATCCTTTTATCTTTTTCATAATTAATAAGGGAAGAAAATGCTATTCTGCAGGTTTTGATCATTTGCCAAATGTCTCTGCTTCATTCCTCACATCAAGGAAGTTTATGTCTATTTTGTAAAACCAGTGGTGTTTGGTGGCAGCTTTTCATTGGCATGCCTTTTCTGGAAAATTTAAATGTTGCTGAAAATGTTGCATCCATTAGGAAAATGAGGATTCCCTAGCTGCTTACCTGTAGGTTTCTTGGCAACATGACATTTTGTTTGCAGAGAGAAAGCAAAACTTGAGAAGAGCTTTGTGGAAAGACAGCTGGCAAGCTGAAAGATCCTCTTAAAATTATCCTGAAAGTTTTGCTTGGAAATGTCTTCCTAAGATGAAACTCCTACTCTCTTAGCTTTTGCATGAACCCGGAGAGTATGCGTGTGTGTGCACATGGCCTCATGAATTGTTTTGGTAGAAGTGCATTTCCGTTCTCCAGAAAGCTTCATGTGCAAGGCCTCCATTACTCTGGTAGCCCATCCTTGATTTTTTCCCCCAGGAAAAGAATTACAACCTGGGGGAGAAGCAGAAGAGAAGTAATGTGTTCTGCTTTTGTTCTGACCACTCTCCCATTCTTTGTCCAAGCATGATCTTAAAACAAGGCAGTGGCATGGAGCACCTTCTCATCTTGCATGTAAAAATTGCACATTTGAAGATCAGAATTGTATTCCAGCTACAATACAGATCATTTCTTAACTCCTGTGCATAATCAGTTGGATGTTGATTTTTTCATTTTCTTTCTGTCTGAGTTGTCAACGACTGTATCTCCCAGGCAAGTAATATTGTCCCTGGATTTCTTCGGGTTATTTTACAAAGCACTTCATAATGCAAATTAAGGAAAATTAAAGGAAGAGCTGACCTAACTTATTTACTCATCATAATGAATATTCAATTATAGTTCATTTTTAAGCTTATCCCTTTGCAATCTCTCCTTTTTGTCTTTTATTCCAGTCCCCTCTGCTGTGCCTATGATGCACCAGGTGAGTCGTACTACCAATAGCATCACACTGTCGTGGCCTCAGCCGGACCAGCCCAATGGGATCATCCTGGATTACCAGCTACGCTACTTTGACAAGGTGAGCAGAAGGTGGTACTGAGCACTTCTGTCTGGGACATGGGAAAAAATGCTTCAATTATGAGGAAGGAACAAAGTAGCAATAGCAGAACTTTGTGATATACGTTTCATCTGACATCAGTCCATCTGCATTTCCCACCTTGGAAACATCTAGGGACAATATAAATTTCAAAAAAAAGAGGAGACACTTGTTTAAGCTTGAAAGCTGTGGCTAACAGTAAGTTTAGTGTCAGCTGACACAGGTAACAGCAGAAGGAGCTGAAGTTTCTAAATATGTTTACTGGAATTGGATTCACTGCAAGTCTGTCATTTGTTTGTGAGGGGAAGTCTTGTGTCCCCATTTATGCCTGGACAGACATTTCTAAGACATTTTATGAGGAGGAATGCACTCTTTCATTTGCTAAGTGGCAAATACCTCTTTGTGTGCTGGAATTACAGGGTGGCAAATACAAATTTGTCCTCCATTCACATGTCTTGTGACTCCTAATCCATCTGACTTGAGGGGAAGACGTGTGGGGCTGTTCAGACAAACTGCTATTCCATATTACTGGTCTTTCACATAAATATTTTTGCAGGATTTTGCAGGGCTACTGTTTTTTAGTGGTAAAAAATACTGCTATTTGTGATAACAGGTCTAACAGCTCCCTGGATGCAGCATTACATGTGTTCTTGCCCTGAATTCTCCTAGGAGAGTACATGAATTTGGAGTTTGTAGAAAGCAAACCACAGGACAAAGTTTTGTCTTTCGCTTTTGTTTAGATTGAGAGTCTTTAGCAGAGCTTTGTGGGAAGCCCAGGCCTGGGGGAATGAAAAGCAGCAGTGAGGAATGAGTAGTGTGTGAGGAAGTAAGGTCTGGAATAGCAGCTGTTGTTGGGAGGCTCTGTAAGAGGCTCAGAGAATACTGGGTTGACATGGAAACTGTCATGCCTTGATGAGGGGGGCAAGCAGTGTAGGCAGAAGTTTCACGTTCCTTTTTGGTCATTGAAATTCACAGGCAGAAGATGAGGATAATTCACTGACCTTAACTAGTGAGACCAACATGGCCACCATATCCAGCCTGAGCCCAGGCAAGATCTATGCCTTCCAAGTGCGCGCTAGGACAGCAGTCGGCTACGGCCCGTACAGTGGGAAGATGTATTTCCAGACTTTAACAGGAGGTAAGTGCTGCCATTTTGTCCCGAGGTCTGCACACGATCACCTTCCACTTGCATGTGTCCCTGTGTGTGTTGGCTTATCCTCTGGAGGACCGCTACCAGACACTCCTACTCAGCTTGTATCTCTGTTTATAATAATTTGCATATGCGGATTTGTTCACTCAGAAAAGCTTCATGCTCTCTGAGGGTATTGTTTACACTACTGCCAGACTCCCCAGCCCTGCTCCTTGTTGCCTCGGTGCCTCTGACCAGCAGGCGCAGTGTGCCAGTAAAAATCTCTTGCACTACATACACCACTGTAGTTTGGCCCCCCAGCTGTCAGGGGACATCCTACAGCTGAAAGCTCTGTGAATGTCTTAAAGACAGGTGGGACACAGGACACAAAGTTAGATGGGACACAGGGATATGTGCAGAAGCTTGCTTTCCAGCAGGATCACCATCCTTTTGGTATGGATTGAAGGTACTCAAGTATGGCGCTGGCAAGCTACATTTATTGGGGACCAGTGGATTACAGCCCAGGTGTAGAGCTAGTCTGTATTTAAGTGGATTGTCAGCTGTCAGTAGACCAGGGGAAGAAAAAGAGGATTCAGAGGGAGCACTGGCTTTTCAGATGTAGGAAGGAAGGCACTGGAGAAGCACAGTGACTGGGGAGCAAAGGGCTGTTAGGGACGGAATTATGGGTGAGATCTAGGCGAGCAGACAGGAAACTCTTCACAGCTCCTGTGCTCTGCATCCATGTGTGTGTGTATGTGTGTCTTCCTTGCCAGGGGAGCGCTCAGAGATGGTGCAGGACCGACTGCCACTGATCGTGGGCTCAGCGCTCGGGGGTCTGGCCTTCTTGGTAATTGCTGCCATTGCCATCCTTGCCATCATCTTCAAGAGGTGAATTCCTTGACCTGCTCATGTGCACTTCAGACAGTGGAACTTCCTTAGCCCTGCAACATAACCCGGTCCCAAGGGAAACAGCCTGATCTGTATTTATCCAGATGTCCTTGAGATGCCTTTCTCTAATTAAGGAAAGATCCTGCCCCATTACTCCTATCTGAGGAGCCTCTCCTTTGGTAAACCACTCATGTACTTAGCTGATATTTGGCTAGTTAGCAATATGAACACAAGGAATGCATTTCAGAGCTGATACTCAAAAGGTATTTAAATGCATCACTGTAAAGAAGGGACTGTAAATTGCATTTTAGGCAAGCAAGTGGAGAGTGAAACAATGTAGCAGAGAAGGACTGGTGGAATAAGTATGCATATCCAGTTACTTAGAAGGTGATAAATACCCTTTCACCAAGGACCGAGAGACAAGGGCTCATTTGCTGAACAATAAAATCTATACAACCCCAGTGGTTCTATGGAATGCTGGCTCATAAAATAGAGGTTAAAGAAAGCAAATACCACTTTCCATTTTGGAAAGAATAAAGAGCATATAAGAGGTTGTAGAGATAATCTGTTACAGCAAAAAAAAAAAAAAAAAAAAGGACAAATTTTAAAGAGAAAAAAGTAAGGGTTGCTATTTTTGTAGAGGTACAAAAGTAAACAATGGGGTTTTTGTTATTTGAAGAAAAGAAACAGTCATTACCCGCTCCTTGAATTTACTGAGGTTTGAACTTAATCCCCTAGATTGTCAGTAATGGATTTCTGTATCTTTGCTTTACCGTGCCTCTGCACAAGAGGGACTTTTTAGCTTTTTCTGCTGATCTAAAAAAATGTATAAACTACTTAACTTTAGAAAATCACGTCTAGTTTTAATGTTTTCTTTTTTGTTCTCTTCCCTTTTCCACATTTGTTTTCTCCTCTTACGTATATTCTCTTTTAATATTTTTCTTTCTGGAAAGAAAAGAATTATAAAATATTGTTATTTTTGAAATGTTGCCTCCTTTTGTAGCTTTGAATTGTTAAAAATATAATTTCTTGTTACAGCTGGAAATGTGATATTATGTGCACAACTCAATAAAGCATATATTTTTCTAAAAAAATGAACCAAACGCAGAATAAGTTAATATTACCAAAACTGTGTTGGGGAAAGACATTAATGGCATCTATAAATATACATATGAGGAAATACCATAAAAAATATGTTCATCTATATTTAAAGAATTATGTACAGTTATAGGCAGCTTTTCAGAAAAAGTGGAGATACCAAATTTCTATTTTAAATTTGTCCTTGATAAGAAAAGTAAGTTTGAAGATGCAGAAAATGAGGAACACCGGATGAAATTAGTAGTTCTTTGAAAGGTTGAACATATGTAGAGTAAAATGCTATGACTTTAACTTGTTTTTATGAATTGTTGGTACACGTTTTTCAGGCAATATGCAACATGAAACACCTATTTTAGCTAATTGTTTTGTTGGGTTTTTATATAGAAAACAATTAGTTGGTTAGATAACCTATAAAAAACCATTAATGTAGACCTGACTTTCAGGTTCAAAAACAGAGTTGGAGCTCTTAGGTAGAGACCCCCAGTAAAGCAAATTTCTTTGCACAAGGGATAAAATGTTGAAGGTAGAAGTGTCTGTGGTTTTGAAAGCAGAATTTAAAGAGATAAGTCTGACAAGTAAGAATAATACAGTTAGCTGTTAGAATGTCAGAATTACTTATGTTCATAAAGAAAAGTAACAGAATGTTTCATGATACTTTGTCTTCAAATGCTAATTGAATCAGCAGCTAAAAGGTCTTGTGCTGAAACAGCAAAACATATGAGTTGACACAAATCCATGCAGACAGCAGGGATACTGCAGGATACTGTAGGGTCTGATTTACAATCTGGTCTAATTAATAGGATGACTGGAAACTAGCATGAAATGTACATTTTTTGGAAAAAAAAAAAAAGAACATTTTGAAACAAAGGAAGTATCTTGAAAATGGAAAATATATTTAGAGCAAAAAAAAAATAGGATGAAACTCCTAAAATAATTAGATTGTGTGGGAAATAAATACTTGAATTATACACATTTAGAAGAAGAATGAAATCTGAGAAATGCCTGTGCTGAGAAGGACCTATGGTTACTGGAAATGAGATGCATATATGCAATAAACCTTACAGTAATAAAGACCATACCTGTTTTGATCTGCACATGCAAAAATCACATCACGGAACAGATTTCTGTCTATCTGGGTCTGTGTGGCTTGGTTTGGGTACCGTACTTATGAAAAGAATGGCCAGAGTAAATGCTGTTAAACAAAGCCAGGAGGAAGAAAATTGGGAGAAATCTATACATTTTAAACATTAGAGCAAACGGCTGTTGGAGTGGTTTTGAAGAATTTAAAAGGCATCACAGAGGATGGCTTAGATTATAATTGAAAAGAATAATTTGTTGTAATTAAATGAAATTAAAATGCAAATTTGGCCTGAATAACAGAAAACTTCCAAGGCAGTGATGTTAAACTGTAATTTTTTTTCAGGATAGTGTTGAAACCCTATGATTTGTCATTTCTAAGGTGGGGGTGCAAACAATGGTGTAAAAACTACCACATAGAAAACAAGCATGCACTGGTTACCAGGAGATGGGCAGGATCTTAACACCCATCTTCCACCCCTAATTTCAAGGATTCTCTGAGCCTTGCACTGAGAAGCTTACCCCAGCATCTGAAGAGAGACTCTTGTGTGTGTTTTGACTTTCCTTTCCTTTGTGTCCTGCAGTAAAAGGCGAGAGACTCCATACACAGACCGCCTGCAGCAGTATATCGGTGCACGAGGTAAGTGTGCTTGAGCAACAGATGTCAAGGGCCTGTCTCTTCTTCGGACTCACATGCACCTGTGTGTCTCAGGGTTTGATTCTGGTGATGTTTTGGGCTGTTTCCCCCACTGCAGGACTCGGAGTGAAGTATTACATTGATCCTTCAACTTATGAAGATCCCAATGAAGCCATTCGAGAATTTGCCAAGGAGATTGATGTGTCCCTCATCAAGATTGAGGAGGTCATTGGATCAGGTAGTATGAGAATCTGCAGATTTTAATGTGCCTTCTTGTTCACCTTGAGACCTGGCACACTACTGGCCTGAAATGGACCCATGGATCCATGGTACATCAAGTGTCCCAGGATACCTAAACTTCCATTTTTACCAAAATTCATCTTAGCCTACTAACCCTTAGCTGCTAGCTCTAAACCAAGTTAAAAACACCCTTTGAAGTCTCAGAACTCCTCATTTGAACCCTGAAGATGTAGTCTCCAGCCTTCACCAAGAACTTTGCCTTAATCTAAACATTCCCAGTAACCCTATTTCCAAGCAGTGCCCAAAGTCATCCACAGTAGAATGCTTTAGTACATCTGACTAAAATCCATTGCTGTATTTCCTTACTTGAGGTGTGTTTCTTCCCTTCCTGACAGGAGAGTTTGGAGAGGTGTGCTTTGGGCGCCTGAAACACCCAGGGAAGCGTGAATACACAGTAGCTATTAAGACCTTGAAGTCAGGTTACACAGAGGAACAGCGGCGGGAGTTCCTGAGCGAGGCCAGCATCATGGGGCAATTTGAGCATCCCAATGTCATCCACCTGGAGGGGGTGGTCACCAAGAGCCGACCAGTCATGATTGTCACGGAGTTCATGGAGAATGGATCACTGGATTCCTTCCTCAGGGTAGCACAGAGTCTCCCACAACCATTAACCTCTTCATCTTGCTGTGTGCTAGTCTCAGATCTGATAATTTCGCCTGTCTTTCCTTCACTCCTGTCTCCCTAAGTCCTCAGTTGCCCTCTTCAGGTGCAATAGAAATGATAGCAAATTACCACAGTAAGTGGTTTTGGGCCAACATGGTGAAAATACTCCAAAGGCTCAATGATCATACAAAATTTCTTCAGTATTTTAGACTTCTCCAGCTCAAATAATGTAAACAGTACCAAATTGTTTATCTCTGTACACACCCTTTCAGTTGCTTGAGTACATGTTCCAAATTTTTCCTTTCTAATAATGTTTTTCAGACTTTATTTCACAGAATATTTTCAAGTTTCAGCATTGTAATGAAGTAATGAAACTTGCAGTTATTTTTGGATTTTGAGTTTTCTAGTAACAAAACACAAATATGGACAATCTATGTAGTATAGCTGCTTCACTTCTCTTTTTTTACTGATTCATGTGCTAATTCAGCCACAAATGCTTTGGCAGGTCCAAACTGAAGAGCACGTGAACCCATTGAGTAGAACTGCATAGAACCCATTTTAAAGGTCTTAGTTAAAGCAGATTTGTCTGCTCACATTCATTTAGCCATCTTAGTAGTTAGTGAGGTTAGGTGTAGGATGCTAAAGGGAGGTGTGGCCACAAGAGGAGGTTTGCCTTCAGGAAAAGATCACCAGTGTCTGACTTCTTTTGAGGTTCATTGCTTTAAGCCCACCCTCCTTTGTTATTTGTTGTCCCTGAACCTTCAGATTTTGGCTGAAGTTAAAACGTATGTTCTCTAACTTCATAAATCCACCTTGTTGCTTTGCTCTTTGTTAGTCTCCCCTGCTGGCTTCATGTTCTGTGGTCGTGAGAGCCTGTGTTTGCCTCCTCCCTTGCAGCAGAAGGAAGGGCAGTTCAGTGTGCTGCAGCTGGTGGGAATGCTGCGGGGGATTGCAGCCGGCATGCGCTACCTCGCAGACATGAACTATGTGCATCGGGACCTGGCAGCACGGAACATCTTGGTCAACAGTAACCTGGTGTGTAAGGTGTCAGACTTCGGGTTGTCCCGCTTCCTGGAGGATGATGCTTCCAATCCCACCTACACTGGGGGTCTGGTGAGTCACTGCTGTGGTGTGAGTTACTGTAGTGCTGACAGATGGAATTTTTTCCTGTGTTCCTCCTTGGTTTGGTGTACCCTCTTTAGTCCATCTTGAGACCATAGAGAAGAGTGGCTAGAGCCTTCTGTCTTGTGGGCTATTTGTTCCAAAGCAGTAAAAATGAAAAATAACTGAGTATCTGAGCCACTCTGCCATGTGGAGTCTCAGTGCCATTCTTTGTGGCATGATGGTGAATAGGTCAAACCTCACAGCCTGATGTAGCTGTTACCTTCCCCCTTTCATTAGCTTTTCATAGGAAGCATAAAGGACTGAAGGAGAGATTACAGTCCTGTACTACCACTCTTTGAAGAAAGAGTTGGGTTTTTTCCTACAGAAAGGATAAATGGGCTAAGTGTATTTATGGGCTTACAACCAAACATCAAATGAGCTTATTGCCTGTGAAGTTGTGACACCTGTCACACATACTACAAAAGGGGTGGGAGTATAACAGGTGGATTGAAAAAGAAAGGGATGAAGAATTCAGTCACTGAAAAGTGGAACAATTTTTAGATCTGTGCATTTTGAAGAACCAGCACCTGAATGATATTTCATCTTGCAGGTCATACCTGCAGTTAGAGATGTCAAGGTGGAAAGAGAAAGGAGTTAATGCTAGCTACTCGGTGTGTCTGACCTGAGTGCTGCAGTTTGGCATTATTTAAATGGCTTTAGATTTCTAGATGATTGTGACTCAGGAGGATTTTGCTGTATGCCACTTGTAAATGCTGCAAAGCAAAGCTGTGAAAGTATAAAATCATGGGATTTGTAGCAGCAAGGAGGCATGATTCTCTCTTTCCGTTTATACTTGTCAGTAAAACAAGGTGAAAACCTTGAACATAGTATGAATTTAAACCAGCAATGTTTCCAAGGCAGAATCAATGGGACTGTCACCCCATGCTCCAGGCTGTGTTGTGCTACTTATATCTGATTGTTTCAGTGATGTTGTTTTCACAAGTAGTCCTTATCTCACTGCATTCTGGTTGCTTTCTGTCTGCTTCCCAGGGCTGCAAAATCCCCATCCGCTGGACTGCCCCTGAAGCCATCCAGTACCGCAAGTTCACCTCCTCCAGTGATGTCTGGAGCTATGGCATTGTCATGTGGGAGGTGATGTCCTACGGTGAGAGGCCTTACTGGGACATGTCCAATCAGGATGTAAGTTTTAGAAGTGGTGAGGATGTACATCTGCCTCTCTGTCCTGTATCAATTCAAGCAGAAGAAAGCCATACACACAAGAGTGATTGAAGCTCTTTTATTTTCCCAGTTGTGATAAAGCTTGTTTCTTTTTTTTCCTGCAGGTAATTAATGCCATTGACCAGGACTATCGCCTGCCACCACCCCCAGACTGCCCCACTGTTTTGCACCTGCTGATGCTTGACTGCTGGCAGAAGGAAAGGGTCCAGAGACCCAAATTTGAGCAAATAGTCAGTGCCCTGGATAAAATGATTCGCAAGCCATCAGCCCTCAAAGCCATTGGCACTGGGACCAGCAGGTGAGATGAGGATTTAATGCAAAATAATAGGACTTGTCTCTCAGTAGACATCGTGAAAAGGAAAAGAAAGCCATAAATCAGGCTATATAGTTTTGTTTCAAACCCTCTCATTTGAGACTGGGAACAAACAGGAAGGGAAAAAAAAAAGAGGAAGCAGGTTGGAAGAACTGTGTATCCTGATTCAGTTAATGGGGAGCTGTGAGTGCTGAATGTGACAGGAGATAAATCTCGGTGAGTTGCACTGGGGATGAATGACTGAGGGATCATAGGGAATAAAGGGAGGGACACATCTGGGTGCAGCTGCACGAGATATTCTGTGATCACACCATACTGTGTGACCACAAGAGATGATGAAGAAAAAGAAGACCTTAGCTTTTGGAGGGAAGGAAGTCTCTAGATAAGAATAATTAGAACTGCAGCTTACATCCCGTATTTTCCCAACTGCATTTTGCAGTCTGATGGAACAAGAGGCAGGAGGTCAGCAAAGAAGTCTCTGGAGGGATAAACAGTGCCAAGGTTAGTTGGCTGCTGGGCTGATGACGAGATTACATCCTGCTGGCCTGGAGGGTTTTTCCCTGTGGTTATAAATCTTGTCTCAGTGGAATGTACTCCACAGCTGGGGGAGGGGAAAAGTATCTAGTGATGCCCAGTTTACTAAAAGCAGCACGTAAAGAGTGTTATAGCTTTGGGATAGATTCAGATGATGAGGAAAAGAGAAAATGCCATGTGTAAACAGTCACTTCTTTGGCCTTTTATTGCAATTCTTTTATCTGATGGGTGTTGGAGCTGAAACAACGCGCTCGTTGTCTCACAGGTTACTATGTGACCCAAAGGGAACATCTAGGAGAGGGAGACCTAGTCACAAAGGTAAAAAGGTATATGAGGTCTCATGTCTCTCTCAGAAACCTCCTCACTGCAGCGCTTTTCCCAGCTAGTAGGTCTAGACCAGGAAAGTGTGGAAAGATCTTGGGCACCAAGCAGAGAATGTGCCTGAGAGAGTATGGGCAATGGGTAGGGAGAAACAATTTCTTGGGTTGGTTGATTGTTTTCAGACAGAAAAAGGGACACTGGTAGCCTAGAAACAGCACATCAGTGTGGGACTTCAGGAGTCAGGGCATGAAGAACAAACTGTCATTGTTCTTCATTCTGTCCTCTTCAGAGGCTGCATTCTCTGCCTCTCATAACTCTTACTTAACTAGTGTGGTCAGCTGAAGTCGGTAGCTTGCGTTTTAGAACCTGCCTCTTTTGCAGACCATCTCAGCCTCTCCTGAGCAACTGTCCTCCAGATTTCCCTTCCCTCAGCAATGCCCACGAGTGGTTGGATGCTATCAAGATGGGCCGCTACAAGGAGAATTTTGACCAGGCCGGTCTGGCTACATTCGATGTCATCTCACGCATGACTCTCGAGTAAGTAGCAGGGCAGAAAACAACAGATACCAGATACTGCGTTTTCCATGCAGCAAGTGACAGCAGTCTGAGAAATTGGCTGTATGGAAAATAATACACATGAAAAAGGAGAGGGAAGCCAAAGCAAAGTAGCTACTGGTCCTTGCATATTACTAGGGGCTCTGGACACCATCCATGTAATTATACACTTGTAATCTGTTTTTATAAGCATTAATTCTGGACCAGTGTGCATCAGAAAACGTATTTTCAGTGTTGCAGAGAGCCTGTTACATCAGAATGTTCATGACAGCTAGCACAGATAATAACAACCACTTTTGAATAGATGTGTAGAGCCAGCCACACAATATACTGGATCGAAGTGTTATGTAGAAGACAGAAACCAGAAAAAGGAACATTCTTGGAATCACAGAATGGTTTGGGTTAGGGGAGACCATTAAAGATCTTCTAGTCCAGCACCCCTGCCATGAGCAGGGACACCTTTCGCTAGATGATGTTGCTCAAAGCGCTGTCCAACCTGACTTTGAATGCTTACAGGGTTGGGACATCCACAACTTCTCCTGGCAGCCTGTTCCTGTGTCCCACTACCCTTCCTTACCTCCAGTCTAAACCTATCCTCTTTCTGTTTAAAGCCACCGGCCCTTGTCCTATCACTACAGGGCCTGGTAAAAAATCATTCTCCATCTTTCTTGTAAGCCCCCTTTACATATTGAATTGTCAGTTCAATTACATATTGAAGATCATTCTGGAGCCTTCTCCTTTTCTGGCTGAGCAACTCCAACTCTCTTTTTTCTGTAGGAGATCAACCCTCTGATCCTTTTCGTGGCCCAATTCCACTGCTTCTTTTTGTACCTATCAAGTTCTGCCAACGCCCCCTCCACCCACACGCATTTGTCAAGCAAAAGCAGAAGCCTTGTCAGCTGTTTCTCAGACACAGACAGGCACACACACATATGCATACACATTGATTTGCATCTACAGCAAAATGGACTGAGACTGTTCAGAGCAAGCAGCTCATTTTATCAACTTCCATGCCCTCTGTTCTTTTGCAGAGATATCCAGCGTATTGGGATCACCCTCGTTGGTCACCAGAAGAAGATTCTAAATAGCATCCAGCTCATGCGAGTCCATTTGAATCAACTTGAACCAGTTGAAGTGTGATGTTTACATCATCCTCATTCCACTAGTCTCAAACTCTGGAAAGGTTCTGGGGGAATTCAGAGGGATTTTCTATGTAAGAAAAAGATGTCAGTATGCTACTTGAAGACTTAATGCACCCAGAGAGTGCACACTACATGTCCTGTTCCATGAACAAAAGCAAAGCTTTGCCGTGATTTGAAAGCAGAGCTAAATGACTGGTGACAATTACATGTGGCTGATGTCATACATTGGGAATGGGTTTGGGGTGGGAAGGTTGTAATAACACGGGGTGGAGATGGAATAATGGCTTGGACAGATCACAAGCACCTGTTGCCTATTGTTTGCCAACAAAAGGTATCTGACAACTTTACAAAGTCATCAGCAGGCTTTATTTATGGCTGAGAGCCCAGCAAAGCTGAAAAGACATAATAAAGGCAACAAAAAATTAGCCTTTTTTTTTCAGAAGAATGCCATCGTGGTGTGAGAAGTTATTCCTCAGATGGAGATGAGCATCAGGCTATCACTTGGTATGCCAGCTCAGTTCAGAACTGAAGTTCCAGCTAGTGCACGGTATGTGGTAAGCAAAAACAGATGTCACCTGGTAAAGAGGTTCAGAGTAAAGGGTTCGAAATTCAGTGCTATTTTGTGTGCAGTTCTTGGGTCTGCTCTATGATGGGAATTACTAATCCTTTGTGCTGGTGTGAGGAACAGTCATCTCTATTTATGGGGCTGCAACAGAATGGATAAATAACAATTCCTGGAATCCATCCTGCAGGATCTGCAAGTGAAGAGGGAAACAAATAGATTCTGGCTCTCACAAGCCCATTCTTGTGAGGAAAGGCATAACCTGTGTTACTCCAAAATCCTGAGTACCCAGAACTTGGGTTTCATTCTCTTCTGAATCCCTTGCAATGAAAAGCAGAATGAAAAAAATCTGAAGCCCTTTGCTGTTGAAAAACACTTCCTCTTTTTCTCGCCCTAGCCATTGGGCATAGTTGTTTGAATACTGTTCTTGAAGCAAATGCAGACCTGCAGTAGTCAGCTCCAAACAGACAGTTGGAATGAGTGAGGTGAAAGTCTTTCACAAGCTTTTGTCAAGAGTGAGCAGGGAATGGTACCAGTCCCAAAAGTCACTTCAGTCCTTAAAAAAGGGTTAGCAATGTTCTTGGGATCAACTATGTTGTTTGGTACAGGCACATGAGAGTGACCACAATGGCAGAGCTCATGTATCACTTCAGACAGACTAGTACCTGCTTAAGGAAAAATCTGCTTCGAGAAGGAGCAGAGCTTTGGGGCTGTATCTCTCTATCTATCCCTATGAAGTTGAGCTTGAGAGGAAAACTCATAAACTATACACTTGTCTACCTCATCAACACATAGGAAGGGAAATGGAAATGGCCCTGGTAAACAAGACCCCAGTTATGATACCCTCTGTGTGTCCAGAGAGGAAATAACCCCAGCTGTTCTGATCTGTGCTCACCTGTTGGCTCACTGTGAACTAGACATGAACCTAGTGTGTTTTTCCAGCTGTCGGGGTTGGAACATCACAACTTCCTCAGGTACTACTCCTGTTTGAATTTAGAGATTCCCCCAGTCAACCCAACAACTGAAGACCAAGAAGCCACGTTTAATAGTGATTGAAGCATCCAATAATAGGATAGGAGGTGCTCCGAAATAGTTGCACTGGAATAGCCAATGCACTTCAGACTCTTTGTTGCAGCGTTAGAGTAACGTTATTTTTAATTTTTTTTTAGCTGAAGAGGGAGAACAGCAGTGCATTTTTCAAGATACAAAAAAGTCAATACAAAAACAATAAAAGGAAACATGAATAAAACATTCATGACAGTACAAAGAGAGTGTGAAGATTAAAAAAAAACCCAAATCACATCAGACTAGAGTCCAACCCTAGAAAATTTCAGTCTGTGTTTTTTAAGGGGTTTCTGGAAACTTGTAATACTCACACATTCAGTCACATGTATGCTGACTGACTGTCAGCTCCACCCACGGCATCCGAGACAGAACAAGTGTTGTCCTCTTCAGGAAGCATATTGAGCACAAGATGTTGAGGGGAATCTGTGGTCTCTAGCACCTTCCATATATATTCACCAGAGGACAACAGTGCATGTATGCAACTTCATATATGAATGTATTCTAGAAGTTCTGTGTGCCGTTTGGGGAAACAAAGCAGCCTTTCTTTTCCATGCCTTGAGTGGTCAGGATTACTGGAGAGATTAGCAATCTAGACCAAATTCTATGGCTTCTTTTCAGCCTGGTAGAAATTTACCTGCAGAAAATACATTGTCTCTCTCTTCATGCAGTAGGAGATGAAATGGAAGCCTTGCCTGAATTCTGTTCTATTGACAGTGAGACTTAGAACTGCACAAGGGACAGGCTTGGTATCACATTTGAAGGCAAATAGGTAACTCTTTTCTGTAAGAAGTGTCTCCATTCCCTTTATTCCCAGTGTGTTCCCAAGATTCAGGTGCTTGTTTTCTTACACAGTTTGGGGTGCAGAGGTTCTCAGGTTGCAATGCAGCTTGTGTTATTTGCCGTCATGTCACTCCTTAACTCTGCAAGCGTGGCAGAAGGGCAGTCATGGCAAAAGCATTAGAAATACCCTGGTCTTACTCTTCTCGATCATCTGAGACCAGAAATTCTACATTCTGTTTCCACAGTCATCTGGGATGTCCTGCACTATATGAGCACCCTCAACAGGTAGGGATGAAAATGAGGAGGGAAAGGAGTGGGCTCCCCTAGGCACCTGGTACCTGCCCTTCACCAGAAGAGTGAGAAACAATGCTGGAAAAGTCTTGCAGAGCTGCATTCTTTGCCTGAGAAGCAATGGGCGACTAACAAGTTATTGCCCACCTTTTCTCCATATGATTTCTATAACATGCAGTGTACAAGAGTAATGAATAAATTAAATGCTCAGGGATCAATGCATAGACCTTCTTGAGGGCATTAGGCTTTTGTATGAAAGCTCAGAAGAGTCATACCTATAGCTAGAAAAAAATATATTTCAAAGATTAATGTCTTTTGTGCTTGAACACCGACTTTTCACAGTCTGGAAACAGGAAGAAACTTCACCTTAAGGCAAGCTGTTTTGTAATTATTCCTGATGAGGTTCCTTGAACCTGTCTTTTTGCTGGACAGCCTCCCAGACAGATAATTGGATCTGCACCAGGATGTCAGTTAATGTTCTGTGCTGCCAGAGAGCACATTGGGCGAGCAAGTTCCCACCTATGCTGCTTTGGCAGCCAAGTGGAATTCTCAGCCAGGAGCTACCTGCCTGTGCACTCCTGCCCCACTAAGCCATGGCACGTTTCTGCTAGAAGCAGGCCCTGCTCGCCAGAGTGTTCAAAGACAAGCACGTAAGCTAAGATTCTTTCTTCCATGCCTGAAATGATTTTAAGGAAAGGCTGAACGAGAGTATGGCTTACACAGTGACTCCTGAGCTTTGCACCCAGGTAGCTTCAATGCATTCAATTCATTCAAACAACACTGTATTAGGGCTAATTGAGGGAGCACAAGCTGCTTAGTGGAGAGAAATGCTGAAAGAGTCTGTCTGTTTAGACAAATATATTCAGCACCTAGGGCTATCTAGAAAGAAAGAAGCTGCCGCAGCTAGTCCCAGACAATTCATATGTTATGAAGCTGAATGATACCTGTGGGTGTGGTGGGAAATGATGAACACCACCAAGGAACTTACCTTGACTAAACAAAAAGGGGTAGAGCTGTCCCTAGCACTGGATCTGCCTTGGTCATGATTCCAGCCAACAAGTCTGCCTCAGGGCTACTCCAAATGAGGGTAACCAGCTTGAATCCATCCTGCCTTTGGCACATCTTCTCACCAGTCAGCTACACAATTCTTACTCATAGAGATACAGCTAGGCAGGAGCTTTGGGTTCAGGACAAAAGGGATAATTTCTCTTTCCTGAAACGAGGTAATGCTAGAGGGGCAATGCAGACAGCTGATCACATGTGTTGTGTGCTAGCATCTATTCATGAGTACCACGTGTTCTGAGGATTGCAGATCAGACATGAATTTGAATCTTTGGGTATCATTAAAAGACAGCATGGAAGAGCAAACCTCATTGCTCTACTTAAAAGCTAGTCTAATCCATCACTTTTCAAATCTATATGGAAAAAATGGCACCTTTCTCAGAATATACATTTTAGGCATTCAAGGTCATAGTGCTCTTTGTATAAAGCTGTTCCACTTCAGTGTTGCTGAAAGGGCTGCGCTGAGCTAATGAAAAGCCACTGTGTCATCTAGACCTTGTGGAGCTGTAACTGGGACCTGTTCAAAGAGGAATCGCTCCCCCTGGTGTGCTGAAATACAGAACTGAAGCGTCCTGGTGTGCTGAAGTACAGAACTGCCCTCAAAAAACCTTGGAGCTTAGCTATTTCATTTCCCTTTCCCGGGCGATGAGAAAACTCTCTTCCTGAAATATTCTCAGTTGAAACATGCAGATTCATGAAAACATACTGAGATTTCCTTCTGGTTTCTTCCATGACCTCTGTTCCTTGAGCAAACAGAGTAATGTGCTCTTTCACTCAAGTGCTGCAAGAGCAAGTCGCAAGTATGAGTGCAATGGGTTAGCATCTATGCCTCAAATAGTTAATAGTTTGGCGTGTTATTTATGTCTCTTACACAAGACCAAGTGTGCTTTGCTGACAGTGATAAAGCTGTTCGCTTCTGAAAACTAATTCCTTAAATTCAGGCCATGCTAAGTAAGGTTGGATTTTTTCCAGTTTACAGAGACACTGGAAACTACACAGGCTGCTGGCTAAAACTAGAATTTGAGTTGCATCTATCCAACTCTCTCTCATTGCATTTTGGCAACTTTTAGCCAGACCTACTACTGCCCATGCATTTGTACAGCTGGAACAGATTGATCATTTATAAACAATTCTGTTGCTGAGAACAGACTCTTGCCCTCTTTGAACCATACTAACTCTGCAAGTGAACAGGAGATTAAAAATAAGAAAATCAGATTTATTCAGAGAAGTCAGGACAGATATGAATGACAAGGCATTATCTGAAATAAGCTATTTAAAAGTAGATCTATTCATGTTGCTCTGTTAAAAAAGACAGTAATTATAATGTGCCTTACTGTCTCTACTATTCAGGTAGAAGAGGGAACACTGATCTTTACCCTCCAGGACAGTGCACTTCACCTCTTGACCCACTGTTGAGTTTAACTTACATTTGACTGAAGAATTTTTGCTAGAAAGGCATCTAATCTTTATTAATTCAGGAATAATGAATCTACAAGATACCTTGGACTGTTTTTCTCATGGCTGTGATAATTTTTAATTGCTTTTTGCCTGGCACTTTTTGTACACTACCCAATTTGGATAAAGAGCTGTTTGTAATCTGATACTTCTGCATTTTCCACCATCATTGGGTCACATATTCACTTCTTCATACTCTAAAAAAATGAAATATTTAAATGTCTCCCTGTTACACATCTTGTTTAGTCCTGTCATCATTGTTATGGTTCTCTTCTTCATCACATTTTTGGCCTTCCTTTCTAAGATGAGGATATGAAGAACAGACAAAACCAGTCTTATTAATGCTCTACATGGACAGAAAACCAGCCTCTCACACTGACTGTTCGCTGCTTATTCACCCACAGATCACAGTAAGCCTTTCACGACTGAATTCTTTGACTCAATCAGGACACTCTGATCCTTCTGACATAAATGTTTTTTTAGGAAACCCGTTCTATGTACATAGAAAGTGCACTCTTTTTTTTTTCCCCCAGCTGTCAAGCACTACGCTTAGATGAGAATTTTCAAAAAATGGATCTTCATATTGGCATTTTACAATGCTAAGCAGTTTTTCATCAGTATTTTCAATCTAGTAGACCATAAAATGATCCTTAAGTCAAGTTTGTACTACGCAAGATTAATTTTATTAGAACTTTGCTATCCAAATCTCAAAGTAAATATTCACAAGAACCACCTGAATTAAGGAAAATATATCAGTGTCTGCCACTTCCTCCCTAGACACAGGGAACAAGCATTTTCCCTTGCTTGTTCAGCACCTCATCAGAAGAACCCAGCATCTAGCTGTTCCTGGGTTGTAAGCCCTTCTTAAATACAGTAAGGAATGAACCTATGATGTCAATTTTGTGAAACTCCAAGGGCAGAGGAGTTACAAACCCTGGGCCATGTTGCTATAGCATTTTTTAATTGCAACCAGGAATTTACAAATATAAAATTTCTAAAAATGGAAGTGATCCAGAACTTCTGAATCCCTAGTGGCCCTATCAAAGGCAGGCCTTACCACCTGCCAAATGCTTGTTCATGACTGCTGGTTTGTATCCTATCAATTTTTTCCATGCCTGCTTTGAGAGAGTACCTATCAGATAGGTCCCTTACAAGGTACAGTCAGAGCACAGTTAGATGAGATAAACTCTAAGTCACATATGTGTGATCTGATCGGTAAGCATAGCAGCAATATCTTAGGGTCTAAAATAACTCAGTCAAGAAATTCTTTAACTACATCCTCTCACTGAAATAGATTAGCTGGAGAGCTCTGGATCACAGGCTCAGACATTTAGGTGTTCAAGCCTTTTCGTGGATGTGGATGGCCATGCTGTAAAATTATCCTGTCATTTGTTATATAACTCTGGCTGTGCTGTTGGGTTGCACAGAACTGTGACGTGTGTGTTCCATCATAGCGACTCGATTGTTGTCCGTACATCACTTGGGATCTGTGGTCCCATTCACACAGGAATTTACCATGTGAATTACTGAGCCTTTTAATTTGTTGATGGATATAAAAAATAACGTGCACCCCTTCCAGTCCTCTCTTCAAATTGATCCGTCATAGTTAAGATCCCACAATACTGCACTACTCTGAAGTTCTTAAGCAATTGTATCCATAATGTCCTAGTCATCAATCTCCATTGCTTTTTCATTGTTTGGCATACCAAGTCAGGTCAAGGATCCATTCTTGGATCTCCTCTGTTGTGTTTAATCATCTGCTTAGATGGTGGCATAGGTAAAAAAAAGTATAGATATATCCCTAATCCATGAATGTAAACTGGAGAACTGATTTCATTTTCTTTAAATTTGTAGTGTACTAGTGCCTAAGACTGAATATTTTTCACCACAAGGTTGAAAAGTGCCATACAAATGATCCAGAAGGAGGACTCTGTATCAAAAAATGACTCCTTTTACACACCACCACTTCATTTGAATTTCCCACAACAACATTCCAGAATTATTTGCTGAAGGCAAAAACAGTAAAGGAATCTAGGGGGTTTGCTTGAAAGAGAGAGAAAATTATTTTGACAAGAATCAAGTAATAGCAAAGAGTAAAGACAGAGCAAGTAAAAGATTTACGTTCTTCAGAGGAGGAGGAGAAGGGAATAAGAACTTAGAGACTGAGCAGATAGAACATAAGACACAAAAAACAGTGAGCCCATGTAAAATTTTTAAAGTAAGAAACTGCTTTGGACTTAGAGCCTCAGAATGACTGAAAATGCAGCAAATCTAGATTTCATAATATCTCTAGGCAACCTGCTCGAGTGCTTTGTCACCCTCCCAGTAAAATACATTTCCTGATGTTCAGATGGAACCTGCTGTGTTTTAGTTCATGCTCATTGCTTTTTCTTCTGTCACTGGACAACACTGAAAGAGACTGTCCAGATCTGCCTTCTTTAAACACTCCTCTTCAGACTTCTGTACACATTGGGCAGTCCCAGGTCTCCCTGCCTCACCTCATAGGAAAGAAACTCCACTCCCTAAATTGTCTTAGTGGCCTTTTGCTGGACTCTGTGTGGCAGCTCCACGTCTCTCTTACACTTGGAAGCCAAGATCTGGATGCAGGACTGCAGGTGGTGCATCACCAGAGCTGAGCAGAGGGGAAGGATCGCCTGTCTTGATCTGCTGGCAGTGTTCTGCCTAATGCAGCCCGGGATTAGCTTTCTTGGTGTCAAGGACACACTGCTGGCTCATGTTCAACTTGTGGTCCATCAGTATCCCCAGACTCTTTTCTGCAAAGGCATACAGCCAGAGAGGCATAATTTATAACGGGGTTTTTTTCAGCATTTCATTTTGGTGCAGGAGTTAAAAGAAAAATGTCTCCTTGATTTTGGGGGATGGAGAGAAAGAACTATTCATATAACAAAATACAAGTGGAAGCACATCAAAGAAAAAAAATATTTACAAACATTAGAAAGGGCAAACAAAAGGGGAAAGGAATCATTTATATTAATCATAACTCTTGTTTATAATCTTAGCTCTTACTTATGGTCTTTATTAGCAGGGCAATAGAGAACCTGAGTGGATGTACCTACTTAGCATTCATCATGTAAGAGAAGTTCAACATGCACAGAGCAAGACTTACGTCCCACTTCAATCTTATTTTATAGCGTGAGTAGGATGTAAAGGAGTTCATCAGCTTCATAATGGCTCTATTTACACAGATTTTTTTTCCTCATGAAAGTAGTTCACTTAAAATGCCTTTACTTCAATGAAATGTCACTATATTTACAGTGAAGTAATCAAGAGTAAGATTAGACACCATCTGTAGCAGATTTGATTTGAAAAATGTCTAACTCTCTGAAAAGTTGCTTTTATTAAGCATCTACATGGAGAGATAAGTGACCCTCTTTTGGAAACTTTCATGCTTTCTCAATTGGAAATTAGACAACGGACCAGGAACAGTTTTAAAGGAGAATATTGAAAACTCAATGGGATGGAAAGATCTACGATGTTAGTTTCAGTAGGAGAAGATTTTGGTGTTCCCAGGAAAGAAATGGAAGCAAAAATGTAACATACACATAGTACAGTCATACACAAACACAAAGTACACATGTTTCTGTACACACCACAGGTATATACATATATAAACCACACAGATGTTTGGCTTAAAAATGAATTGAAGTGTCAGTGTAAAAAGTGATAGCAAATTTCTCTTCTCATTTCCTTTCACTCACGGATTGTGGCATTGACAATCACTAAATACAGTGGCCAGATCATTGACTAACATAAATAAAATATTGGCATATATTGCACTATTCCAGTTTTTATCAAATGACAATTAAGCCCAGTAGCATCTTAAGGAAAAACCCAACCTTATAGGAAGAAGCAATACAACTAGCAAGCTACAGAATTTGGAGAAATGAAAACAGAAATGAAATACGGAAGTTAAAAAAATTGGTTTGGATTTGCATCCTTTTCCACCTGTCCTGCAGAGATTTTCTGCTCTTCAGGTGTAATTCAGATTAACAGTATAATGAAAAGATTATTCTCTCCTGCAACAAGGCACTGTGCTGATGTTACATCTCTGCCTTGCCAAATCCTGGCAGCAGAGGTGTTCCAGCATTTCAAAGAGAGGTTTTTTTATCATAGACAGATAGATGTTTTGTGTCAAGAAAGAGCCTTACTGAGTGTTAGCATATTAATAATAATTCTTTACTTTTTCTACTCTAATTTGAAGTGAGCAGGGATTTGTCTGCTGAGTGCCTCACACTTCATATCCCCAGTTCCGTACCGTCACAAATATTTCCTGATACTCAGCCCACACTTTTGCTTATCAAATTTCAACCCCTTTTTCGTTGTTGTATTTTTGAGGCCCTTTTGTATATCTGCTCTCTGTGACTGTTGTATGCTTTTTTGAAGCATATGATTAGGTGATATGAGATGATGTGGTGTGCTGTGATGTGCATGAATGTATAGGAAAGAATGGAAGAAGGAAATGCATCTAAATGAGAAATTGGAAAGACAGCTTTGGAAAGAAAATCACATGTCTGTGCTCTCTGAAGCAATGCTTTTCAATTTCGAAAGGGTAGATAAGAATTTATATGAATATTTCATATATACGTACATTCAGATATCTAAATTTTAAATTAATAATATCACTGTCACAAAGCCATCTGTATTAATTGAAGGGGCAAACCATGAAACCATGGCTGATGTCAAATGTTACCTCATAATACATCTGGACCCACAGAACAACAGTTCCATTCAAAAATAAAACATTATTAACAAAGTAGATGCCTTTGCACAATCTGCCCTTTTGGGTTCTGTAGATAATTTTTATGCTGACTTTGGTTTAGAATCACTTTTCACAAACATCAGAACTTCATATTGCATATTTCTCTATTCACAGTTGAGGTTGCAGAATATTTTCATAGCTGCATATGAAGAGCTGACGCTCTTTGGCAGAAGAGAAAGCGCAGTATGAAGTTTCAGATCAGTTGTATTAAAGTTGTAATGGGTGACAGTGAAGTCATTAACAGCTCTTGTCAGTACCATTATCTTACAGGATTAAAGTTTGGTGCTTCTTTTCACTGTATCAGGCTGCTTGCAGGCTCAGACAGGCATTTCCCCATGGGTCACTGTTCCTTAAGGGTACAGGGACTAAAAACTTCTTCCTTTTTTAAGACCAAACTTCTGCAGAGAAGTTGCCTGACAAGATTTGTCTTCCTTAGCAATTCTGAAGTTAGGATTTATGGAAGACACACAGACGTGCTACTGATTAGACAGGCCGATAGAAAGAGGAGGAAAAGGAGGACAGATGCAAAGACACCCGTGTCAGAAATAAAGACGCCACAGCAATTTAGCCCACAGGTGAATACCGAAGTAGATGAGATTGTAACAGTTGTGTCTGAAAACTTATTTAGTGGCCCGAGGATTCTTGACATCATCTCCCTGTTCCATTATCACCTTCACCAAACTGATGGTTTCTTTCACCACAGCACTGTGAAGAGCAGTCTCTCCTGCAACACAATTTCCTTATTGTCTCTCACACCGTATCAAATGTGCCAGAAACACTTCAACAACTAGAAATCCACAGCACAGCCACAGATATTTTATTTGTGAAAAACTGAGAGATACTTAGGAAAATACAGGATTTTCAAAGATTTCCGTTAGACTGAGTAATGAATATCCATGGAACAAGGGAGATGAACATAAGATTTCTTTCAAGTCTCAGGAAATTGTCAGTTCAAGACTCTCATCTCATTTTCGTGTTAGGACTGACTTTGTAGAAGGCAGTCTGGGTTTTGTCCTATGAGAAGGACCATGAGATCTGATCTGGTTTCTCATCCGTGCAGTGTTCAATTTGTTTGGACCCAAAGGCAGATATTACATCTGTGAAATGAATTGCCCCTCAGAATGAACAAATTCACTGTCAGCATTTCTCATTAAAGTGTTTTAGCACTTTGTTTATTCCACTTGTGTTCCGACTCATATTTTTACACTCTCTAATCACTTCTGTGTAAGTATCTCAAGTACTTGGAAATGTTACTTCACCAAATTTTCGTGAAGTAGCCTATGTTTATGGCTCTGAAATAATTAATGATCTTTTACAGATGGAGAAGCTGAGGCACAGAGAAATGAAGATCCTTGTTCATAGATAGGAAATTGACCATAACTAGGTTTCACACATAAATCACTGCATTCCCTACTTTTTTTTAGACTTTCTCTGAAATAGGTGGATGCAATTCTCACACAATGCAGGGTTGCTATGAAAGTATTCTAAAAAGTGACATACCCCTCTAAAACCTCACAGGGTAAAATGTAATGTTCACCCTGAAGTTTAGGCAAAACCACAAAATAAATACTGCTGCTCCTGCGGGCTACATGAACATGCAAGAACTTCAGATGCATTCTCCTCTCATGAATTGTGTTTGTTCAGGGAGGAGGCTCCTCCCCAGGACTGTTTACATTGCTTTCTCTGGCAGGTCTGTGTAGCAGCATCTGTGAGAATGAGCTTCAGATAGGAAAAGCATCATCTGAATCCACACTGCTCCTCTCAGCACTGAAACATGTCTGCAGAGGGGATCACAATGTGATCTTCCTCAGTTAACAATCCAGACAAATCACACAGGAATAAGAAACTGAGAAAAAAGAGCTGAGAGTGGGATACATTCCACGGACAAAATTGACTTACGGGCTTTTTAGGTCATCGTAAGTACACAATTTAGGGACATGGGTTTTTTAGACAGTGTAGGTGCACAGTTCATCTCTTGGAGTGAAAGCAAAGTGTTCAGAGGTATCAGGAAACTGAGTCATGGGTAAATAGAATATCCTTGAGTAGGTAATTTTCACTAGCTCTTTGGGATCCTGAGTGAATCTCTAATGCAGTTCTGGACCATTACTGGACCATTTTTGATCATTTGGGTGTCCTGATACTGTCCTTTCATTTATTTATGCCTGCTTATGGCTCAGATGTCATCGTTTCATTGATGAGCTCTGGGGCTGTGTCCGTCGCAGCCGAGCAACACCCACACTGTCCTACAAAGCAGTCACATGAAGGGCTGCCTCCCCCACTGCACCTAGAGATATTTTAATAAATTAACCATCTCAGTGCTGAATCCCCAGCCATTCAGCCATTTCCCCTCCACCCTGGAAAGTGTATTTTCTGCTACAGCTACACTCTTGTACCCATTGTCCAAACATGCAGGCCCCAGTACTTTTCTTCTAAAAAAGTATTGCAGCCCAGACTAGTACAAGGAGGGGCATTACCTCTCTCATGAGTACCACAGATTTTACAAGCAAGAAGTTTCTGAATAGTTTGTTATTCTCCAAGGCCTGGAGCATGGGAGATTCCCAAAGCCTGGAACAATAAAAATTGCTCATTCATAGTCTTAAAATAAATAAATTTGTTACAGGAAATGAGTTTTGCTGCATCAGCAAAGCAGAGTTGGTTAGAGGCTTTTGTTCTCAAGGCAGCAAACATTCAAGAACTCTCAAGACACATATAAATGATCCACATTTTATAGATCAGACATTTTGTGTAACCAGAAGATCTATAATTTAGCTTTTACATGACTAGGGAGATGTCGCAACGGAAATGTAATTTTGACTCAGGTGGTAATTCAGCATTCTGGGGTTATTGCACATTTACTGTATTTGACTAGACTTTGTACAAGGTGTCAAATTACCTTCCAATCTTACATGGCCAGGCCTCAGCATTTTCCAGCATGAGACATCTGAGATCCATGCACAAATTGCACATATTCCTGGCATTATTTCTGGATTACGGTTCCCATTTCAAGTTTGTCAACCAGTCTCAAGTAGACGGGATCATTGATTCTTGTCATAGTACAAAATTCAGTAACCAAATCCTTTCTTTCTGACAGATGGAAATACACAGCCAGAACACAAAGCTGTCTCTTTGATTCTCATCCTTCTGCTCTAACCAGGAAATTCGGGTAAAAAAAGAATCCTAATTAAAGATTCAAACCTTTCATCTTGCTCCATCCCAGCATGGGAGCTTCAGCTCAATACAATACATAATGACCCCTCTGGAAAGTTTGAAAATAAAGATGTCATTGTTAAGAGAAATAAATAATTTTTAAGTAGCATAAAGGTTGGCTGCATGCCCATTGTAGTTATCTCTGATACTGAGAGCCACAGGGGTTCTGCCTGTAAGGACCCAGCCAGCTTAATGTGCCAAAATGAAAAAAAAAAAAATCAAAATGAAAAAAGAAGCTGCTTCTTCATCAGTTTATTAACTTAGGTAAAATAAGGTGGTACCCTAAGAAAATGCACTAACAACATGCAGCATCATGCTTTTTGTAAGGCAGGAATGAAAACCCTCCTGCCTGCTTTTAATGAGGTGGGCTGTGCTTAAGAAATTGCTAATTGAAGCCTGCAGTTACTGACAAACGTGCTGAAAGGGCAAGACTGGGGTAACAGCAGATCTTGCCGACAGGTGTCACACCACAGATACACAAGGCTGGAGAACCAAATTAGCAAAAGGTCTGTGTCTCTCTGACTTGCATCTGCACAATGCCATTCAGAAACCGAAGAAGAAAGAGCTGAAAAGGGTGAAGAGACTGGAGTATGCTTGAATGTAGAGTCAGCACTTGTCCAACATTCACTGGCTCTGCACAACACTAGGTAGTGCTGTCAGCTGCTCATCTTTACCAGCACTGCAATACCTGGTTTATTAAAAAGACAGATGAGATAAATGGTTGTCACAGTTCCCCGGTGGTTCGGTGGGTAATACAAACATCGGCAGTCACTACCCAGGACCTCTGTTTTGCTGCCTTTCAGCACAAGGAAACAGAGGTATCACGCACGTATATTTGGATGTTATTCTCGATGAAACATTGAAAGAAGATACAGGGCTCATCATTTACCCTAAACCCATTGTGGAAAGAAGGTCCAGATCCTCCATTAGTATCCCACAAAAAGATGTGAGAAATCCTTCTACCTTACCAAGGATAAGGTCACTGTCTGTATAATTCTACCTTTGCCTTAAAATTTTCTGCATCTGTGCCTAACGTTCTCTGTCTTTATTCTCAGCAGGATATTCATTATGCTAAAATGCCTAAAATTAATTTTTAAAGTCTACCATTAAAATTTTGTGAAGGCGTGGTAAATGCAATACCCCTTAATTAAACTTTAATCAAACTTCTGTAAAATATATTATATATTATTCAGAATGATTTTCAATGTAGGCGCTCATCACCTGATTGGATGTGTGTATCCACATAAGGTTGTACAGATCTCATGAACTTTTGTAACAGGGCCGTGGAAGAGTGTGTGCGTTGATGTACTACCTGTAAAGTGTTCTGGAATCAGGAAACTACATTNTCTCATGAACTTTTGTAACAGGGCCGTGGAAGAGTGTGTGCGTTGATGTACTACCTGTAAAGTGTTCTGGAATCAGAAACTACATTCTTTTGCTACAGATTTTTTTTTTCCAGGTAGCTAAAGTCGAATTTTGAGAATGGTTAAAGCCCAATGATTTTAGTAAAGAAACATTAAATATATTTTGATTAAAATTATATTGAAGAGTATCAAAATACCACTTGACTGGTAGTTCCATGCTCTGAAATGTTACTGCTAGTCTGTCATGAAGTCCCTCTCAACAAAGGAAGGGAAAAAGGAAAAGCTCCTGGCATTTTTGTCCTTCTTACCTTTCAATAGAGGAATTAATCTTCGCTCATGTCTCGGTAGATTTATTCTTCCCTGATGTTTGTGTTACTCACTGATTATTCATTTTAAGATTACTCAAGCAATGCAATTCTGTCACTTTTCTTGGAAGTTCATACCATTATGAAATCTTTTTATTGATTAATTATTAATCCTTAAAGCAATCCTTGAAGCCTGATGGTGGGTCACTAATTATGATTTCAGTTTGACTGTCAGCCTTTCCAGATTTTGAGGCCGTCATTCCATTTGCATTTGTTTAAAAACTTTAACAGTGTCACAGTATTTAAGCAAGGGCAGAACTTCACTTGCTTTTATTTGAACAAACAGAGCATCTGCTCCCTTTGGTCGCTGCCTTGTGATATCCAGCAAGGATTGGTTTGGCTGATAGTTTGGGTAACAGCAGTTCTGACAGGTGTGTTGGTGGCCTGCAAAAGACAAACACATCATTTTCTCCAGAACACAGAGCTGAGCAACATGGATTTTTCAAGGAGGAGAACAGCAGGATACATATATTGACCAGTTTATTTTTGCAGTGCTTTACTTTGGAGAGGCTCCTCTCCTCTCCTCTCCTC